>CM053026.1:336461661-337014020 GCA_028564925.1 Lithobates sylvaticus | reverse complement strand
ACTAGAGTGTTTCCAGGCTGTGTGGTTCCTGTCCCTTAAAGGGCTGCCAGCCAGGGCTACATAAAAAATAGTTGTGAACAAAAAAATTGGGTTGTTCTTTTTGCAAGAAAAAAAAAAGAAACGAAGATATGCAAAACTGTACATTCCTTAAAAACCTATACCTCATCTATTTATTGTTTTACTAAAATGATGCCCCCACGATTAATCTTAGAGCCCTAATATTTTTGGTGAAAAAAATCGAATGTGTGTAGTGCAAAAGTGGTTCTATTTACTGTAGATTTGTAGTTTCTTTTTAGTGTATCTCTGCCCAAAATCATTTACTTAATTTTGGTTAGCATAGGGAGTGATTAGAAACCCTGTCAGGTTTTGTTTACTGTATGCTTCCTAATGGGAGGATGTCCCTTTACTTCTTGTACTAGAGACATAAAAGGAATAAGTTGACATTTAGAATGGGCTGCCAACACATGCAAAATCAGATAGAAACCTTTTTAATGCAGCACACCGCACAGCATTAGGGTGCCATTTAAATTGAAGGGCACAGCACAGTGGACCATGAATACATTGCACAGTAAAATGAATTTTCCTACAATGACAACGTTTAGGTGTAAAGCCAACCTAAAAGCATTATAGGCTCTCACATCTATTGTAGGCTAAAAAATAAAATAAAACATGTCTTGGCTAAAGATATACTTTATCTGTGCACAGGTTAAAGTCTAGAGAGATTCTTCAGACTACAGAAAACTAGTGTGGCAAATTCATACTCATAGATGCTTTTCAGAATTCAGCACTGCCATCACAGAAGCAGCCCTTTCTGCCGCTAATCCCATAATCTGGGCTTTTATTAGAAAACACCTGAGTGAATACCTGTGTTCTCCACTTTCTAGCCTGTCTTCTTAGATTAGAAACCATTCACACACAAAACCTGGCAGAAATATATATATCATCCAACACTCTCCCAGATGGCCTGTCACACACAGTGTATGCTCGCAGTTTGAAAAATCTTGTTCCAATTCAATCAATGGCACCGGCAGCAAGCCACCACAATCCACCACAGACCCTATAATCAGTTAAGCTAAAACACATTTTCTGTTGCTGATTGTTACTATAATTATTATTATTATTATTATTCATAAACATACACACAATTGGGTTGATTTACTAAAACTGGAGAGTGCAATATCTGGTGCAGCTGTGCATGGTAGCCAGGCAGCTTCTACAGTAACTTCAGCTTGTTCAAAGCTTTGACGATAAAAAAAAAAATACACACTCTAGTTTTAGTAAATCAACTCCAATGTATTCTAACTTTGAAAGGCACATTCTTGTTTACACTTTTATTATCCACTTTCAGTCCGGACCATTTTGCTGGCTTAAGACCAGACCACTTTTTGCTATTCGGCACTGCGTTGCTTTAACTGACAATTGCCGGGTCGTGCGACGTGGCTCCCAAACAAAATTGACGTCCTTCTTTTCTCACAAATAGAGCTTTCTTTATGTGGTATTTGATTGCCCCTGCGGTTTTTATTTTTTGCGCTATAAAAAAAAAAGAGCGTCAATTTTGAAAAAAACACATTATTTTTTACTTTTTGCTATAATAAATATCCCCCAAAAATATATAAAAAATTAATTATTTTTTCCTCAGTTTGGCTGATATGTATTCTTCTACATATTTTTGTAAAAAAAAATCGCAATAAGCAATTATTGATTGTTTGCGCAAAAGTTATAGCGTTTACAAAATAGGGGATAGTTTTTATAGCATTTTTATTAATATTTTTTTTTTTTTACTAGTAATGGCGGCGATCAGCGATTTTTATTGCGACTGCAACATTATGGCGGACACATCGGACATTTTTGACACATTTTTGGGACCATTGTCATTTTATACAGCAATCAGTGCTATTTAATGCACTGATTCCTGTGTAAATGACACTGGCAGTGAAGGGGTTAACCAGGGGTGGCAGTGTAGGGGTTAAGTGTTCCTAAGGGCGTGTTACTAACTGTGGGGGGCGTGGCTGTGTTTTTAGTGAACACTGATCTCTGCTCCAATCACAGGGAGCAGAGCACAGTGTCACTTGTTGCTAGGCAAAACGGGAAGATGCTGATCACTTCCGTATCTCCCCGTTCAGCCTTCCCGTGAGACGATCGCTGCAATTGAGTCCGCGGGACCCACGACTGAACTCATGGGGGTCCCGACCGGCGTACGCGCCGCTGGCACGCCGGCATTCTTACAGGGACGTACCTGTACGCCATTATGCCTGTCCGTGCCATTCTGCCGACGTACATCATCGTGAGCCGGTCGGGAACCAGTTATTAAAAAGCCTTGCCTTGAAAAATCTTACAGAAGAGTAAGAATGCTTAAATTGAAACAATAAAAATGAAATATTCCTTTAAATATTGTGCCTGGGGGTCCCCTTAGTCTGCCTGTTCCCATGTTTATAACAGCCCTGCAGCAAAATGACACTTCTAAAGGAAAAAAATGTAATTAAAAATTTGTGGCTGTAATGTATTGCCTGAAAAAAACGGCGTGGATCCCTGCCCCCCCCCCCCCAGTCCATTACCAGTCCTTTTGGGTCTTGTATGGATATTAAGGAACCCCATACCAAAATGTAAAAAAAAATGTAAAAAAAGAATGACGCAGGGGTCCCCCCAAAATGTACACCATACCTATTCACATGGGGGGTGCGATCTCCAGATTCCGATAAGACCCCTGCCTGACTTGAAGGGCCTGGTATGGATTTTGGGGGGACCCCCCCCCACACAATTTTTGTTTAAATTTTGGTTAAGGAGTTCCCCTTAAAATCTATACCAGACCCATAATTATCATAATCATAATTGAGGAGGAATATGATAGGCAGCATAGGCAGTCTTCAAGGGATCCCAGATCCATGGCAAATTCAGTCAGTTACATCAGCATCAGGTGCTTCATAGCTGCTGATATAGGACTGATTCATTTTTATAAATGTGAGCCTATCATCGGAGTCTGTGGACAGGCGCACTCTTTGATCCATTACAAACCCTCAAGCAGCATTGAATGTGCGTTCAGAAAGCACACTGGATGCAGGACAGGCCAGTAGCTCAATTGCATATTGAGCAAGTTCCTGGACAGTTGTCCCTCCTCAAGATCTGGTAACCCAGTGGATGCTCTGTTGGAAGGGTCTCCAAGTCTGCTCTTGCCCCTAGATATACCTGCACCATATAATGCAGATGCTGGCGATGGTTGCTGGAACCTATCAGACCTTGGCGCTGAGGACTGAAAAATTGTTTAAAGGCATCGGTCAGCCGGCCACCTTCTCCACCGCTCTTCCTCTGACCGAACAAAGCCTCAGAAACACATTGTCCAGCACCAGGAAATGGTAACCTCCCAGGGTCTGGAAATGTGTTACACAAACTTTTCTTCAAGGCCTCCTGAAGATATTTCATCCTCTGCTCCCTCTGCTAAGGCAGGATGAGTTCTGTAACACTACCCTTGTAACGTGGATCAAGAAGGGTTGCCAGCCAGTAATGATCCCTCTCCTTGATACCACGAATCCTAGGGTTCTTTTGCAGGCTTTGCAGAATCAGGGAGGCCATACAGTGTAAGTTTGCAGAGGCATTTGATTCTGAGTCCTCTGGGTCACTAAGGATCACATTATCCGTAGCTACCTCCTCCCAGTCACGTACAACTCCTTGGGTTTCTGGGGATTGAAAACCATCCCTTGAAGACTGTTGCATGTTATCCTCGACATCCATGCTGACACAATCCCCATCCTCCTCCTCTTCTTTTTCCTGTGTGTTTGGTGTCCCTGCAGGAATGCTATCTGGATAAAGGGGGCCTTGAGAAGAAAGGAAGTCCTCCCCTTCCTCCCGCTGTTCTGCCTCAGTACATGATTTCATGAAGCGTATGCTCCAGCAGGAAGACTAGAGGGACAGTGTCACTGATGCATGCATTGTCGCTGCTCACCATCCTTGTGGCCTCCTCTAATGGTGACAGGACACTGCATGCATCCTTGATCAGTAGCCACTGGCGTGGCAAAAAGAAGCCAAGCTCCCCTGACCCTGTCCTGGTGCGATACTCGCACAGGTACTCATTGATGGCCCTCTGCTGTGTGAGCAGCTGCTGCAGCATTGCCAACGTTGGGTTCCGTCTGATGGGCATGTCACAAATGAGGCGTTTGGCGGGCAGGTGGCTTTCCCTTTGAATGTCAGCCAGCTGAGCACTGGCATTGTATGACCGGTGAAAATTACCACAGATTTTTCTGGCCTGCCTCAGGAGATCTTGTAGGCCTGGGTACCTGGACAAGAAACACTGCACCACCAAATTCAAGACGTGTGCCAAAAATGGAACATGGGTCAAGTGTCCCTGTCGAAGGGCGGAGAGAAGGTTGGTGCCATTGTCGCATACAACCATTCCTGGCTGAAGCTGACATGGCGTCAACCACCTCTGAGTCTGTCCCTGCAGAGCGGACAGAATCTCTGCCCCAGTGTAGCTCCTGTCCTCTAGGCAGACCAACTCAAGCACTGCGTGACATATTTTTGCCTGACTGCTTGCGTAGCCCCTTCAGCGTTTAGGGAGCACTGCTGGTTCAGAGGACTATTCTGCAGAAGAAGCCATAGAGGAAGAAGAAGAGGAGGGAGGGGAGCATACAGATGTTATGGCAGAATCACCACTAGTTTTTTGGAGGCGTGGTGGCGGAACAAGCTCCAACACTGAACCCTGTTCTGCATCCTTCCCAGCTGCCAGGAGAGTTACCCAGTGCACCGTCAAGGAAAGGTAACATCCCTGCCCATGCCTGCTGGACCACGAGTCAGCGGTAATATGAACCTTACTGCTGACCACCCTGTCCAACGAGGCCAAAACTTTGCCTTCCACATAGCAGTAGAGCAGGGAATGGCCTTACGGGAAAATAAATGGAGTTATGGAACCTGCCACTGTGGTACAGCACATTCCACAAATTCACAAAATTGGGTTGAGTCTACCAGCTGAAAAGGCAACAGTTGCAGTGCTAGCAATTTGACCAAGCTAACAATTAGACGCTGAGCATGTGGATGGCTGGGACCAAATTTCTTTTTACGGTTCAGCATCTGGGGTAGGGAAGTTTGCCTGCTGAAATCAGCTGGTGGTGCACTGCTAGCAGATTGTCTGCAAGTACTTGTGACACCTATTTCTATACCTTTATTCCTCTCAGTGCAGGTTTTTGTGAGAACTGGAGGTATAGTAGGGTATGAGATCCCAGATGAGGAGCAAGGAGAAGTCTGCCTTTTTCTATGATGTGGATCTTTCAGGTGCTGCTGCCAACAGACTGCATGGCAGGTCATCAGATATCTGGTCAAGCATGTGGTGCCCAAGCAGCTGCTGTTCTGGCCACACTTGATCTGCTTCAGACATGGGTTGCAAACAGCAACGGTGCGATCTGTTGCACACATGTCAAAAAAGGCCCACACCAAGGAACTTTTAACAGTCAGTGGGGAATCAGCAGTGCCCTGCACCTGCGGAGATCTGCGGTGTGATGCAATAGGGTGGCTGCCCTTAAGCTGACCCCTGGAGGACATCCTGCCTCGTTGGATTTGTGCCTCCACCTCCTCCTCACTTTCCGCCTCTCTTCTCTCAGGCACCCAAGTACGGTCAGTGAACTCATCATCCCATCCTCCTCGTCACTAGAGCAAACCTGGCAGTATGCTGCAGCTTGGGGATCATGACTGCCAGTTTCTTGTCCTTCTGTAGGATCTCTCTAGGCTCAGGTTACTCCCTTCCTCAGCCTGGGAACCAACATAGGAGCCTTCAAATTGCTGCGCATCCTCCAGCAGCATGTAACCGACACTGTGGTGGAATAACTCTGGGGATTCCTCCGTGCATGATGGTGGAGCTACGGAAGGAGTAACTGTGGACAAGGAATCTGTGGAATAGGCCGTCTTGGCAGCTGCGTTGGAAGGCAAACTACTATGAGCCTGGGTGACAGAGGAAGAGGAGGATGAGGATGGCTTCATTACCAACTCTTCTGCATGTTGTGGCTCAATAACAAGACCAGCAACAGAAAAAAAGGACAAATGTGCCCCGCAGCCACCTTCAGAGGATGCACCATGTACACGACCACCACTGTTGACTGTAGACACAGAGGCTGCTTGCCCTATTTTAGTGGCCTGTGAGTGTCTGCCTCTACTTGGTGGCCTTCTGGACGTGATGGGGATTTTTTATTTTCACAGCACACTTCACTGTATTATTTACTGTGTACACCGCCTGCACTGTATTAGAAATGGTACACCGGTAGCACGGTATTTTATACCTTTATGCCTGAAGTGTATTAGAAACTGTACACACTGTATTATATATTGCGTACACCGCCTGCACTGTATTAGAAACTGTACACACTGTATATATAGGCTGCACTGAATGCAGAGTTTGTATATATATATATAAATATATAAATAAATACACTGCCTGAAGTGTATTATATAATGTACAGCACTGAATGAACTGTATATATACGCTACACTGAATGCAGAGTATATATACAGTATATATATAATAATATATTTATATATATTATATATATATATATACACACACCGCCTGAAGTGTATTATATAATGTTCTCCATCGAATAAACTGTATATGTACACTACACTGAATACAGAATATATACAGTGTATATATATATATTAAATTATATATATATATATATATATATATATGAATACACCTCTTGAAGTGTATTATATAATGTACACCACCGAATGAACTGTATATATACGCTACACTGAATGCAGAGTATATATAGATCTTCCCCTCCCCATTCAATACCAAGTTACTAGGACACTTTGATATGTTCTAACTGGTGTTGAGAAATGATGGACTTTTTAGGCGTACAATCTAAGTCAATAAAAGTTTTTTTTATTAAAAACATAAGTACACAGTATATTCAAAACCTTAGACAGATCTTTAGCAATCTGAAATTAATATAGAAAAAATTACAAGCTGATAGACATTTATGCTAGGATAACGTCAATATGGTTCAGATAGGGTCACTGAGATTCAAAAGTAATATTCAAATTTCATCATAGAGACGTGACATCAAGTAAACAATTGGGGACCATATGAGAGCAGTTTAGTCATAGAGAAGCTTGTACTTGTTTGCCCTACATGTTACGTGTCATGTAACGCTTCTTCAGGAGCTTTCTATATTGTCTAAGAATAAAAAAGAAAAAGAAAAAACATACAGTAAGTAAAAATGCTATTTTTTGGTATTATTACATGCGATATGAGCTCGAAAAGAGTCAGAGTCAAGGAATTGTCAGCCATCACTATAGTAAAGGGAAGAATATGAAAGGAAGAGAAAGAAGAGGGAAAAAGGAGAAAAGAATGAAGTAGAGGTGAAGTGTGAATATTATAAAAATAGAATAAGGTAAAGTAAATGGAAAAATAAAAAATGAGAAGGAAAAGGAGAAGGTAAAGAAAAGGAAAAGGGAAAAAGATGTGAAACAGGTGAAAGGCAAGAAGGGGGAGGGGGGAAGGGGAAAAGCGAAAAAGGAAAGAGGCAGGAGATGGAGTGAAAGGGGGTGCACCATGGGAACGAGTGCAATATAGTTAGCATTAAGTTGCTAGAAATAACCGTTGTTACTTACATTCCCTAGGTTAGGGGAGAATTCGGTGGAGCGGGGAATCAAAAAGCTAGTTGCCTTGGGGCCACGTCAATTAGTGTGCTCTTAAAGCTTATTTGGATCTCTGGTTGAGAATATTCTGCATGTGATATTATAATGATAAAGTATTTTAATATTTATATTTGTCCACATAGTCTATTTGCATAGTGTATATGGACATAAAAAGAAGGCCACTAGATTATAAGGGTATATAATATATTTAGAGTAATCCTTTACTATGGCAGGTGTGTATATGGTTACACATTCTTTTGATATATATATGGAGATGCGACAAAACAAATATCTCCACATATGCATTGTGTCACCTACATGACCCTTTAGATATACATATATAGACATGCACATATGTGGGTGTACAAACATTCCCACATATGTCAATTATATAGAAGGGTAGTTTGTATTTCAAGATTATATATATTAATAATAAAATAGTGAGGAGCCTAATGTAAGGTAAAAAATATATAATGGTTCTCACCCTATTAGAAGGATTGTTTTCCAGTTCTCCAAGGCGGTGTTCCCATAAAAATGGGGTTATCTTAGATTCAATTAGATGATAGGTGATAGAGTGGAGTGCTCAAGGAGATCAGGTCCTTGGATCATATATGGAGGGGATATATAAAGGGAGGAAGACAGCTCCCTGTTTAATCCCAAGTGTGTCCTATTAGAATGATATGGTAAGGTTGGGGACATATGTACTATAGTTAGTGGTGGGTTGGTATGAAGTCCCCATAAAGTAGTCATATTAGATGTTCCCCGTATCCCTTACCTGGTGATCGGCGTGCTTCGTGTGATTCCCCGCTCTGACAGCTGATATAACAAGGCTGATGTATCTGACGGCGGCCTGGGCCGTCTTTTTGTATGCATCCGTCCCGGTAGTGACGTCACCGCGTTAGAGCGGGACGTCAGAATACCCGGCCAGGTCCTACTGCGCATGCGCCAACATATGGGGGACGCAGCGTAAGCTAGATTGGCCGGCGGAGCAATCCCACAGTGCGCATGCGTTGGACACGGCACCCGGAAGAAGAGCCGGAAGAAGAGCGATATTATCGCTCTCCTCCACGGCCGAAAGCGTCACTGTGGCTGAAATGAATACAGCCAGTGACGCTTTGTGGCCGCATGATGCACTACACCAGATTCACTCCATGAACCAAAGAGAGGCTAAGAGTGGTCATAGAATTTAGAAATAAAAGGGAGACTGCAGAAATAATGAGTCCGTGGTGGATGGCAATTCCTGAAACAGAGAATCCCTCCAAACAGAAGTTGCATGCATCATTAACCAGTTCAATACCCGCCCATAGTCATATGACGCCCACAAGGTGGATCTACCATCCTGGGTGGGCGTCATATGACGTCCTCGGATTCCCGGCCGCCTGGGGGGCGCGCGCCGCGGCATCGCTCGGGACCCGGTGCGAGTGCCCGGCGGCCGCGATGTCCGCCGGGCACCCCGCGATTGCCCGTTAAAACAACGGACCGGGCGGGACCGTGGTGCGGTGTGTGTAAACACACAGCTCCACGTCCTGTCAGCGGGGAGGAGACCGATCATGTGATCCCAGTACAGAGTATCACTTGATCGGTCTCCTCCCCTTAAGTCCCCTCCCCCTACAGTTAGAATCACTCCTATTAGGGACACACATTAACCCCTCCAGCGCCCTCTAGTGTTAACCCCTTCCCTGACAGTCACATTTACACAGTAATCATTGCAATTTTATAGCAACGATCGCTGTGTAAATGTGAATGGTTCCAAAAATGTGTCAAAAGTGTCCGAAGTGTCCGCCGCAATGTCGCAGTCACGAAAAAAAAATCGCAAATCGCCGCCATTACTAGTAAAAAAAAAAAAAAAAAAAAAAATTCAATAAATCTATCCCCTATTTTGTAGACGCTATAACTTTTGCGCAAACCGATCAATATACGCTTATTGCGATTTTTTTTACCAAAAATATTGTAGAAGAATACGTATCGGCCTAAACTGAGGAAAAAAAATTGTTTTTTTAAAAAAAATGGGATATTTATTATAGCAAAAAGTAAAAAATATTGTGTTTTTTTTCAAAATTGACGCTCTTCTTTTGTTTATAGCGCAAAAAATAAAAACCGCAGGGGGCGATCAAATACCACCAAAAGAAAGCTCTATTTGTGGGAAAAAAAGGACGTCAATTTTGTTTGGGGTGTAACGTCGCACGACCGCGCAATTGTTAGTTAAAGCGACGCAGTGCCGAATCGCAAAAGTGCTCTGGTAAGGAAGGGTGTTTAAAAGCCCTGTATTGAAGCGGTTAAGAGAATATGATTAAAAAATATCCAAGGTATAATGGATATTAATCCGATACATATAGTGTTGGAATATAAACTATAAAAAATTGGAAAATGTAAAAAAGTAAAAAATATATAAACATAAAATAAATTATAAAAAATATATATCATTACAGAGTTATTCAATGAAAGTCACATTTTTATTTGATCATTTAAAAAAAAAACTGATACTGGTTTGGCATATGTACTTTAGTAATTGGGGCTGGATATTCTTAACCATAGTCAAAAGTGTATTGAAAGTTATTTAGTACATGTGTTCAGCATTTAGTTGATCTATAAAATGCATATACATTGAGTAGTATTTATATAATAAATAATCTATATAATAATCTATAATAGACAGAACAACAGAAAGGGGGGGGGGGGGGAAGAAGAAGAATAGATAGGAGGACAAAGCGTGAAAAAAGGGAAAAGGAGAAACAAATTTGTTTTTTGGGGGGTGCTTGGATGATATGTAGTATTCATTGTTGGTGAAAAAAAGTTGAAGTCTTCTATTGAAATTATTGAGTTGGTCAGTTGGACTACAGGAAGGATTTATACGAATGAGATTCATTTAGACCGGGAGCGTGAATCGCATCCAACCGTTCTATCCACATTGTTTCCTTTTGCAAGATTAGTCTATCCCAGTTTCCACCTCGTGGATCTTTAGGCACAACCGCTAAAACACTGAAGGAAACACATGAGGCATCAAACCTATGATATAAGTCGATATGTCTGCTAACTGTGGTGAGCATTTTTCCATTCGAGGAGACATATACGTGGTCTTTTATGCGTACTGTCTTGCCCACATAAAAGGCCCCGCAGGTACATGACATAAGGTAGATAACCCCTTGGGTGGTACAGTCTCCTTTAGGTAGTTTGATAGTTTTGCTTTGACATACCCAGGGACAGAAGTCGCAGTTGCCACATTTAAATGTGCCATTGCATTTCTCATCATTCTGGGATATAGTGAAATAGTGGCTTGAGACTAGACGGTCACGTATCGATGTGGTACGTCTAAAAGTGAGCTCAGGTCTTGGACCTATGTGTTTCCTTACAGTTGGATCCTGGTATAGTAGGTGCCAGTGATTAGTAATAATATCGCAAACTTCTTGATGTTGGGAGGAAAAACGTGTAATGATTCTAGATTTGATGGATTTATCAGATTCATGATCTTTTTTGGAATATAAGAGTGAGGTTCGTGGTTGCTTGAATGCCTTATTGTATGCTTTACGTAGGAGGGATTTTGTATATCCTCCCGCTCGTAGGCGTAGTTGAAGGGATTTAGCCTCAGATATAAAATCTTGCGTGTGCAATTTCTACGCAGTCTTATATATTGCGCATATGGAATGCTTCTTAATAGTGCTGCGGGGTGGGCGCTGTCTGCGTGTAGGATTGTGTTTCCTGCAGTTTCCTTTCTATAGAGGCTGGTAGCCAGACAATTCAATTCATCCTTGAATATGACAAGGTCCAGAAAGTTAATTCTGGATTGGTTCATACTCAGAGTGAATTTTAAGTTGAAAGAATTGATATTAAGTGCCTCAACAAAGGCCAGCAATGTGGTAGGTGTTCCAGTCCAAATCAAGAAGATATCATCTATATACCTCATCCAGGACATGACCTGGTTGGTGTATATAGATAATTCCTCCGCTGAAAAAATGTATCGTTCCCACCCCCCCAGGTACAGGTTTGCATATGCTGGCGCACAGCATGTGCCCATAGCAACTCCCTGTACCTGGAGGAAGTGGGACTCTTTGAAACTAAAATAGTTGTGTGTTAAAACAAATTTCAAAAGAGTTAGAATAAATTCATTATACTCCCATTGGGTATGGGGTTCTTCATATAGGAAGGTGCGAACCATCCCGACGCCCTGCTCGTGAGGGATGCTGGAGTATAGTGACTCCACATCCAGGGCCAAAGGAGGGCGTCGGGAGGGACCACCATTCCTTCAATCTTTTTCAAAAAGTCGAGTGTGTCTCGGGTGTATGACGACAGACTTACTACATGTGGTGTAAGGACTGAATCTATCAGTTTGCTAGCTCTCTCCGTAAGTGATCCAATGCCGGAAATGATTGGTCGGCCGGGTATCGGCGAACATTTTTTGTGCACCTTAGGTAAGGCATAAAATGTGGCCTCTCTAGGAAATTTATTATTCAAATAGTTATATGTATCTTGGTCTATCAGACCTTTTTGATAGCCTTGATTTATGATCATTAAGTATTGGTTCTGGTAAGCAGAGAGGCTTGCGGAGGAGATTTGTTTGTACCAGTCCTTATTGTGTAAGATGTCATAACACATCGTTTCGTAGGTCGGTTTGGTCATCAAAACTACATTTCCTCCCTTGTCTGATGCTTTAACAATCAGATCGGGGTGGTTGTTGAGCTTAGTGATGGCCTTTCTCTGACAGGGGGTAAGATTAGTAGGATGCAGACTGATCTGCATACATTTGATATCACTAATTACACTCACTAGGAAGGCCCAAATGTGGGAGTTGGTTGATCCGGTCCGGGAATCGGTTAGATTTAGGTTTAAACTTTTTAGGAATGGCGATGATGTTATCATTGTGAGATATAGGTTGAGGAGTAGCATGCGTTTGTAAGATGTCATTTGGAGCAATATTGGTTTCAATATCATTATTTTCTTCCAAGAGTATCATCAGATCCCGAAGTGCTCGGAAATCCGACATAGTGTAATGTTTTATGCTCTCTGCTAGCTCACGTTCCTGTCTAGTTCTAATAGTGGTCTGGTCGAACATATATTTGTATGTCAGATTCCGTGCAAACATATATATGTCCTTGATCAACTCATATTTGTCTAGGTTTGTGGAGGGGCAGAAACTCAATCCTAATTTCAATACTTCCAATTCAGTGTTGGTAAATTGATATGGAGTTAGATTTTTTTTTCTATATTAATTTCAGATTGCTAAAGATCTGTCTAAGGTTTTGAATATACTGTGTACTTTAATACAAAATAAAACTTTTATTGACTTAGATTGTACGCCTAAAAAGTCCATCATTTCTCAACACCAGTTAGTTGATTTTTTTCATAAAAAATTCTCGGGACGTGGCAATTATATTTTGTACCCTGTACCGTATCCACAATACCATTACGTGATGATACGGGGATAAATATATATTTTTCTAAAAAGACTTTGATATGTTCAGTTGTATGGGGGCTTTTTTACTGTCATATGATAGATGGAAACACCAAACTGCCCCCTGCCTAATATTGCTCGCAGTTCACCCAGCTGTGTTAGAAAAGTGAATGAATATTTGCTTTCCTAACACTGAACCGCCTCTCTGCGAATCAGGTGCTCGGGTCTGTTACCCGTCACCTGTATGGCTGAAACGACAGGCGCTGTGATTGGGTGCCTATCAGGCATCCAATCATAGGAGAGGATGGGAGGAGAGGACGGGAGAAGAAGACATCAAGGACATCGCTGGCCGCCTGCCGCCATCACCTGCTGCCCCACCAAGACAGGGTAAGTGCCGGACAGATGGCGGGCGAGGGGGGCACAGTGGCAGCATTCGATGGGCACAGTGGGAGCATTTAATGGAGCACAGTGGGAGCCATTGATGGCACAGTGGGAGCATTTGATGGGGCACAGTGGGAGCCTTTGATGGCACAGTAGCAAAGTTTGATGGGCACAGTGGCTGCATTTGATGGGCACAGTGGCTACGTTTGATGGGCACAGTGGTTGCAATTGATGGGCACAGTGGCTGTGTTTGATGGCACAGTGGCTGTGTTTGATGGTACAGTGGCCGTGTTTGATGGCACAGTGGCTGCGTTTGATGGTACAGTGGCTGCGTTTGATGGGCAAAGTTAGGCTGCAATTGATGGGGTTTTTTTTCAGTTTGTTTGCGCCAACCCCCCCCCCCCCCCGAAGATTTTTGAGCACCAGCCGCCACTGCTGTTGTATGGTCTGAATGCTACCCTGTTGCTCTTCTGTCACCTAACACTAGAGTGGCATGAGAATCTGCTCTGTTGCATTAGTATAGGGTATAATATGGTTTTATGTTAGGGTATAGTATAGTTTTATATATTTCATATTAATAAAAGTTGTTTTATGTATATATTCATACAACTTTGAAACTTTGATGGTATTCTGTATTAATTTTTTATTTTCTTGCATCTATATACTGGTATATATATATATATATATATATATATATATATATATATATATATATATATATATATATATATAAACTTAATTTCAGTGATGGAATTTCTGGTCTCTCCGATATCCGGAAGTGTGGTAAGAAAGGCAACCTATTGAGTCTCATCTTGTCTTTATGCAATGTTTAAAGATGTTTTAAATGTGAGTGGATGTTTTTAGCAATATTGCGCTATGAACTTTTCTTTATGTATTCTGAGCAAACGGGAAGCAAGAGGAAAGAATCTAGATAGCCCCAGCAGGGGGGCCGCTGGAGAGAGGTGTGGATTGAGATAGTTCCATTTAAGGGACCGCTGGTAACACAGATCATATTAGGTGGAAGTTAACAGAATCTGAAGACCAGTTATATACTGTATGTCAAAAAGTGCTGTTTGACCGTTTGGTCAGTGCCGGGACAAGGTCATCTAGTGCCCAGGGCGAACATGTCAAACTGCGCCCCCCCAAGATGTATGAGCACTATGTGTCAGCAAAAATCCCCAAAGCATCAATTCCCCTCCTCCCAGTACAAATCTATCCCCTGCTGAAATCCCCTCTCCTAGCACAACTCCTCTACCCCCAAAATCCCCCCCCCCACCTCACAAGATACCACAGGGCCCAGGGCAGCCGTCCCTCCTGCCCACCCCTTGTCCTGGCCCTGCATTTGGTCATTCCTTAAGGTGAGACGACCAATTCACTTGAAGGTGGCTGGTGGAGGTTACTCATTCACCACTACTTAACTATTTGGGCACATTTGATAACAGGGGCAAGTCTACTGTGGATGAAGCACTTGCATGTTCTTATCGAAACTATCACTTTACACATGTATTTTTTTAACACATTTTTTTTGGACTTCTTTTTTATATACATTAACAACTTACGCTTAAATGGACACTTTGTAGCAATATAACCTTGTGTGATCATTTATTTTGTAATTTTTTTTTAATGGTATATCAATATATTTTGTATTATTATAAGAGCACGCCATTTATATATTATCATTATTTGGTTTGTAGTGTTTGAGTTCACTATTTAATGGTTGCAGCTGTTTATTTTAACGCAAATTAGGAACAATTTCATTTATTTTTTGCACATAGCAGCGCATAAGCACTCTAACACAAATATATGTATGTTTGTATATATATATATATATATATATATATATATATATATATACATATATTTGTGTCAGAGTGCTTATGCACTGCTATGTGCAAAAAATAAATGTATATTTATGAATATGTATGTAGCGGGGTTCTACCCCTTTTAGGCTTAGAGACTACATCTCCCACAATTCCCCAGGCCCCAGGGCTGCTGACTTCCGCCCGGGAGGCTGCTGGGGGAGGCTATAAAAAGGAAGAGCGGAGACCGCCTCTTCCTCTTGGGACACTTCCTCTTCTGAGGCCTGACAGGACTGGCCTGCCTCTGCTGACAGAGCGTGTGACGCGGAGACTACAGCCAGCAGAGACACCTGTGCGGACCGGAGCTGAAGGCCTGAAGCCTGGGCCTTGCAGCCGATGGAGTGAGACTCTCACCCCTCAGAGTCCACAGCAGCGGAGCGGAGACTTCCCCTTACTGTCGGTCGGACGGAGCTGATGACCGGAGTGCAGGGCTGTGACTGAGGAGGCCGGACGCCGCCATTGAAGAGACCAGAGCCACCATTAGAGGGACCGGATCGGAGGACGGTACCCCAAGGATTGGTGAGAGAGCCTGTAGGCTCAATCCTGCATTGACACACAAGTTTTATGCCTATTGAACTGCCTAGGCGCAATTTACTTCAGAGCAGCAATGTTACTTTTTGTGGATTACAAATGACACCATTTAAAGCTACATGTGCACCACCTCTACAGATTTATTGCCGGTGAAGAACACTGTACTAGTACAAGGACTGAGCTCTATTACTAGGGATCAGGCCTGGTCCGTTAGGTAGGCAGAGATAGATTTATTGCACCTCAGGGGTGTATAGCAGACGGTCGCCACACTTGGCGCTCCGTTTCCCCATTGTTAGATTCATATACCTGTGTACATGTTTAAAGTGCATATTGCAGGGACCTGCTAAAGTATTGTGAGATATATGTTCAAATGCATGTTGCTATTCTTTTTTCCTTACTGCAAAGTAAAGCCAGTTATTCTTATTTCAGCAGTCTGCTTGTGAGTTCATACCAATTACACTTAGAGTATAAGCTAAGTTTTATGTGCATAGGGACATACCCCTTTACTAACTGTGCCAGAGCGGGTAGAGCCAAATTGCCGGGGGTTGGTGGAGCTGTACTCAGGGACCCAAAACAAACCAGCGGCTCTCTTAACTGGGGGTAGCGCTACACGTGGGGGCTCGTAATCCGGGATCCTGAGTCAGCGGGAAAAGCCGCCAGAAGGTGCCGGCATGGACCCAATAGAAGTGGGACGGTGGTCCGCAACATGGGCCGCTGACCCAGCCGCAGCAGCAGTTATTGAACTGCCAGGGATATGGCAGAGAGAGGCAGTGAAGCAGCTCATAATGTCATTATCCCCATGCCAGAAGTCATGGATAATGGACATGAGAAATGATGCTGGGTACACATACGCCTTAATAGAGTGGAAGGAAGAGACTCCAGAGCAGTTCAGGAGCCAGAGCATACAGGCACCGAATGGTCAGGCCTACCAATTGCTGCATGCGCTGCCGCGTAAGGGAGAAGGTTCTCCTATGAAAGCCATTCTATCCCCAAAGAAGGAGGCGCAGAAGGGCGCGGAAAGTCCCGTACCCGCACACACTACTCTTAGTGCAGAACTGTGTGCTGTCCTAGGGGAAATTGTAACCCAGTGCAGAAGAGACCCCGGGGATTACCCAATGTCGGGATACAGGAAACTCCGGATGTTTTCAGGGAGGACACCTGTACCCTCGGGAGAAGAGGGATTTGAAGAGTGGCTAGATGGTGCCACACAGGCCCTAGAAGAATGGGAGGTCTCAGAGGGCCGAAAGAAGCAAAGGATTGTCGAAAGCCTAAAAGGACCTGCCTTAGAGGCCATACGCAATCTGAAGACAAGCAAAAAGGATTGCACTGCCCAGGACTACATAGACATCCTGGAAGGTGTGTTTGGTGGGACAGAAAAAGTCACAGAACTTACCTATCAACTGGAACACTGTTACCAGAAGACAGGGGAGAAGCTGTCAGAGTACATGGGACGCATAGACAAGATCCTGCATAGGATTATCCTGAAGAAGGGGATAGATCCAGGGAAGGTAGATGAAGCCCGTGCCCAGCAGGTGATGAGGGGAGCCCAACCCTTGGACCCTGTCGCACTAGTACTACGTACCCGGCAGGATGGGAAGAGCCTGGACTACCCTGACCTCATACGAATGGTCAGAGAAGAAGAGGCCATGTTGGAAGAGAAAAGGGAGAAGCAGGTGATGGGGTCTACAAAGTCTACAGTGGCCACGGTCAGGTCGGCCTTAACCCCTGAAAGAGACACAGAGGTAGATGCCCTGAAGTTGCAGATGTCCCAGATGATGGAGATACTGACATCTCTAGTGGCGAAAGAGACGCCCAGTCCCAAGAAGGAAACAACCAGGAGGGAATTGTTTCCAGCTGTTTCAGCACCAACATACCCACCTGACTACGGTGAGATGATTTGCTTTAATTGTGGAGGAATTGGTCATATTGCAGCTGTATGTGCCAGTCCCAGGAAGAAGAAGGCAGAAAGCCGCCAGCCGGCGGGAAACGCCAAAGGGCCCCGGTGAAGGAGTCAACCGGGTGCCCATCACCTTCAGTGAGCTCCAAGAAGCACAACAGGAAGAGAAAGCGAGGAGACCAAACCCCTCAGAAGGGGCCCAGGGATCCTCAACCAAGGTGCACTCCAGAGAAAGGGGGCAAGACCCCTCCGAAGAGACACAGCACTCCAAAGCGTGAACTCTTCAAAGTGAGAGATAACAATGTCCCTCAACGGGTTCACACTCCCACTAAGAGGGAGAAAATTAATGCATACCAGGCTCAAGAAAGGATCAAGCGCAAATCCAGTGCTGGTAAAGAAAAGAGTCCAAAGAAGAGGACAGCATCAACTCGGCCCTACCCAGAAGAGCTAGTTGGTCCATCCCCTACTGTACCCATCCAGGTGGAAGGAGTGTACACAAAGGCCCTCCTAGACACTGGAGCCCAAGTGACCCTGTTGTACAGGGACTTCTATGACAGATACCTGAGTCATCTGCCTATACAGAAGATAGAAGAGTTGGAGATAAGGGGATTGGGAACTCAGAGTTTCCCCTATGATGGATACTTACCCATCAGATTGACGTTTGAACCATCCGTAGCTGGGAAGTCTGAAGTGTTCGACACCTTAGCAGTGGTGTGTCCCCGCCCACCAGGAACCAGCAAGACGTCCCTGATCATAGGGACGAACACGGACCTAGTCAGAAGGCTTCTGACTCCCCTGGTGAAGAAAGAGAATCTTTCAACTCCCAAGATCCATCCCATGCTGAAGGCAGCCTATCAGCGGTTGGTCCTAGAGCAGAAGACCCCAAGTGAGGGGATAGGAAGGGTATGGAGGCTTGGAAAAGAAGGAGCAGTGTTACAGCCTGGAGAGGTGACCTGCATGAGAGCCACGGTGAAACTTACTTGGGAGCAGCCTGGCCCCTTTGTAATGCTGGAACCTGACCCAATGGAGGGTCACTCAGGTCTGGAAGTGATACCAGAAGTAATTTCGCTGAAGGACCTGAAGAAGGCTAGAGGAAGAGTCCCTGTCAGTGTGAGGAACTCGACGGAGCAGCCCGTGGAGATCCCTGCCAGGATGCTTCTGGGACAGGTGAGTCCTGCTGTCCCAGTTGGCTGGTCAGAAGTAAAGGGGACGGGTGAAAGTGAAGATGTTTGGAAGAAACTCTCCATGGAAAACCCAAACCTACCTGGAGCTTGGAAAGAGAGAGCCAAGGCCCAGCTGACCAGATGGGGGAAGATTTTCTCTAAAGATGAGTTTGATGTGGGGTGTGCGAGGAGTGCCACCCACCGAATCCGCATGCAAGAGGACAAGCCATTCAGAGAGAGAGTGAGGCGAGTCCCGCTAGCAGATCTGGAGGATCTGAGGGAGCAGCTTGCGGAACTGAAGAAGACGGGAGTGATTAGGGAATCCAGAAGCCCCTACGCCTCCCCAATTGTGGTAGTCAGGAAGAAGAATGGGTCATTGAGGCTCTGCATTGACTACAGAACTCTCAACAGGAGGACCATTCCTGACCAGTACACCACGCCAAGGATAGAAGATGCCTTGCAGAGTTTATCTGGAGCTAAGTGGTTCAGTGTGATGGACCTCAAGAGTGGGTATTACCAGATCCCCATGCATCCAGAAGATAGAGAAAAGACTGCCTTCATAACCCCAGTGGGATTCTTTGAGTTCAACAGGATGCCTCAGGGCCTATCTGGAGCTCCTGCTACGTTTCAACGCCTAATGGAAAGGACAGTTGGAGACATGAACCTCATAGAAGTCCTTGTGTACCTGGACGATGTCATTGTCTTTGGAAAGACTTTGGAAGAACATGAAGCCAGATTGGAGAAAGTACTGAAGAGGCTCAGTGAAGAGGGACTTAAACTTTCTCCAGAGAAGTGTCGGTTCTATCAGTCTTCTGTGAACTATCTGGGACACATAGTGTCTGAAAAAGGAGTGGCCACAGACCCTGAGAAGTTGGAGGCAGTTACTTCGTGGCCAAGGCCCACAACAGTTACAGAACTTCGATCTTTCTTGGGGTTCTGCTC
This sequence comes from Lithobates sylvaticus, assembly GCA_028564925.1. Classification (NCBI taxonomy): domain Eukaryota; kingdom Metazoa; phylum Chordata; class Amphibia; order Anura; family Ranidae; genus Lithobates; species Lithobates sylvaticus. The sequence goes on along the minus strand of CM053026.1, from coordinate 336,994,238 downwards.
CTACTACCGCAGGTTTGTGGATGGATTTGCCCGCATTGCCAAACCCCTCAACGAGCTGCTGAAGACAGAAGGAGAGGAGGATGGAATGGGGCCTAGGAGGTCCAGTGAGTCGGTCCAAGACCAGTGGAATTCAAGGTGTGAAGAGGCTTTCAGAACCTTGAAGAGAAGTCTCACCACAGCCCCAGTTTTGGCCTACGCTGATCCCACTAGACCCTATGAGCTACATGTTGATGCCAGCCATGAGGGCCTAGGTGGAGTACTCTACCAGGAGCATGAAGACCAGCTACGACCAGTGGCCTATGTGAGCCGGAGCCTGACCCCCTCCGAGAAGAACTATCCCACCCACAAGTTGGAGTTCTTAGCCCTCAAATGGGCAGTTGTTGACAAGTTGAGAGACTACTTGTATGGGGCCGAGTTTACTGTCAAGACAGATAACAACCCCTTGACCTATCTATTCACCACCGCCAAGCTGGATGCAACTGGACACAGATGGTTGGCGGCGTTGTCTGGATTCAATTTCAGTCTCAAGTACAGACCAGGGGCTGGAAATAGGGATGCAGATGCCCTGTCCCGAAGATCCCATGTCATGGTCGATGACTGGGAAGACTGGACCCAAGTGGCACCAGATGGAGTGCGAGCCCTTTGTCAGGGGGCTGAACTCCAAGCCAGAGGAGGATCCAGGGCTGAAGAAATAGGAGTTACCACAGTGGGAGTCCCAAAGTGTTACTGTGGGGTAACTCAGCTGGCAGAAGAGTGTCTGCCGAAGCTGTCCAAGAAGGAGTTAAGGTGTGACCAATTGGAAGATCCCATGGGGAAATTGGTCCTGGAAGCCCTGGAAGACCAGAGTCCAGAGGGACTTCGCCTTCACCCTTCTAAAGAAGCTCGCCTACTGAGGAGAGAATTGGACAAGTTACAGGTGCATCAGGGGGTAGTCTACCGAAGGGGCCCCTCTGATGGACCAGAAGACAAGTGGCAGTTGTTTCTCCCAGAGAAGCATCGAGAGACTGTGCTGATTGCCTTACATGACCAGCATGGTCACTTGGGAGCAGAGAGGACCTTCCAACTTGTCAGAGACCGGTTTTACTGGCCCTGCATGAGGGCCGAAGTGGAGGAGTATTGCCATTCCTGTGCAAGATGCATTCAGAGGAAGACTTTACCCCATCAAGCTGCCCCAATGGGCCATCTACAGAGTGAAGGCCCAATGGATCTGGTATGCATTGATTTTCTCTGCCTTGAACCCGATTTGAGCGGATTGGAAATGTTCTGGTGGTAACCGACCATTTCACTCGTTATGCTCAGGCTTTCCCAACCAAGGACCAGAAGGCCTCTACAGTAGCCAAGGTACTTCTGGAGAAGTACTTTGTTCACTATGGACTGCCACAGAGAATCCATTCAGACCAAGGAAGGGACTTTGAGAGTCGCCTGATCAGGAAGCTACTAGATTCTCTGGGAGTAGAGAAGACTAGAACCACACCATATCACCCTCAAGGTGATGCCCAGCCTGAAAGGTTCAACAGGACCCTATTGAACATGTTGGGAACTTTGGAAACAGAGAAGAAGCAACATTGGAGTCAACACATATCAGCTCTGGTGCATGCCTACAATTGCACCACAAGTGATGTGACAGGTTTCTCCCCTTACCGGCTTATGTTTGGGAGAGAAGCAAGATTGCCAGTGGATTTGGCCTTCGGCATTTCCTTAGACCATGCCTCTGCTGCCTCCCACAAAGGATATGTGGACAGACTGAGGCGCAGTCTGAAGATAGCTTATGAAAAAGCTCAAGCGGCCTCTAACCAGAGGGGGGCCCGAAATAAGAGGAACTTTGATTTGAAAGTTAGAGTACAGGACCTACAGCCTGGGGACCGTGTACTGCTACGGAATCTAGGGATCCCTGGAAAACACAAGATAGCTGATAGATGGAGATCAGAACCATATATCATCTGTAGAAAACTTCCAGGATTGCCTGTCTACAAGTTGAAGCCAGAAGGAAGATTGGGGCCATTGAAGACCTGGCATAGGAATCACTTGCTCCCACTCACTGAAGCAGTCAGAATGCCTCCAGTAAGAGACGTACCTGAATCTGCTTCCATTCTGGATACCCCCAGGCCTAATACTAGGTCTCAGACATCCCAAGTTAGGGGTGGACAAGACCCCCAACCAGAGGAAGAAAGAGGAGAACTTGAATGGTTATGGCCTTCCTCAACTCCAGGAAATGCTGCCATAGATCTCCCACCTACTGAAGATGTGGAAGATAACACATTGAACCCAGAAGCCACAGAGTTTGTGCCATTCAGTGATGTGCCTGAATGCTGGGAAGACATCCCTGGTCTCTACCCAGAACAAGAAGAAGATGTTCCAGAACCAGAGATGTTGCCAGAATGTGTTCCTGAAGAAGTTCCAAGAGAACAGAGAGCTTGCAGAGTTGTGAAGCCTCCCAAGAAGCTAACTTACCCCAAGATGGGAGAAAGTTCAGAGGACTCTGTTACCACAGCAAGGAGAAGTGCTGAGAGCCCTGACCCTTCCGCTGTTCATTTAGTGGAGGGCAACCCCAGCTCACTCTCTGGCACAGTTAAACAGGTCGCCCACACTGAAGTGACCTGTAGACAGGACAGCTCCCCATCTCATGCCAATTGGTGGGAAGCTCCTCTGTCCAAATTATGTGAAAATGTTGTTCCCGAGAAAGTTTGTAGTTTGAACACTATCTTTGGGGACCAAAGATTCAAAGTGGGGGGAGTGTGTAGCGGGGTTCTACCCCTTTTAGGCTTAGAGACTACATCTCCCACAATTCCCCAGGCCCCAGGGCTGCTGACTTCCGCCCGGGAGGCTGCTGGGGGAGGCTATAAAAAGGAAGAGCGGAGACCGCCTCTTCCTCTTGGGACACTTCCTCTTCTGAGGCCTGACAGGACTGGCCTGCCTCTGCTGACAGAGCGTGTGACGCGGAGACTACAGCCAGCAGAGACACCTGTGCGGACCGGAGCTGAAGGCCTGAAGCCTGGGCCTTGCAGCCGATGGAGTGAGACTCTCACCCCTCAGAGTCCACAGCAGCGGAGCGGAGACTTCCCCTTACTGTCGGTCGGACGGAGCTGATGACCGGAGTGCAGGGCTGTGACTGAGGAGGCCGGACGCCGCCATTGAAGAGACCAGAGCCACCATTAGAGGGACCGGATCGGAGGACGGTACCCCAAGGATTGGTGAGAGAGCCTGTAGGCTCAATCCTGCATTGACACACAAGTTTTATGCCTATTGAACTGCCTAGGCGCAATTTACTTCAGAGCAGCAATGTTACTTTTTGTGGATTACAAATGACACCATTTAAAGCTACATGTGCACCACCTCTACAGATTTATTGCCGGTGAAGAACACTGTACTAGTACAAGGACTGAGCTCTATTACTAGGGATCAGGCCTGGTCCGTTAGGTAGGCAGAGATAGATTTATTGCACCTCAGGGGTGTATAGCAGACGGTCGCCACACTTGGCGCTCCGTTTCCCCATTGTTAGATTCATATACCTGTGTACATGTTTAAAGTGCATATTGCAGGGACCTGCTAAAGTATTGTGAGATATATGTTCAAATGCATGTTGCTATTCTTTTTTCCTTACTGCAAAGTAAAGCCAGTTATTCTTATTTCAGCAGTCTGCTTGTGAGTTCATACCAATTACACTTAGAGTATAAGCTAAGTTTTATGTGCATAGGGACATACCCCTTTACTAACTGTGCCAGAGCGGGTAGAGCCAAATTGCCGGGGGTTGGTGGAGCTGTACTCAGGGACCCAAAACAAACCAGCGGCTCTCTTAACTGGGGGTAGCGCTACACGTACATATATATGCTTTTTGTAACATAATATGTAACTTCTGTCTATTTTGGACTTTTAATAAATTTTAAGTGCAGCAATCCCTGTTTGGAATTTTTCTATATATGACTGGTAGGGTAGTCTGATTGCTTTGCACTTACTGTAATCTGTTGTGCTGTTTACCACACCTGCTTGGGGGGGAAAAAATATATATATATATATATATTACAGACAGTGGAAAAAAGTGTAAGTGATATAATATTTTGAATTTGTCCAGATTTTGGTTTTCAGCTCATCTGTGCCAGCAACAGCTAAAAGCAGCAAACTTAGACACCTGAAGCATGTATCAAAAAATGCATGTTTTATGCAAGCAGCAAGGAAATTATGTAAGTACAGAATTTTGTAACGCTGAATTACATTTAGAAGCATCACACACTGATGACAGCCTTGCTTCCAAAGTAAATAAATACATGTTACCATGAGACAACACCAGAAAGAAGGATTCTAACTTAGTATAATAAGCAGAGGAGAGGAAATGTTGCCACAACAGTGGCTTCTTGATAGCTAAGGGATAAAGCCATTAGTGGCTAATGCTCTCTAGTGAGCCAGCGATGTCCCTTACATTTATTTTACACAGTGCCTGAGGAGATTTCATTTGTCAATTCAGTTCGGTTCCATTCTGTGTTATTAGAGACTCCTTCAGAAAGTGTTAAGCTCTTATTTCAAGACTTTTGAGCCGACAGCTAACATAAAATTAATCATAACTCTCAGGAACAAGCAATCTCTTTTCAGGGGCAGCAGAGGCAAAGTAATTTATGGTAATGAAAATGCAACTGTTGTATTTTCAGCAATACGCTTCATTTTATGCTCTCAGCACAGAGATCTTTGGCAACAATAATCTGTTCATCATTCATGTGCTGACAAATCCTTACAATTCAAATATTCTTACTTTAACATGCTCAAGGACTGGCTCTCTCCTAGGCACACTAGAGTTGCTTCCCTTCCATGAGATTAATATTACAGCCCAAGCTTGAATATACATATCTTATTTCAGCTCTGAGTGAAGGTGTAAAAGATTGTGTATAATGTATTATATAACAGGGACCCTCAGAATGCTTTCCTCAGCTCCTCGAGAAAGCCATAAATTACAAACATAATACAATGGGCTGAAGAAGGATCCCATAACTACAGTATAGAAAATATACAGTAATAAGACTCATCTTTTTATGGGATTGCTTTTTGTATATTGTTATGATCAGCAAGAAAGTATTCTATCAAATTGCTGAAAAGGTATGGAACCAGATTCTGTCCAAATGTTCTTAAGGCCCCTTTCACACTTATATGACTTGTCCCCACGATTTGGGACTGCAAAGTAGCATGACAAGTCGTTCCCCATGATTTCCAATGACAGCCATTCAAATTAGTACGACTTCAAGTGGTTCTGACTTCAAAGTAGTCCCTGCACTACTTTGGTCCAATTTTGATCCCACTTACACAGGCATTCCTTGAAATTGTGGCGAAATCGCGGCAAAAATCGTCTGTGTAAGTGGCATCAAAATCGGACCAAAGTAGTGAAGGGACTACTTTGAAGTCAAAACGACTTTTTATTTAACTTTACTTAATTGCACTTTGCCTTTAAGAAATGATCCCCCTAGCTATAAAACACATGGAGGGCAGGTAACATCAGCAATGCCTGCATAAATAATAAGCTTTAATTCTAAGCTCCTGACAAGCAGCCTAATACACAGTCGACATATTTATATAGGGACTAGTTTACCTGCTTATTGATTTTGAGTTCTGAGCAGTCAGCATTTTGATCCTGTTATCCCTCCCATACACTGTAGCAAGGTCTACAACCTCCAAAAACCAGCACAAAAACAGCTTGGTCCAGAACACCCTTAAAAGTAGCTGATTGGACAAGGGAGGAGCAGTATACCAATAAGTTATCACTCAGCCCTCTCGCTCTGTCAGCATTTTCACTGTCAACCCATGAACAGGTCTTGACTGGCTCCCTCTTCCAGTCTAATTCCTGATGTACAGGCAATTACGGTCGGCTTATAAAACATAACAACATAGCCGCTACCAAGTTCACCCATATCATAATTTATATTTATATTGTGTAGCCCTTTCACATTAAACAAGTGGAATTATGGTAGGCTATTTAGGACTGTCACAGTCAGGGAAAGGAGAGAAGACGAGAAAGAGAGAGAGAGGAGGAGGAGGAGGAGGAGTAGGAGAGAGGAGAGAGGAGGAGAGAGGAAGAGAGAGGAAGAGGAGGAGAGAGGAGGAAGAGGAGGAGAGAGGAGGGAGGACAGAGAGAGATAGAGAGTGAGAGAGGAAAAAAGAGAAAGAAGGAAAGAGAGAGAAGGAGAGAGAATGAGAAGGAAAGAAAGCGAGAATGAGGAGAGAGAGAGAGAGAGAGTTGAAAAGGTTTTGCATGCTCAAAAACTGACCTGTAAAAAAATAACACAACAACACAAAATCCTTCTGCCCAGACAGTAAAAGAAACAGAAAACAAAATGCACACAAACTCACCACTAACAAATTACGAGCTTGTGAGGAACCCACGCTCTACTAGTCCCTATTAAGGCTTCTAATCAGCAATCTCTGCTTTGTAGCATAGTGGGCCAACAATTTTGCAGACCATACATACTGCCTTGTCTAGAAGTGAAGTGCTTAGCTGAACTAAATACTTTTACCTAAACAGTTTGAAACCTACAACAATATTGTCAATGTCTCTTTGGATTGGTGCAAAGCTAAAAGCAGTTAACAACCAGTTTACTCACTATATGTTTAATACCCACTAAAGGTGGTATTAAAATAAAAAAAAAAAATCAATAAAAGTAGATATACAACACATTTGGTGGGAATGCGCACTCATTCAACCATTCTGGACAGAGGTACACTCCCTAATAGAAAAAGTTACAACCTACACCTTAGACTTCGGTCCTGCACAATTTTTACTTCACCATTCTTCCCTTTCCAAACGTTCATATTACAAATCACTAGCAATGCACATGGTCAGTGCAGCCAGACTCTGCATTCCAGCACACTGGCGATCCACTACCACCCCTCCCATTAGAGAATGGCTGAACAGAATCTCCAAGATAGAAGAAATGGAGGAACTGATCCACATTTCGCAAGAGAGAGTAGAGAAATTCACCACAACATGGGCGTGTTGGATACACTTCAAATCAACAGAACACTACAAATCCATAATTCCCACGGGACAGAACGGATCCCATGAACCGCTCCCCTGAGACCGTAGCTACCCCCCCCCACGCACTAGGGGGAACCCTGGAAACTGGTGACGGCCCCCCAACGTGCCCTAACCCCACTCCTGCCCCTCACCCGCCCCCCCCCCCCCTCCCAGACTCCTCCCCCCCCTCTCCTTCTTTCTCCTCCTCTCTACTTTGATCCCCTCCCCCTTCCTTCCCTTCCCAGAAGACCGGAAATGTCTTGGTCATTTTCGGCCTTCCCGAATCACATTTTGTAGGAGATCTCCTGACCACAGCCTGTATAAGGTTAAAACCCCGCTGGCGCCAGGGCGGGGCCCGTTGAAGATGGCCCCACTGGCGTAAATCCTCTTCCAGATACACTGAAATACCCAAGAATGCATAGGTTCCACACACCCCTTCTCTTATCCCTTGCTCCATCCTTGCCCTCACTAAATATAACCGCAATCAGATATACTACAAGATCCAATTGGAGGTACCGTTGAATCCATGGTCATGCTTATATGATGTTTGTAACAACCCTTGAGATCCCCATGTACCTGCGTATCTATGTACATTTTCATTGCATGTAAAGTTTCTGTTACCTGTTTATCTTACCATTTTCTCAATAAAACGTTATGGAAAAAAAAAAAAAAAGTAGATATACAAGTAAAATAGTTATTGAAAATAAATAAAATGATAAAAATTACCTTCTGCTCTGGTGCTGGAGGAAACATCTGGACAATAGTTGAATTCAGACCTCAGCTACACACTATCTAATTTTCAGGTAGATTTACTAACCCCCCCAGCCCATCCAATTAGGAATGGGGTGAGACAGCAGCATCCTAAACTTGTATGTACAGACAGGTTTTTATTTGGCTAAAGTTGTAAAAGTCATAGCTGTGCATGGCTATGAGTTTCTAATTTGTAATTACAATTAGTGAGCTTGGCAATGATTTATCAAAACTTGGAGACCAGACATGACTATTGAATGCAATATGAATGCAAAAGGATATTTAAAAGGGACCACATAAGAGAAGATCTTAGTTAGTGTAATTAAAGGTGAATCTTAGTGGATACTTTTCTCTAAATCAGGGAAATCATACTTTTAATGTGACCAATGGCCATCTGTAGTAATCTGAATCTCTACTCCTGAATTGTCATAATGCAGCCTTTGCTCTCTAGAATTATTTGTTGTTTTTATTTTTTTCTGTCATGCCAGAGCAAAGTTAGGTGTAATGTAAAGCTATAAGGTCCCCTATCTCCTACTAGCTGATAACAGATATTTGATTGTCCTATAACAAATATGCTGGCAGAAAGAAAACTAAAGGCTCTATTAAAGTGCATAGAGTAGAGGTAGGTTAAGCCCTCAGTCATTTTTTTTTAGGTCTATGTTCCTACTGGAGAGATTCACCCCTAATTTGTCACCAAGTCAGAATTGAGGGGAAATCCACAATTTTAGATTTGTCACGAGAGCACGAGATACAGGGATATTCAATGGACAAATGTTGTCCTAACAACATATATTCTCATGGTTAAGATACATCGATGATATCCTGATTTTTTGGACCGGTACTTATACGGACTTACAACAATTTTTCAAAAAAATATCTATCAATACATACAACTTAAAATTTACCCTGGACTGCAGCCAACAAATGATTACTTTCCTTGACCTTACCATAACCATCGACAATGAAGGAAAACTATATTCTTCCCTATATAGAAAAACCTCGGCCGGCAATACCATATTGCATGCATCCAGTTCTCACCCCAAAACCCTTTTAAAGAGTATACCTTACAGTCAATATCTACGCATAAGAAGAAATTGCACTAATGACAAAGATTTCTACCAATCCTCGCATCAACTCTATCTGAGACTAAGACAAAGAGGCTACAGCCATAATTTACTTAAAGAATCATTTAATAGAGTTAAACGTTTAGAGAGAAAGGAATTAATCTTTAAAGATAAAAATCTTCAACCAATGCAACCCGTGCGCCTTATTACTCAATATTCAAACCAATTCACTCAAATTAGGGATACCTTGAAAAAATTTTGGCCCCTTCTTTCCACTGATCCAATAGTTGGCCAATATGTGAAAACATATCCGGAAATCACTTACCGGCGACCACCCTCTTTAAGTGATAAACTAACCTCAAGTCACTTTTATGTTCCCAATGACACAGAAATGGCTCACCCAGGGACTTTTGCCTGTGGCCACTGTGAATCCTGTGCATTTCTATCCAACTCCAACATCACCTTACTACCTAACGGCAATGTACACAAACCCAAACATCGGGTCACATGTAACACCATAGGAGTTATCTATTTAGCTACCTGCCGTTGTGGAGGCTTCTACCTCGGCAAAACAAAGAGAGCCTTCTCTATTCGTATACAGGATCATATTAAGCCTTTATCCAAAAAGAAAATATCGACAGCAGTGAATCGTCATATTGCCCAAAAACATAACTTTGATGCTACTGCAATTTTATTTTCTGCTTTAGAACATAAACCCTCTAATGTACGTGGAGGGGATATTGATACCCGCCTGCTCCAACTCGAGACCAGGTGGATATATACCTTAGATGCTACCAGGCACCCTGGTATGAATGAATACATTAGTTTTAAATCATTTCTATAACTGAACTACTTCCATATGCCCTTCTACGTACGACCTTACACATGTCTCATCACTTCTGGTATTTACATAAGTCCTCCCCTCTTTTCCTCCCCCATCTCCCCCTGCTTTCCCTCCTCTGTCTCCCCTTCCTCTCCAATTCCCCCCTCCCCTCTCTCCTCCTCTCCCCTTTCTTTCCCCCTCCCTTTTTCTTCCCTTCCTTCCCTTCCCCTCTCTCCCCCCTTTTTTCCTCCCCCCTCCTTTTCCCTCTTGTTCCTTCCCACACTCATATTTCCCTCTATCACCCTTTCTTCCTTTTCTCTTTCCCTCCCACTTCCCCACCTTTCCCCTCCCATTGCATTTCCTCCCCTTTTCAACCCCTTTCTCCCCCACACTTCTTTCCCCCTCCCCATCCTTGCCCGCTTTACCTCTTCCCACATGCGCTGAAGCCCAGCTCCTCCCCCAACCCAATCAAATCAAACGAAAAAATATTTTCAATGTCTATTATAAACTGTAACATACTCAATATCCTTTTGAATCATACTGTATGGGAATGAAATGATACCTTTATTAAGATTAATATGTATTAACTACGCTGAACTGCCCCTTGTTGTATTGAGTAACCTGATAGTTCAAATTGACCCAAAGCACAAGTTTTTGATCGATATTTAATTACGTCAATCCTTCAAGTGTATGAGTCATTCTACACAATGTTTTTATGTGCAAAATGTCCGTATAAATTTCTAAAAATCCTTAAATTGTTATTACTGCCTTTATTGTATTTTATTATTATTATTTTTTCTATCCCTTGTGTCCCCCCGGATGGTGTTTTTGGGACTCGACTGGGGACCCTCTGAACTTTCAATCCCGTGGAATGCCTCCACCCCGACCTTCCCGTCCAATTCCCCCTCCCTCTTTTCTGTGACTCTACCATCAATTCCCATTAATGGTATCTCAGACACGGCCGCCCTTTGGTCTGGTTGTTTGTCTATTTGGATTATGCACTAGTATGGACACCCAAGGGCGGTTCTTCTCTCACGAAGCCCGCCCAACCTAGCCCCTGTAGCGAATCGGCGCTCTTTGACGATTACGTCATCACGTCACCCTCACGCGCACCGCCAGGCATTATGGCCTTTGTAGGCACCTGACCGATGCACTGGGGATGCGCCTGCGCAGTGGCTCATTTGTCCGCTGATTGAGGGGCCTTCCCCACGCCTCCTCAATCTGGAAGGTTAGTTATAAGCCGGCACGATATTCAGTCCATTACTGGACCTTGGAGGCACCTGACGCATCTCACGCTCTGTGTTCCAAGTAAGCAATTTCCTTCCTTTTGACTTTTAAACTGGCCTCCTGCCGAACCCATCTAAAACTTGTTCTTATCTTTTCCTATTTAATAGGGATTTCCTTGCCTTTTGTGGATACCACCCCCCCATTTTAAGGGTGCCCACTTAAGCCTCACTTTACTGATGCTAGTTAGAACTACAGATCTAAGCAGGTATGCAATCCTTTACATTTAATGAAACCCAATCTATTTCATTATGCCCCAATCTTATATGCTTATTCACATTGCTTTATTTCAGGTGCCTCCCGTTCTGACCATCTCCATTTCTCTAGGTCCTTTCAAGCTCTTTATTTTATTTTAAGAAATAATTTGTCTAAGTAAGTAAATATATGAGACATGTGTCCGCCTTATACAGTGTTAGGTTATATGTCCATGGACTATTTTAGCATGGACTAACAACACTGTAATATTATCTTATACAAATACAACAAATTTTCTCAATTATGTATCCTTCTGACTATAAATCCTTTTTGGCTAGGCCTGACTTGCCTTCTGCTATGCATTGAAGGCCTCCCACTGGACTACTCCACTCCATAACCCGACTCCGTGTCTGACTTATTTTACCACGCCCTACCAACTTGGGTAAGTCTTAACTGAGCTAAGGGGCCTCCCCGATTTCCATCCTTGGGGGACTGGAGGTGGGGGTGGTCTTCCCTGGGATACATTCATTGGGTTTCTCCCTGCCTGTCCTTACTAAACTCCTCTATAACCGGGCTAGGGCTATAACTATTTACTCTGTTAGAAATTTTAATTAATTATTACAATTTCTTTACATCAGATATACTTACCCCATTCAGTAGGCCTACCCTGAGGAAGCCATTGTTATGGCGAAACATGTCGGAACCATCTATTAAGGCCTGCCTAATCTACTCCAGGTTATTCTACTCACAGTAACCATGAATTATTCTTTAAGTTAATGTATATCCTCCAATTGATTAATACTCTGCTCTGTTTTGCTTTTTTTTAAACGACCTTGTGCTACTCAGATTAATTTAACCAGTAATTATTGTTAAACTTCATTAGATACAGTACTGTCTAAGCTTATCAAACAATTTTGGTCCTTTCTCATGTATTGTCTATTATATGATTGTATTTATATGTAATAAAATTATTTTGTATTATAAAAAAGTTGATTGAGCCTTGAGTTGTGAGTCAACCCCGACCATTCTATACCATTTTCTCGCACCGCTATAATCCCTCTTTCATCTCCCTTTTTTGCTTATACTCTAATATCAAGGGATGAGGTGCTGTATAACCTAGTGGATCCTCTCTGTCTTTTTTATATATTACTTTCTGTCTCAGGTGTTTTAATACACCATTCCTTGACAGATGATCCTGTTTCCTTTTACTTAATAGAATGGTTGGGGTTGCACACAATTCAATGCTCACTTAAAAACAGTGTTCTGAAACAAAAATATTTAAACGTTTTACTTATCAATTGCTTATGACTGTTCAAAAATAATCATTTACAATTGAGAGCTTACATACGCTTTGGCGCATGATGGTTGACCTCTGCGGGGAAGCATGGAAGGGACTTATGACTAAAATACAACAATCCCAAAATGCTACAAACATTTCAGACGCTGACCTAGATCGCGATTTTATGCGACTTCAACGTCTTTTGGAAAAAAAAGTTCGTATATACTGGCACAAAACCTATTTTGAAAAATATACTGAACATCAAATTGTCCCTTGGGGGCTACGAATTCAAATATTCCCTAATGTCAAAAAAGTCAATGACCTTCTTAAAACTTCCTGGGAATTCAATCTTCAAGCATGCTCCTTTGGCATGATCTCTATATTGTGTAAACAATATGACCATGAACTTGACCAACTTGACATCTCCATTTCTGAATGGTATGAAAACCATATTTCTTGTATATCATCCTCCCGTTTTGCCAAAAAGGACAAGGACCTGCGGGCACACCTCGAGGACTATACCTTAAATATTATAAGTAACAAAGAAAATAAATTTGCTAGAGACAAATCGGCACACCAAAACGGTTATGCCTATAAATGGGACAATCCCTCTTTCACTAGGACATCAACTAAACCATCTAACTTTCAACCTACTAAAAATAATCCTGATTTACCCAGTATGTCGTCCAACTCCTTTAGCTCCAGTACAATCTATCACGAACTCTCACAGGATCCCATTCCCAAAAAACGTAAAGGAGATCAACCTATTTCTTCAACAGATTTAATAAAACGTGCCCTAGGCACAAGCTCTCTAACTAGACCCTCGGGCACTCGCCCCAAAACCACTAATATTTCCACCCCGTATCCAAAAAATCAATCATCTTCACAAAATATACCCCTCTCTACCACTCAGATGTGTATTTTGGATTCCACTAACCTTTCAACTGTTGCTTTATCATCCCCTATCAGAAGAGCAAGCGAACCCTCCCTATCCACTATGTTCCCCACCTCATCTCAAGAACTTAAACTTGCACCTATTTTTTTAGGCCAAACTCTGGACCCACCCCCAACACCCACTTAACATTACAACCTATTACTGACCAATCTAGAATAGCAAATCTAGATGTCATTAACCTTTCTTCGTCTCCACTTACGTTACCTCAAATCCAGGTCTTACAACTGGGTCTCACCTTCTGTCCCTCTACAGACTTTGACTGTTTTCAATTAGTAAAAGATCTCCATCTCTTTGCGAGAAAATTGCTTTATAAAACAATCTATCATAACAAAACAACTTCCACTCAAATCTCCAACACTGAAAACACTATCCCCACTCTAGCAGAAATTCAAGCTCTTGAGGACCTAATGACCCTTTTAGACGAAGCAGACCCCAACAATGATGACTTCACGGACAACACACAGAACTACACGACTATCTCTGCCACTACATTTCCACTATCGACCCCCTTCAAACCCAAATCTCAAACCTTCCCTTCCCTAACCACCAACCCCAGTATTTGGGCCTTCGTGGAACAAACCACAAAGGAACTTAAAAAACTTAACCTAGATGAAGTAGGCATGAAGAATCTAACTAAAGTCCAACAGATAGCTCTTAAATCACTTCAATCAAATCGTAACATAGTTATCAAACCCTCAGATAAAGGGGGAAACGTGGTTGTCATGGATGTCCCGGCTTACATGACTATGTGCCATGACATCCTTGACAACCACGAATGGTACAGACCAATTTGCCCTACTCGAATTAAATCTTATATCTTAGAATATCAAAATTTAATTTTTCATGCTACTAGAAAGGGAATTATAGACACCAACACCTGGAAATTCCTACATGTAACCCAACCCAAAACCCCAACTTTCTATGCATTACCTAAACTCCATAAGTCTATGGATAAACCCCCAGGCCGACCTATTGTGTCTGGCTGTGAAGGACTCACAGAAAAAGCTAGTGAGCTTGTAGATAAGCATCTTGCCCCTCATGTTATCACACTCCCTTCCCACATTAAAGATACCATTCACCTACTACGTATCCTAGAAAATAAACAGTTACCTAGAAACTCCTATCTTGTCGCTTTACATGTTGAATGTCTCTACAACGCCATACCACATACAACAGGTCTGGAAGTTATAGCCAAACAACTAGAGACACGTGGCCCAAAAGCACAACCCTATAACAAATTTGTACTATCATTACTCCAGTTCATTTTAACCAAAAACTATTTTACTTTTGGTCCTTCCCACTACCTCCAGATACAGGGCGTAGCAATGGGCACTAAATGTGCCCCTTCCTACGCCAATCTGTATCTGGGGGGGTGGGAAAAGGAAATATTATCACACCCTGAGATGAATTGCTATACCCAACATATATTCTCATGGTTAAGATACATCGATGATATCCTGATTTTTTGGACCGGTACTTATACGGATTTACAACAATTTTTCAAAAAAATATCTATCAATACATACAACTTAAAATTTACCCTGGACTGCAGCCAACAAATGATTACTTTCCTTGACCTTACCATAACCATCGACAATGAAGGAAAACTATATTCTTCCCTATATAGAAAAACCTCGGCCGGCAATACCATATTGCATGCATCCAGTTCTCACCCCAAAACCCTTTTAAAGAGTATACCTTACAGTCAATATCTACGCATAAGAAGAAATTGCACTAATGACAAAGATTTCTACCAATCCTCGCATCAACTCTATCTGAGACTAAGACAAAGAGGCTACAGCCATAATTTACTTAAAGAATCATTTAATAGAGTTAAACGTTTAGAGAGAAAGGAATTAATCTTTAAAGATAAAAATCTTCAACCAATGCAACCCGTGCGCCTTATTACTCAATATTCAAACCAATTCACTCAAATTAGGGATACCTTGAAAAAATTTTGGCCCCTTCTTTCCACTGATCCAATAGTTGGCCAATATGTGAAAACATATCCGGAAATCACTTACCGGCGACCACCCTCTTTAAGTGATAAACTAACCTCAAGTCACTTTTATGTTCCCAATGACACAGAAATGGCTCACCCAGGGACTTTTGCCTGTGGCCACTGTGAATCCTGTGCATTTCTATCCAACTCCAACATCACCTTACTACCTAACGGCAATGTACACAAACCCAAACATCGGGTCACATGTAACACCATAGGAGTTATCTATTTAGCTACCTGCCGTTGTGGAGGCTTCTACGTCGGCAAAACAAAGAGAGCCTTCTCAATTCGTATACAGGATCATATTAAGCCTTTATCCAAAAAGAAAATATCGACAGCAGTGAATCGTCATATTGCCCAAAAACATAACTTTGATGCTACTGCAATTTTATTTTCTGCTTTAGAACATATACCCTCTAATGTACGTGGAGGGGATATTGATACCCGCCTGCTCCAACTCGAGACCAGGTGGATATATACCTTAGATGCTACCAGGCACCCTGGTATGAATGAATACATTAGTTTTAAATCATTTCTATAACTGAACTACTTCCATATGCCCTTCTACGTACGACCTTACACATGTCTCATCACTTCTGGTATTTACATAAGTCCTCCCCTCTTTTCCTCCCCCATCTCCCCCTGCTTTCCCTCCTCTGTCTCCCCTTCCTCTCCAATTCCCCCCCTCCCCTCTCTCCTCCTCTCCCCTTTCTTTCCCCCTCCCTTTTTCTTCCCTTCCTTCCCTTCCCCTCTCTCCCCCCTTTTTTCCTCCCCCCTCCTTTTCCCTCTTGTTCCTTCCCACACTCATATTTCCCTCTATCACCCTTTCTTCCTTTTCTCTTTCCCTCCCACTTCCCCACCTTTCCCCTCCCATTCCATTTCCTCCCCTTTTCAACCCCTTTCTCCTCCACACTTTTTCCCCCCTCCCCATCCTTGCCCGCTTTACCTCTTCCCACATGCGCTGAAGCCCAGCTCCTCCCCCAACCCAATCAAATCAAACGAAAAAATATTTTCAACGTCTATTATAAACTGTAACATACTCAATATCCTTTTGAATCATACTGTATGGGAATGAAATTATACCTTTATTAAGATTAATATGTATTAACTACGCTGAACTGCCCCTTGTTGTATTGAGTAACCCGATAGTTCAAATTGACCCAAAGCACAAGTTTTTGATCGATATTTAATTACGTCAATCCTTCAAGTGTATGAGTCATTCTACACAATGTTTTTATGTGCAAAATGTCTGTATAAATTTCTAAAAATCCTTAAATTGTTATTACTGCCTTTATTGTATTTTATTATTATTATTTTTTCTATCCCTTGTGTCCCCCCGGATGGTGTTTTTGGGACTCGACTGGGGACCCTCTGAACTTTCAATCCCGTGGAATGCCTCCACCCCGACCTTCCCGTCCAATTCCCCCTCCCTCTTTTCTGTGACTCTACCATCAATTCCCATTAATGGTATCTCAGACACGGCCGCCCTTTGGTCTGGTTGTTTGTCTATTTGGATTATGCACTAGTATGGACACCCAAGGGCGGTTCTTCTCTCACGAAGCCCGCCCAACCTAGCCCCTGTAGCGAATCGGCGCTCTTTGACGATTACGTCATCACGTCACCCTCACGCGCACCGCCAGGCATTATGGCCTTTGTAGGCACCTGACCGATGCACTGGGGATGCGCCTGCGCAGTGGCTCATTTGTCCGCTGATTGAGGGGCCTTCCCCACGCCTCCTCAATCTGGAAGGTTAGTTATAAGCCGGCACGATATTCAGTCCATTACTGGACCTTGGAGGCACCTGACGCATCTCACGCTCTGTGTTCCAAGTAAGCAATTTCCTTCCTTTTGACTTTTAAACTGGCCTCCTGCCGAACCCATCTAAAACTTGTTCTTATCTTTTCCTATTTAATAGGGATTTCCTTGCCTTTTGTGGATACCACCCCCCCATTTTAAGGGTGCCCACTTAAGCCTCACTTTACTGATGCTAGTTAGAACTACAGATCTAAGCAGGTATGCAATCCTTTACATTTAATGAAACCCAATCTATTTCATTATGCCCCAATCTTATATGCTTATTCACATTGCTTTATTTCAGGTGCCTCCCGCTCTGACCATCTCCATTTCTCTAGGTCCTTTCAAGCTCTTTATTTTATTTTAAGAAATAATTTGTCTAAGTAAGTAAATATATGAGACATGTGTCCGCCTTATACAGTGTTAGGTTATATGTCCATGGACTATTTTAGCATGGACTAACAACACTGTAATATTATCTTATACAAATACAACAAATTTTCTCAATTATGTATCCTTCTGACTATAAATCCTTTTTGGCTAGGCCTGACTTGCCTTCTGCTATGCATTGAAGGCCTCCCACTGGACTACTCCACTCCATAACCCGACTCCGTGTCCGACTTTTTTTACCACGCCCTACCAACTTGGGTAAGTCTTAACTGAGCTAAGGGGCCTCCCCGATTTCCATCCTTGGGGGACTGGAGGTGGGGGTGGTCTTCCCTGGGATACATTCATTGGGTTTCTCCCTGCCTGTCCTTACTAAACTCCTCTATAACCGGGCTAGGGCTATAACTATTTACTCTGTTAGAAATTTTAATTAATTATTACAATTTCTTTACATCAGATATACTTACCCCATTCAGTAGGCCTACCCTGAGGAAGCCATTGTTATGGCGAAACATGTCGGAACCATCTATTAAGGCCTGCCTAATCTACTCCAGGTTATTCTACTCACAGTAACCATGAATTATTCTTTAAGTTAATGTATATCCTCCAATTGATTAATACTCTGCTCTGTTTTGCTTTTTTTTAAACGACCTTGTGCTACTCAGATTAATTTAACCAGTAATTATTGTTAAACTTCATTAGATACAGTACTGTCTAAGCTTATCAAACAATTTTGGTCCTTTCTCATGTATTGTCTATTATATGATTGTATTTATATGTAATAAAATTATTTTGTATTATAAAAAAGTTGATTGAGCCTTGAGTTGTGAGTCAACCCCGACCATTCTATACCATTTTCTCGCACCGCTATAATCCCTCTTTCATCTCCCTTTTTTGCTTGTCCTAACAACTGTCTAGGATGGGATTTCCCCTGACTTTACTAAAATGTCCTCTTATTTCCAGGAAAGAATAGGAAGTGAAGAAAAATCTCCCCAGAGGGGCACAGACTTTAAAAAAAACTCACTGTGTAACATGTACACCGAACTCAACCCTTTGATCCAAAATGGAGCCAAGTGCCCCACTGTTGTGCCAAGAAGCAGCACCTGGCCTATACATACGAATAGAAAGTCCATCAACTTGTACTGAGACTGCACTTCTGATGACTTAATGGTTGGTGTAGGTCACCAATTTATTGATTGCTGAACATCTGCTGTATATATAGATGCATTCCAAAGCTACAGAGATAAGTGAACTCTTCTTATGTGTTTAAAGAGGAGGTCCACCTGAATTTTTTTTTTAAAAGTCAGCAGCTACAAATACTGCAGCTGCTGACTTTTAGTAAATGGACACTTACCTGTTCCAGGTTCCAGCGATGTCGGCAGAAGATGACGAGTGGTCGCTCGTCTCTCGGCTGCCCCCGCCGCCATCCTCTGTCAGGGAATCAGGAAGTGAAGCTTGCGTTCTTGGTCCCCGTTGTGTCCTGGGAACTGTGTTTCCCAAGACACAACGGGGCATCTTCGGATATGGGCGGGCCAGCTCCGGCTAGCTCGTCCCGGAAGTGGGTGAAGATACCTGTATTATACAGGTATCTGCACCCCCCTCCCCCTGAAAGGTGCCAATTGTGGCACCGGAGGGGGGGAGGAATCCGATAAGCGGAAGTTCCACTTTAGGGTGGAACTCCGCTTTAAGATCCAGCCAAAATCAGCTGATTTCCACCAAAAATCTGCGTTCAGATTGCTTCTTTTTTTCTCCTCCTTTTAAAAATATATTTTTTTACTAAAGTGTGCACACCCACAAATACAGACATCACCTACTCGCAATTAACTGGGGTCAGCACAGCGAAGAGTGTTTCAATCATCAAAAAAATGTCTTAAGCAGAGGTCAACAAAAGGCAGATACAGTGTTAAAATTTGCCTCCTCTGCACCAGCTTTACTCCCAAAAACTACTGGATGAGAAGAGGTACACATACAATGGTGCTGGGACAGCCAGCTGTCAAGGAAAGTCAAGGCCAAGTGCTCAGTTACTTGATTAGCTCCTGGACCACATTGTATCAGAACGCACATAGACAAACATTGCTGTCAAATGCTCCCTTATTATAATGCAGCTCTGCTTATTCTATGTCTATAATGAAAACCCATTTCAATAGGATCTGTTGAGTTCAAAGAAAATCAACACAAAGCATGTCAGTTTTAAAACTTTCATCCATACTATACTATATCATGATATCATGAATCACTTCAGCCCCGGAAGGATTTACCCCCTTAATGACCAGGACATTTTTGCGATACGGCACTGCGTTATTTTTAACTGACAATTGCACGGTTGTGCGACGCTGTACCCAAACAAAATTGATGTCATTTTTTCCCCACAAATAGAGCTTTCTTTTGGTGGTATTTGATCATCTCTGCGGTTTTTATTTTTTTGCGCTATAAACAAAATAAGAGCGTCAATTTTGAAAAAATGTAACAACATTTTTTACATAACATAACCAATAAAAACATTTAAAAAAAATCAAATGTATTCATCAAATTAGGCCAATATGTATTCTGCTACATTTTTGGGTAAAAAAAATCCCAATAAGCGTATATTGATTGGTTTACGCAAAAGTTATTGCGTCTACAAACTATGGGATATTTTTACTGCATTTTTTTTCCTAGTAATTTTAATCTGTAGAGCCTTTGCTTTAAAAAAATATATAATGTTTGGGGGTTCAAAATTATTTTCTTGCAAAAAGAAAAATATTTTTTCATGTAAACAAAAAGTTTGTCTTCAAGTGGTTAGAAGAGTGGGTGATGTGTGACATAAGCTTCTAATGCCCCGTACACACGATCGGACATTGATCGGACATTCCGACAACAAAATTCCTGGATTTTTTCCGATGGATGTTGGCTCAAACTTGTCTTGCATACACACGGTCACACAAATCTTGCCGGAAATTCCGAACGTCAAAACAAAACAAAAATTTGAAAATATCGTATTTTTTTTTTTTTTTTTGGTCTTTTTCCATTTATATTGCAAAAAATAAAAATCGCAGAGGTAATCAAATACCATCAAAAGAAAGCTCTATTTGTGGGGAAAAAAGGACGCAAATTTTGCTTGGGTACAACATTGCATGACCGCGCAATTACCAGTTAAAGCAGCGCAGTGCCAAATTGTAAAAAGTGCTCTGGTCATTGAGCAGCCTAATCTTCTGGGGCTAAAGTGGTTAAAATCCCTTAATGCACTATCTCACTGTGCTCTACACATGTTCACATACTCTCTATTTTTTGGCACTTTGCCAAAAAATAAGAGCCACTAGAGCAGTGGTGGCGAACATTTGCACCCCTGATGTTTTGGAATTACATTTCCCATGATGCTCATGCATTCTGCAGTGTAGTTGAGCATCATGGGAAATGTAGTTCCAAAACATCTGGAGTGCCAAGGTTCGCCATCACTGCCCTAGAGGCTGATCAGCTTACAGCCTAAAGATTTACTGCTGCTCAGGGGCTTTGAGCTTCAGCAAAATGGCAGCCTCTGTGCAATTTACAGCACACACTCATTTTGAATGTTTGTTTTTTCATAAAGAACATTATTTTTATTAGGTTGTTATAGGTAAAGTTCAGTAAAATGCAGGAAAATAACACGCATCTACAAGTACATACGTTTTTACATGATAAACGCCGGAAATGTCCTGATGTCATCAAGATTTCCTGAGAGCAAAGGTGGTTGTCACCTTGCAGCAAAGCCTCCTCTGCCTTACCTACCCCTACTCATAGATACGGAAATACTGATCTAACTGATAAAAGTGATATTTTTAAATCAAGGCAGTGATCATTTTCTGCAGTGCTGCATAGGGGTTATGGATTACCTGACTTGATGCAGGCCCTTTATTAACTACTTAAGGACCAGGCTTATTTTCCAAACTTGGTGTTTACAAGTTAAAATCCTTTTTTTGCTAAAAAATTACTTAGAACCCCCAAAAATGATATATATTTTTTTCAGACACCCTAGAGAATAAAATGGCAGTCGTTGCAATACTTTAAGTCACACCGTATTTGCGCAGCGGTCTTACAAATGCAATTAATTTTTTTGCCAAAAAATGCACTATTTTTAATTGAAAAATAAGGCAACAGTTAACTTAGCCCAATTTTTTTTTTTATATTGAGAAAGATAATGTTACACTGAGTAAATTTATACCCAACATGTCATGCTTCAAAATCGCTCCTGCTTGTGGAATGGCGGCGTTTAAAAAAATGTCTACAGGTTACCAGTTTTGAGTTACAGAGAAGGTCTAGTGCTAGAATTATTGCTCTCACTCTAATGATCACGGCAATACCTCACATGTGTGGTTTGAACACCATATTCATATGCAGGCAAGACTTACATATTTGTTCGCTTCTGCGTGCAAGCTCGGTGGGACGGGGCGCTTTAAAAAATTTTTTTTATTATTATTTATTTTATTTTTTATTTTTACACTGTCCTTGTAATAGGAAAAAAGCATGACAGGACCTCTTAAATGTGAGATCTGGGGTCAAAAATATCTCACATTTACACTTAAATGCAATAAAACAATAAATAAATAAATGTTTAAAAAAAAATACATATATTTCACATTTAAGACCATTGGGCGGAAGTGAGGTTTGACGTCACTTCCGTCATCCAATGTTATGGAGCCGAGCGGGGGCCATCTTTCCCTCACTTGGTTCCATGTCTCAGAGGGGAGAGGACCCGATTGGCTCCGCCGCTACCGGCGGCTCCGGTAAGTGGTGGAGATGACCGGAGCACAGCGGGAGAGGGGGCCCTCTCTCGCCCCCCATAAAGAGATCTTGCGGTGAATCTGCCACGGAGACTACCTTTATCAGAAAAAGGGACCGTCCGCCATTTCAGAATATATCGGGGGTTATGGCAGCTATCTGCTGCCATAACCCCGGTTATTCTACATCATTCCGCAAGTGGTTAAGAGAAAATGAACAAATGTTAAAAATAAATGCATATAAATTACATATATGGTATAATATATATAAAGAATCAAAATACCCAACCCCCATTAACTCCCAAATGCCAACAAACATCTAGAATGCCTATGATAGTATTTGAAGTTAAAGGACTAGACGCAAACAAGCCACCTGGGAGATTGCAGGGGGGGCACCTCTCCCTTAAAGTGATCCAGTGGCGAATCCGCTGAAGGGATCACTTTTATCTGAAAGGCCGGTGCCTAAGGGAAAATAAAATACTGGGGTTATGTCATCTAGCTGCAGCCATAACCCCAGTATTTAACATCTAACTAATGATGTTACGCGGCCGGCAAGTGGCGTTAAAAACACGTGGGGCTGACATTCAGTTTTGATAGCACAGACCACTCATCTAAAAAAGGAGCGCATTTGCAGGTGTGGGGTCGCTGGGAAATTGCATGGTGCTTATGCTTTTGATTTCCTATCTGCTCTGTTTTCAAAATGGTACAGGAACATTTTTTAATTCAAATTAGGCCTTAAAGCCTATATATATATAACATTTGTTCCTATTAAACCCCTTATTAACTCTTAAATACCTCTAACCCCTCCCCCTCATGCCCTTAGCTAATACTTTTCAGATTTTTTTTCCTAATTATTAATTCTTTTATTTAACTATTATTGTTTTACTTTCATTTAGCTTGTTTATTTTTTTTTGTTGCTTTTAAAAAAAGGGAAAATTCTAACAAAAAACACCTTAATTTAATATCTGCAATGCTTTGTACCAGAATCATAGCTTTGGTGTCATTGTAAGAATGACAAATTATAGAATAATGGGGGTTATTTACGAAAGGCAAATCCACTTTGCACTGCAAGTGCACTTGAAAGTGCACTTGGAAGTGCAGTCGCTCTAAATCTAATGCCTTGTACACATGGTCGGACATTCCGACCACAAAATCCGTCAGATTTTTTGCAAAGGATTTTGGCCGAAACTTGTGTTGTGCACACACACGGTCGGACAAAATTGTCAGAAAATCCGATGAGGTGACGTAAAACACGTACGACTGGACTAATTAGAGGCCAGTAGCCAATAGCTTTTGTCTCCAAATCTCTTCTGCGCATGCGTGGCACTTTGTGCGTCGGAATTTTCTATACACGATCGGAAAAAGTCTGATCGGATTTTGTTGTCGGAAAATTTTAGATCCTGCTCTCAAAAGGTCCGCTAGAGCCCACGCACGATCGGATTTTCCGACAACATAATCCGATCTGATTTTTTCCATCGGAATATCCGACCGTGTGTACTGGGCATAAGATCTGAAATTAGGGGAAGCTCTGCTGATTTTATCATCCGATCATGTGCAAGCTAAAAATGCTGTTTTTATTTTCCTTGCATGTCCCCCTCGGATCTACAGCGACTTTACTTCCAAGTGCACTTTCGTGTGCACTTGTAGTGTAAAGTGGATTTGCCTTTAGTAAGTAACCCCCAATATCTATAATTTTTATCTACAGTGACACTAATTATTAAAAAAAAATTACATTAGTCAAAGTATAAAAACATTCATTATTTTTAGTTTTGTTACATATTTGGGTTTATAAATTACATTGACATTTAAATGAATGAATAATTTTTGCAGGACAATCTCCTCTACCCCTTCTACCTTTTCCCTGACTCCTACATAACTCATTTATGTCTCCAGATTCCCAGGAATTATTAAATTATATAACAGGTATTAAAGTTTTTTTCTACTGCTTTATTTATCGGTTTTGCACTCGTGTCTCAAAAAGCTTTTATGTATGTGAGCTCCAGAAGTCAGCCTCTGGTTGTCTTATGACAGCGCATAGGCTCCTGCAGCTCACACACAAAAGAACTGACAGCAGTAGAGATGCCAGTTAACAATGCTGAGACTTAAAGAGTAACTCCACTTTGGTTGAAAAGAAAACAATACCCTCTGGGTATTCAATGTACATGTCAATGGATTTAAGAAATTTTGCAGCAGATTCCTACCTGTTTCTGCTCTAAAGCAATATTTCTTTGTTAGACAATGTCAAGTACACAGTGATTCTGAATGGAAGTGACTAATTCATTTTTATCAGCTAATGCACTTTTAATGCTCTGATAAGAAACGTTGCATCCCTCTAGAATTGATTAACCTCTAGGGAGTATTTTACCAAAAATGTAATTTATGTTGCAGAGGATGCCTAAACATGTCTGCCTGTCTTACCTAACTTGTTTCTTAATGTAGAGTTCTTCACACAAACAGGAAATTGCATTTTTGGAGGTTCCAATTGTGTATAAAACATGTCACTACTATTCAGTTCTGAATGAAGAAAGAGTCATTTGGCACCACATCCCAATATTGAATAGAAAAATATAGGAGAATTGTGGGATTTTAAAGGTGCTAATAAACAAAAAAATATTAAAAAGTTTTTAAACATTTATTTTACATCGTTAAAAATCATTTGATAAAATTGATGGGTTCAATAAACACATATATCACATTTCATGTGAAAAATTGATGCTTCGACTCGACATGTTTTGGCAAATTTGTTACACAGCTTCTTCAGGAGTCTTCAGGAATCTAAAAAGCAGTAAAAAAGAAATGTATACATATTTTACATAATCAACCTTTTAAACAATACATATACAATTATTCACTTATTTTATACAAAAATCAATAAACAATATAAATATATATATATATATATATATATATATATATATATATATATATATATATATATATATATATATATACAGTTGTGCTCATAAGTTTACATACCCTGGCAGAATTTATGATTTCTTGGCCATTCTTCAGAGAATATGAATGATAACACAAAAACATTTCTTTCACTCATGGTAAGTGTTTGGCTGAAGCCATTTATTATCGATCAACTGTGTTTACTCTTTTTAAATCATAATGACAACAGAAACTACCCAAATTACCTTGATCAAAAGTTTACATACCCTGGTGATTTTGGCCTCATAACATGCACACAAGTTGACACAAAGGAGTTTGAATGGCTATTAAAGATAACCATCCTCACCTGTGATCTGTTTGCTTGTAATTAGTGTGCGTGTTTAAAAGGTCAATGCGTTTCTGGACTTCTGACAGATCCTTGCAACTTTCATCCAGTGTTGCACTGATGTTTTTGGATTCTAAATCATAGGGAAAGCAAAAGAATTGTCAAGGGATCTGTGGGAAAAGGTAGTTGAACTGTATGAAGCAAAAATGGGATAAAAAGATAGCCAAGGAATTGAGAATGCCAATCAGCAGTGTTCAAACTCTAATCAAGAAGTGGAAAATGAGGGGTTCTGTTAAAACCAAACCACAATCATGTAGACCAACTATAATTTCAGCCACAACAGCCAGGAAAATTGTTTGGGATGCAAAGAAAAAGCCAAAAATACAGGACTCTGAAAACATGTGATGTGGCTGGTTTAAGATGCACAATTAGGAGGCACTTGAAGAAAGATGGGCTGCATGGTCACCAGAAGAAAGCCATTACTACGCAAATGCCCCAAAGTATCCCACACAGTATCGGTTACAAAACCGCCAAACAGCACAGAGAAAACCTCAAACCTTCTGTCACAAAGTCATTTGGAGTGATGAGACCAAAATTGAGCTTTTTGGCCACAACTAGAGTTAAGCGGACACCTGGATGTTCGGGTTCGGCGGGTTCGGCCGAACTTCGGAAAAAAGTCCGGGTTCGGGACCGAACTTGACCCGAACTCCGAACTCCGAACCCCATTGAAGTCAATGGGGACCCGGACTTTTGAACACTAAAATGGCTGTAAAAAAGTCATGGAAATGGCTAGAGGGCTGCAAATGGCAACAAAATGTTGTTAAGAGCATGGCAAATGAGCTGCAAACAAATGTGGATAGGGAAATAACTTAAAATAACATAAAAAAATAAAAAATTAAAATAAAATGCTGGAGGCCCCCTTCTCAGCAGAAGAGGTACAGGAAGTCATTAAGAACCTCAGAAACTCAACGGCACGATGCCGCACATATGGTGGGAATACCCCAGAATACTCACTTTCTGGAAAAAATTATTCAATTTAATGGATAAGATAGTGGAAAAATAAAATACTTGGAAATTAAAAAAAATTAAAAAATTATAATCTTGACCTAGGAGGACGAAATTCAAATGAAGTAGGAGGTTGAGGTGGCGGTGGATGTGGCGGTGTAGGTGGAAGCGGCGGTGGAGGAGGACGAGGTAGCCAACACTGGTTCAAAAATACAACAATGGCTGGGTAAGGCTAGTGGTGAATGATGTGTTGAATTCTTTCCCCCGTCGCATAGTGTCCGCCCTGTACTGCGCTTGCTCAGTACGTAGAACAAGCGGATTTTGAAACTCTCCGAAGACGATGCGCGGTGACTCCAGGTTCAAGCCACATCATCTGAGGTTGAAGCCTAGCCAAGCGAGCCCGTGAGGGGCCCTGTTACTATGTGCTACCGTATGTCCACTTGGATGGTTGGGCTTGAACCTGCACTCACTGCGCAGGTGACGTTCATCTTTGGAGATTGTGTGAATCTCCTTGTCCTCCGTACTGCGCAAGCACTGCACCTGCGCAGTAAGTGGCCGGACACTATCCGATAGCAATACAGTTTTCGTCAGAACACCGGTATATGTGTCTATTCTGCACAAGATACGGCCAAGTCCTGTGGGATCCATGCCTGGTTCATTTTAATGAACGTGAGCTTGTCAACATTGGCTCTGGACAGGCGGCTGCGCTTGTCTGTCATAACACCCCCCTGCCGTGCTAAATACACGTTCAGATAATACACTGGTTGCAGGGCAGGCCAGCACCTCCAAGGCGTAAAGGGCAAGCTCAGGCCATGTGCCCAATTTGGAGACCCAGAAGTTGAAGGGGGCAGACCCGTCATGCAGTACGTGTAGGCGTGTGCACACATACTGCTCCACCATTTTTGGGGAAATGCTGCCTCCTGCTAAGACGTTCCATCTCAGCTGGTGGTGCTGGTTGTTGTGGCGTGCTGACAAAGCTTTTCCACATTCCGGCCATGCTAACCCTGCCTTCCGAGGTGCTGCGTTGGCGACCTCTTCCTCCTCCTCTGCCTTCGCCTTGTACCCCCGCTTCCAAGTGGGAATGCCACCAGCAGCGCGTCTACCAGCGTGCGCTTGTACTCGCGCATCTTACAATCACGCTCCAGTGAGGTAATTAAGGACGGCACGTTGTCCTTGTAATGGGGATCCAGCAGGGTGGCCACCCAATAATCAGCACCAGTTAAAATGTGGGCAACCTGGCGGTCGTTGCGGAGACACTGCAGCATGTAATCGCTCATGTGTGCCAGGCTGCCCAGAGGCAAGGAAAAGCTGTCCTCTGTGGGAGGTGTATCGTCTGCGTCCTCTGTATGCCCCCAGCCACGCACCAGTGATGGACATGAGCTGGTCTGGGTGCCACCCTGCTGTGAACATGGTTCCTCCTCCTCCATCTCCTCCTCATCCTCCACCTCGTCATCCTCCAGAACTGTGCCCTTGCTGCCAGACAATTGTGTACCTGGCGCTTGTTGGTGCAGGAACCCACCCTCGTAGCCACTTGTAAATGACTGCCCTAAAAGCCTTGGAAATAAACCCTCTTCCTCCTCCTCCTCCTCCTGTGCCACATCCTCTTCCATCATCGCCTGAAGAGTTTTTTCAAGGAGGCATAGAACTGGGATAGTAACGCTGAGAACGGCGTCATCGGCACTGGCCATGTTGGTGGAGTACTCGAAAAAGCGCAACAAGGCACACAGGTCTCGCATGGAGGCCCAGTTATTGTTGGTGAAGTGGTGCTGTTCCGCAGAGCGACTCACGCGTGCGTGCTGAAGCTGAAACTCCACTATCGCCTGCTGCTGCTTGCACAGTCTGGCAAGCATGTGCAAGGTGGAGTTCCACCTTGTGGGCACGTCACATATGAGACGGTGAGTGGGAAGGCCGAAGTTACGCTGCAGCGCTGACAGGCGAGCAGCAGCAGGGTGAGAACGCCGAAAGTGCGCACAGACGGCCCGCACTTTCTGCAGCAGCTCTGGCATATCGGGGTAATTCTTAAGGAACCTCTGGACCACCAAGTTCAGCACATGTGCCAGGCAAGGGATGTGCATCAAACCGGCAAGGCCCAGAGCTGCTACGAGATTTCGCCCATTATCGCACACCACCAGGCCGGGCTTGAGGCTCACTGCCACCAACCACTCATCGGTCTGTTGTTCCATGTCCCTCCACAACTCCTGCGCGGTGTGGGTTTTTTCCCCCAAACAGGAAAGTTTTATAACTGCCTGCTGTCGTTAAGCCCTGGCTGTGCTGAAGTTGGTGGTGAAGGTGTTATGCTGACCCAATGAGGAGGCGGTAGAGGATGAGGAGGCGGAGTAGGAGGAGTTAGCAACAGGAGGCAAACTGAAGTGCCCTGCTATCCTCGGTGGTGGAAGGACATGCGCCAAACTGCTATCCGCCTCAGGCCCAGCCGCCACTACATTTACCCAGTGTGCTGTTAGGGAGATATAACGTCCCTGACCGTGCTAGCTGGTCCACGCATCCGTAGTTAGGTGGACCTTGCCACAGATGGTGTTGTGCAGTGCACACCTGATTTTGTCCCCCACTTGGTTGTGCAGGGAAAGGATAGCTCGTCTGGAAAAGTAGTGGCGGCTGGACACGACGTACTGTGGGACAGCCAATGACATCAGCCTTTTAAAACTCTGCGTCTCCACCAGACAGAATGACAGCATTTCAAAGGCGAGGAATTTTGAAATGCTGGCATTCAGGGCCAGGGAGCCCGGGTGGCTAGGGGGTACTTCCTCTTCCGCTCCAGTGTTTGGGAAATAGAGAGCTGAACGCTTCCATGGGACATTGTGGAGATGGTTGGTGACCCAGGTGGTAGTGTTGCTGGCAGATCCTCTGTTTGTGGGTTGGCAGGTGTCACTGTCACTACAGAGGTGGATGAAGAGGCCGAGACTGCAGCAGAAGAAGAAGCACGAGGAGCCAGAGACCTTTCTTGGTTTTTGCGGTGTCTACTCCACTGCATCTCGTGCTTTGCACTTAGATGCCTGGTCATGCAGGTTGTGCTCAGGTTGAGAACGTTTATGCCTCGCTTCAAGCTTTGATTGCACAGCGTGCAAACCACTCGTGTCTTGTCATCAGCACATTGTCTGAAGAACTGCCACGCTAGGGAACTCCTTGGACCTGGCTTTGGTGTGCTTGGTCCCTTGCTGCGTTGGGCAGTAGCAGACGTACTGTCTAGGGGACGGACGCTCCGCTTTTGCACCCTGCTCCCTCTTCTGCTGTGCTGGTGGCTCTGTGCGACACCGCCTCTTCCTCTGAACTACACTGGTCACCTGCATGACGTTGATTCCATGTGGGGTCAAGGACCTCATCGTCCTCCACATCATCTTCCACCCAGTCTTCACCCCTGCCCTCCTTGTCGGTCTGCACAATGGCGAAAGCAGCAGCAGTTGGCAGCTGTGTTTCGTCATTATCCGAGACGTGCTGCGATGGTCCTCCCATGTACTCATCATGAAACATAAGTGGTTGGGCATCGGTGCACACAATCTCTTCCACTTCTGGGGCAGGGCTAGGTGGATGGCCCTGGGAAACCCTGCTAACAGAGTCATCAAAAAGCAGAAGAGACTGCTGCATGATTTGGGGCTCAGACTGATTGGCTGATTTGCAAGGGGGTGAGGTGAAAGACTGATGGACATCGGCTGCAGGTGCCAACTCTGAACTTTCATCAGGAGACTGGGTGGGAGACAATGTGAAGGAACCGGAGGCACTGTCAGCAACCCAATCTACTATCGCCTGTACTTGTCCTGGCCTCAACATTCGTACAGCCTCATTAGGCGCGCCAAAATACCGCTGCAGGCTCTGTCGCCTACTCGCACCTGAGGAAGGTGTTTCACTACTGCGTGTAGCTGGCACAGATCGACCACGTCCTCTCCCTGCAACAGGAGCGCCACCAGCAGCACCACGACCCGAGTCACATCCCCTTTTTGATGATCTCCTCATATTTTCAAAATGTATGATCTCGCCCTAAATGGGTGTTTTTGGCAATAGCAGAATACACGTACAGTGTCTAAAGCGTTTATTAAAACGCAGAAAATGCTATTGGGAAGAAAAAATCACTGCAAAATTAAATTTTTTTGCAATGTTTTTCCAATATCAGAATACACGGATAGTGTCTAAAGCGTTTATGAAAAACGCAGAAAATGCTATTGGGAAGAAAAAAAACACTGCAAAATTAATTTTTTTTTCAATGTTTTTCCAATATCAGAATACACGGATAGTGTCTAAAGCGTTTATGAAAACGCAGAAAATGCTATTGGGAAGAAAAAAAACACTGCTAAATTAAATTTTTTTGCAATGTTTTTCCAATATCAGAATACACTTATAGTGTCTAAAGCGTTTATGAAAACGCAGAAAATGCTATTGGGAAGAAAAAAAACACTGCAAAATTAAATTTTTTTTGCAATGTTTTTCCAATATCAGAATACACGGATAGTGTCTAAAGCATTTATGAAAACGCAGAAAATGCTGTTGGGAAGAAAAAAAACACTGCAAAATAAAAAAATTTTGCAATGTTTTTCCAATATCAGAATACACGGATAGTGTCTAAAGCGTTTATGAACACGCAGAAAATGCTATTGGGAAAAAAATACACTGCAAAATTTTTTTTTTTGCAAAGCTTTTCCAATATCAGAATACACGGATAGTGTCTAAAGCGTTTATGAAAACGCAGAAAATGCTATTGTGAAGAAAAAAAACCACGGCAAAATTAAATTTTTTTGCAATGTTTTTCCAATATCAGAATACACGGATAGTGTCTAAAGCGTTTATGAAAATGCAGAAAATGCTATTGGGAAAAAAAAAACACTGCAAAATTAAATTTTTTTGCAATGTTTTTCCAATATCAGAATACACGGATAGTGTCTAAAGCGTTTATGAAAACGCAGAAAATGCTATTGGGAAGAAAAAAAACACAGCAAAATTTAATTTTTTTGCAATGTTTTTCCAATATCAGAATACACGGATAGTGTCTAAAGCATTTATGAAAACGCAGAAAATGCTATTGGGAAGAAAAAAAACACTGCAAAATTACATTTTTTTGCATTGTTTTTCCAATATCAGAATACACGGATAGTGTCTAAAGCGTTTATGAAAATGCAGAAAATGCTATTGGGAAGAAAAAAAACACTGCAAAATTTTAAATTTTTTGCAATGTTTTTCCAATATCAGAATACACGGATAGTGTCTAAAGCGTTTATGAACACGTAGAAAATGCTATTGGGAAAAATAAAACACTGCAAAATTACATATTTTTGCAATGTTTTTCCAATATCAGAATACACGGATAGTGTCTAAAGCGTTTATGAAAATACAGAAAATGCTATTGGGAAGAAAAAAAATACTGTAAAATTAAATTTTTTTGCAATGTTTTTCCAATATCAGAATACACGGATAGTGTCTAAAGCGTTTATGAAAACGCAGAAAATGCTATTGGGAAGAAAAAAAACACTGCAAAATTAAATTTTTTTGCAATGTTTTTTCCAATATCAGAATACACGGATAGTGTCTAAAGCGTTTATGAAAACGCAGAAAATGCTATTGGGAAGAAAAAAAACACTGCAAAATTAAATTTTTTTGCAATGTTTTTCCAATATCAGAATACACGGATAGTGTCTAAAGCGTTTATGAACACGCAGAAAATGCTATTGGGAAAAAAAAAACACTGCAAAATTAAATTTTTTTGCAATGTTTTTACAATAAGAATACACGGATAGTGTCTAAAGCGTTTATGAAAACGCAGAAAATGCTATTGGGAAGAAAAAAAACACAGCAAAATTTAATTTTTTTGCAATGTTTTTCCAATATCAGAATACACGGATAGTGTCTAAAGCGTTTATGAAAACGCAGAAAATGCTATTGGGAAGAAAAAAAACACAGCAAAATTTAATTTTTTTGCAATGTTTTTCCAATATCAGAATACACGGATAGTGTCTAAAGCGTTTATGAAAACACAGAAAATGCTATTGGGAAGAAAAAAAACACTGCAAAATTAAATTTTTTTGCAATGTTTTTCCAATATCAGAATACACGGATAGTGTCTAAAGCGTTTATGAACACGCAGAAGATGCTATTGGGAAAAAAAAAAACACCGCAAAATTAAATTTTTTTGCAATGTTTTTCCAATATCAGAATACACGGATAGTGTCTAAAGCGTTTATGAAAACACAGAAAATGCTATTGGGAAGAAAAAAAACACTGCAAAATTAAATTTTTTTGCAATGTTTTTCCAATATCAGAATACACGGATAGTGTCTAAAGCGTTTCTGAAAACGCAGAAAATGCTATTGGGAAGAAAAAAAACACTGCAAAATTAAATTTTTTTGCAATGTTTTTCCAATATCAGAATACACGGATAGTGTCTAAAGCGTTTCTGAAAACGCAGAAAATGCTATTGGGAAGAAAAAAAACACTGCAAAATTAAATTTTTTTGCAATGTGTTTCCAATATCAGAATACACGGATAGTGTCTAAAGCGTTTATGAAAACGCAGAAAATGCTATTGGGAAGAAAAAAAACACTGCAAAATTAAAATTTTTTGCAATGTTTTTCCAATATCAGAATACACGGATAGTGTCTAAAGCGTTTATGAACACGCAGAAAATGCTATTGGGAAAAAAAAAAAACACTGCAAAATTACATATTTTTGCAATGTTTTCCAATATCAGAATACACGGATAGTGTCTAAAGCGTTTATGAACACGCAGAAAATGCTATTGGAAAAAAAAAAAAACACTGCAAAATTACATATTTTTGCAATGTTTTTCCAATATCAGAATACACGGATAGTGTCTAAAGCGTTTATGAAAATACAGAAAATGCTATTGGGAAAAAAAAAAAATACTGTAAAATTAAATTTTTTTGCAATGTTTTTCCAATATCAGAATACACGGATAGTGTCTAAAGCGTTTATGAAAACGCAGAAAATGCTATTGGGAAGAAAAAAAACACTGCAAAATTAAATTTTTTTGCAATGTTTTTCCAATATCAGAATACACGGATAGTGTCTAAAGCGTTTCTGAAAACGCAGAAAATGCTATTGGGAAGAAAAAAAACACTGCAAAATTAAATTTTTTTGCAATGTTTTTCCAATATCAGAATACACGGATAGTGTCTAAAGCGTTTATGAACACGCAGAAAATGCTATTGGAAAAAAAAAAAAACACTGCAAAATTAAATTTTTTTGCAATGTTTTTACAATAAGAATACACGGATAGTGTCTAAAGCGTTTATGAAAACGCAGAAAATGCTATTGGGAAGAAAAAAAACACAGCAAAATTTAATTTTTTTGCAATGTTTTTCCAATATCAGAATACACGGATAGTGTCTAAAGCGTTTATGAAAACGCAGAAAATGCTATTGGGAAGAAAAAAAACACAGCAAAATTTAATTTTTTTGCAATGTTTTTCCAATATCAGAATACACGGATAGTGTCTAAAGCGTTTATGAAAACACAGAAAATGCTATTGGGAAGAAAAAAAACACTGCAAAATTAAATTTTTTTGCAATGTTTTTCCAATATCAGAATACACGGATAGTGTCTAAAGCGTTTATGAACACGCAGAAGATGCTATTGGGAAAAAAAAAACACCGCAAAATTAAATTTTTTTGCAATGTTTTTCCAATATCAGAATACACGGATAGTGTCTAAAGCGTTTATGAAAACACAGAAAATGCTATTGGGAAGAAAAAAAACACTGCAAAATTAAATTTTTTTGCAATGTTTTTCCAATATCAGAATACACGGATAGTGTCTAAAGCGTTTCTGAAAACGCAGAAAATGCTATTGGGAAGAAAAAAAACACTGCAAAATTAAATTTTTTTGCAATGTTTTTCCAATATCAGAATACACGGATAGTGTCTAAAGCGTTTATGAAAACGCAGAAAATGCTATTGGGAAGAAAAAAAACACTGCAAAATTAAATTTTTTTGCAATGTGTTTCCAATATCAGAATACACGGATAGTGTCTAAAGCGTTTATGAAAACGCAGAAAATGCTATTGGGAAGAAAAAAAACACTGCAAAATTAAAATTTTTTGCAATGTTTTTCCAATATCAGAATACACGGATAGTGTCTAAAGCGTTTATGAACACGCAGAAAATGCTATTGGGAAAAAAAAAAAACACTGCAAAATTACATATTTTTGCAATGTTTTTCCAATATCAGAATACACGGATAGTGTCTAAAGCGTTTATGAAAATACAGAAAATGCTATTGGGAAGAAAAAAAATACTGTAAAATTAAATTTTTTTTGCAATGTTTTTCCAATATCAGAATACACGGATAGTGTCTAAAGCGTTTCTGAAAACGCAGAAAATGCTATTGGGAAGAAAAAAAACACTGCAAAATTAAATTTTTTTGCAATGTTTTTCCAATATCAGAATACACGGATAGTGTCTAAAGCGTTTATGAACACGCAGAAAATGCTATTGGGAAAAAAAAAACACTGCAAAATTAAATTTTTTTGCAATGTTTTTACAATAAGAATACACGGATAGTGTCTAAAGCGTTTATGAAAACGCAGAAAATGCTATTGGGAAGAAAAAAAACACAGCAAAATTTAATTTTTTTGCAATGTTTTTCCAATATCAGAATACACGGATAGTGTCTAAAGCGTTTATGAAAACGCAGAAAATGCTATTGGGAAGAAAAAAAACACAGCAAAATTTAATTTTTTTGCAATGTTTTTCCAATATCAGAATACACGGATAGTGTCTAAAGCGTTTATGAAAACACAGAAAATGCTATTGGGAAGAAAAAAAACACTGCAAAATTAAATTTTTTTGCAATGTTTTTCCAATATCAGAATACACGGATAGTGTCTAAAGCGTTTATGAACACGCAGAAGATGCTATTGGGAAAAAAAAAACACCGCAAAATTAAATTTTTTTGCAATGTTTTTCCAATATCAGAATACACGGATAGTGTCTAAAGCGTTTATGAAAACACAGAACATGCTATTGGGAAGAAAAAAAACACTGCAAAATTAAATTTTTTTGCAATGTTTTTCCAATATCAGAATACACGGATAGTGTCTAAAGCGTTTCTGAAAACGCAGAAAATGCTATTGGGAAGAAAAAAAACACTGCAAAATTAAATTTTTTTGCAATGTTTTTCCAATATCAGAATACACGGATAGTGTCTAAAGCGTTTATGAAAACGCAGAAAATGCTATTGGGAAGAAAAAAAACACTGCAAAATTAAATTTTTTTGCAATGTGTTTCCAATATCAGAATACACGGATAGTGTCTAAAGCGTTTATGAAAACGCAGAAAATGCTATTGGGAAGAAAAAAAACACTGCAAAATTAAAATTTTTTGCAATGTTTTTCCAATATCAGAATACACGGATAGTGTCTAAAGCGTTTATGAAAATGCAGAAAATGGTATTGGGGAAAAAAAAAAAAACACAGCAAAATTTAATTTTTTTGCAATGTTTTTCCAATATACGGATACACGGATAGTGTCTAAAGCGTGTATGTATGAACACGCAGAAAATGCTATTGGGAAAAAAAAAGCACAGCAAAATAAAAAAAATTGCAATGTTTTTCCAATATCAGAATACACGGACAGTATCTAAAGCGTGTATGAACACGCAGAAAATGCTATGGGGGGGGGGGGGGGGGGGGGGGGAACACAGCAAAATTAAATTTTTTTTGCAATGTTTTTCCAATAGCAGAATACACACAGACTATGGTGTATCTCTTACTATATGCAGTGTTGGTCCTAATGGTGCACTGAGCTTGCAGGTAAAACTTTTATATTTTGTCTGGCACTGGCCTCATGGCACTGTTAAAAGACTGTGCACTGCACCCCAGCCAGGGTACAATTGATTTAGGAATCTCTTCAATAATTCTCTCTGCCTCTTTCTTTTCCTTAATAAAGAAACTCCCTACTCTACTCTAGCTATCTCGATCGCTCACTGATCTAACTAATTTGAAGAAAATTAAAGGAATGTGGACTGACTGACTGACTTTATCACACTAACTCCTAAAATCCTCTCTCTTAGCAGCACAGGAACCTGTCTATAGCAGAATGATGCTGTGTGCTGTGTGTCTGGGCTATATATAGAGGCAGGGTCACATGCTGCACTGCCCAATCACAGCCATGCCATTAGTAGGCATGGCTGTGATGGCTTCTAAGGGCACACTAGTGAAACTAGCGTCAATTGGCTGCCCTGCAGCTGTTAAAAAGGCGCCAATACATCGCCGAACACCGGACCCGAACCCGAACTTACAGCCAATAGTTCGAGTTCGAGTCCGGGCCCCGGACACCCAAAAGTC
This sequence comes from Lithobates sylvaticus, assembly GCA_028564925.1. Taxonomy (NCBI): domain Eukaryota; kingdom Metazoa; phylum Chordata; class Amphibia; order Anura; family Ranidae; genus Lithobates; species Lithobates sylvaticus. The sequence goes on along the minus strand of CM053026.1, from coordinate 336,957,453 downwards.
CGGTATGGACCCGAACTTTACAGTTCAGGTTCGCTCAACCCTAGCCACAACCATAAACAATACATTGGTAGAGGGGTCAACAAGGCCTATGATGAAAGGTACACCATTCCTACTGTGAAACACAGAGGGGGATCGCTGATGTTTTAGGGATGTGTGAGCTACAAAGGAACAGGATATTTGGTCAAAATTGATGGCAAGACGAATGCAGTATGTTATCAAAAAATAATGGAGGAACAAACGGGGACTTTCTAAAAAGAGGGAATCCACTCCCCCCCCCCCCCGAAAAATGACATGCCAAATGTGGCATGTCAGGGGGTCATCTCCCTTAAAGCGGAAGTTTCATTTTTGGGTGGAACCCCGCTTTAAAGTAGGTTTATATACACACTCAACAGTATTCAAACATAAACATAATTATATAAGATGTAAACTTACAAGGAATCTTGAATTCCTAAATGAACCTCGAGAGCAAGCTAAGACTTGATTTAGTGTCTAAAGGGTATGAGGATTCACAGACCTAAACAAAAGTGTACTGGATATTAAAAAGATATATGCTGCCATTATTCACAATTACATTTATTATTAGTAAGTTGTATAGTTATATATATGTATCTTTGAATGCTGTAGCTAGGTTTGTCAACAACAACCTTGATTGTAGAGTATCCCCAGCAACATTACCCCCACCAGGTACAGTAAACTGTTTATTAGTTAAAATTTTTGTAAATTGCAGTACATGATCAAATAGAGTCTCTCTACTTACTATTTTTCTGTCTTCTATCAGCTCACTTCCTCGTGGCTCCAGCACATTGGCTGCCAGCTGGCAGACCATCCTCTTTATTCCCTCCACGCCACCAGACGTAGAACCTCAGGAACGGCGCGCGGACGCTCAGTATCCCATAGCACATGCGCCCTAAAGTAACCTGGTCACCGAGAGCGAGACTTGGATTTGACCAAGCCTCACTATCAGGGCAAAGGCAGGAAGAGGCCACATTGTGCTTAAGGCTGACACCGCACCTCCATCTATATGTAAATCCGACAGGGGACATCCCGCAGGGCACACCTCTCATTATGTTGTTTAAAAACATTTTTAAAAAAAATTGTGTTTATGAGCAACTTTAAAGTCCCCCAATCCTCCTATATTTTTCTATTGTGTACAAAACATGTCCAGGTTGCAATATTTCATTGAATTTTACAAAAAACCACAGCGCTGCACATTAAAAAGGAAGGAGAAAAACATTAAATTACACTATGACTCGTGTAGCAATTGTGTATGCTTCATTCATTTTTTTTTTAGGCGCTAAATTTTGACCAGTCATTTAACCTTTTTTGAGACATGAACAATCAATCAAAATATCTCGATATATAAAATGTGCATGGTGTAAAAGGTATCAGTGCCTGTTATATATTAATTGACTGTTCTCGCTACTCTTAGCTCTGCTCTGTTCCAGTTAACACTGTCAGCCCCTGCACTGTTATAACGCAAGAGCCAGCTATATAAATGAACGATGTAGCAACCAGAGGAAGAGTGAAGGAGAATACTGTAATATGTCATATGAGAGACAGCTCTGAATCTGCCTGGGCTGCTGACATCACATCTAATAGTGTGGTACTCAGTAGGACTCTCATGCCGTTTAGAGATCTACAAAAAGGGGGCTTTTACAGGTAGATAATATGTATAACTGTCAAATCAAGTATTTCGTTTCCAGTAGAGGTTCTGGCCTATTTAACAGTTAAGTAATGGGAGCTGGAGTGAAGCATATTTAGTAGACTTCAAAGTACTGTATAGGCTGGGCCAAGAAACCAATTGGCTCCACAGAGACACAGGGGTTCATTTGAAAACTAAAAGTAGCCATAGCTCATTAGTTTTCTCATTCAGGCTACAAGACTCAAGGTGGAAGGGGGAATCCACCATCCCATGACATTGTATTCTGACAGAGGGACTTGGTGGGGACAGAATACACTGATCAGCTGAATGGTTGCTTCTGCTGATCGGCAAAAGTGTTCCAACTTGTTCAGTTGACAGAAGTCCATCTAACCATTGACTTCTGTTAAACAGGGATGGTCACACAATAATTGAAATGTATCTAGTCCCTTCTGAACCAGCTGAATTTTGATTTATCTATGGCCACCTTAACACAGGTACTGGCATGCGCCACAAATTTCCTGCACTCCAATATTTTGCTACCTTGCATTTTAGACCAGTTAAAGGACATAATGTAAGTATAATTTTGCTAAAAGAACTGTTTTGGTTCAACTGCATTTAGGCTCGAAATGCTCCCAGTTAATTCCCAATTGTGTAATGTATTCCAAATCTGTGTATAATTGAACTGAGACAGTGTGGGGTGTGCAGAGATAGACAGAGAAGAAATTACAGTTTGGGGTGCACAGGTGAGCAAGGAGGGGATGTGCAGAGGTAAGGATGGTGGGTGCAAAGATGAGCAGAGGAGGCAGGTGGAGTTAAAGGGGTGGAGGGTTGGAGTGGAGAGGATGGGGGAGGTTTGGGGTGCAGAGGTTATCATGGGTTTTAGGATGCAAAGGCATGCTGACAGGGTGTATAAAGATGTAGGTCACGTGTAGGGCAGCCCATTTATTTCAATGGGCTGCTCTATGCGATGGAAATGCGGAAGAAAGTCCCTACTGCTTTTTCAAAATCACACGGTTCCATAGCACATGTCAGCAGATGCATGAGGGTGTCATTAACAATTAATGGCACTACTGTGTATCTGATAAAGGGCAGCACATTTCTGTGGTGCCAAAAAAGCTATTTTGCATGAGTTCCTGACACACACAAATGTGAATGCAGGCTAAATGTCTCAGTTACATTGGTGGTCAGTGTAAATCTTCTCATTACATTGGGGCTTGGTGTACAATCCTTTCGTTCACACTAGTGGCCAGTGTGAAGGTCCCCCTTACATTGGTGGTCAGTGTAAATCCCTCATTACATTGGTGGTTACTGTGAATGCTTCTATTACATTAGTGGTTAGTGTAAACCCCTATTACATTGGTGGTCAGTGTTGAAACTCCTCTTTATATTGGTAGTTGGCAAAAAAAAATCAGCATTGTCATTGATCACACCCTCCCCCCAGCACTGCCACTGATCCCAAGAGTTCTAGGATCACTAGGAGTTTTCTGTCTATTGATGATTCCCCTCACCACTCAGTCCATGGTGTGCAGGCAGTGAGGAGATGATGTGCTGTAACCTCTAGCAACCAGTGAGCAGTAACGATGTGCAGTAACCTCAAGCAACCAATCAGTGAGCAGTATTGATGTACAGTAATCTTTAGCAATCAATAAAAAAGCAGAAATTATGTGCTGTAACCTCAAGAAACTAACCAGTGAGCCGTAATGTGTGCTGTAACCTCTAGCAACCAGTCAGTAAGTGGTAATGATACACTGTAACCTCTGCCAACCAATTGCAATCTCTGCCTGATCTGATTCAGTAAACAGATTTTGAGTCTAGCTGCTATTGATTGTATGTCTCAGAGCAGGTGAGAGCGAAATTGCATGGAGGGGGTCAAGAAAAAATTTGCCCAGGGTCCAATTAATATTAAAGACAGCCCTGGTGGGCTCTGTGGCACAGCCTTCTGAGAGACAATGAGCAGTTTTCTCATCACATGTGATTCTCAGAGAGACGTCTCCCCGTATATGACAAGCCTTAGGTCAAGCACATGTTCCTGTATAGAAGCAGGATATGCTAGCACATGGTGATACCTGTGTTACAGTATATAATTACAAAGGCACTTTTATTTCTTAAACTTAAAAATTAGGTTAAAATGGTAGAAATAGTGAGAACTTCTCAATATATGCATATATATTTTTTCTGAAGGTTATTTTAGGAACACACAAATTGGATTACCCATTATAAAATGTGCATACTTGATTGTAATTTATTTTAATGCACTTTTTACTCAGCTTTTCAGAATACGTGCCCTGTTCTATTTTAACAACTTACATCAAATCTAAACTTTAGTCCTAATAATTATTTTCATGTTATGCTCAGTTGAGTTATGTTTCTTACATCATTCCCTGCATCCTGAATAATCATGCCCTTTTATTGTTCCTCAGCAGTACACTTGTCCTAATGCTCATGTACTTAGCGGTTTTCAAATTGAGAGTTTAGAGTACTAGGGTAACAAATTTCACTAGCATTTAGAAATCACCACGAGCTGCAGTGGTGAATACAGTAGAAGAAACATTCCACATATGGCATGCCTTTATTAAATGAAAGAAAAACATGAAAAATAACACATGGGTAATGACTCGTAGCAATGTTTCTGCAAATGTAATTTTTTTTTTTTTTTTACAGCAACTTAGTATAATACAGTTCATTTCTTGGGACGGCTGGCAAGGATTTAGGCTGGTCACTCCTTGCACAAAGTGTCACGCCGGCAACAAGTGTTTGGCACTTGTGCACGGGCACTTCTTCTAACAAGACCACCTGTCATCTTCATCATCTCCTCTCCATGCCTTCTCTGCTCTGCTCTTTCAGGTAACTGCACTGATCTTTCCCTGCAACACAAAGTCGCTCTACTTGTCTGCGATTTCCCACCTGACTCTTCATACCCTCTGGTAACTGCACTGATCTTTCCCTGCAACACAAAGTCGCTCTACTTGTCTGCGATTTCCCACCTGACTCTTCATACCCTCTGGTAACTGCACTGATCTTTCGCTGCAACACAAATTCGCTCTACCTGTCTGCAATTTCCCACCTGACTCCTCATACCCTCTGGTAACTGCACTGATCTTTCCCTGCAACACAAAGTCACTCTACTTGTCTGCGATTTCCCACCTGACTCTTCATACCCTCTGGTAACTGCACTAATCTTCCCTGCAACACAAAGTCACTCTACATGTCTGCGATTTCCGACCTGAATCTTCAAACCCTCTGGCAACTGCACTGATCTTCCCTGCAACACAAAGTCACTCTACTTGTCTGCGATTTCCCACCTGACTCTTCATACCCTCTGGTAACTGCAAAGACTCCACTCTTCTCTTAAACGCTGGACTACATTGCCTAACTGAAGTTTAATTCTGCCTTACTAAGAATTTGAAATCACTGTCTATACTTGTTTGTTTTTGAAAGTGTCACTTATTTTGTATTATGCTGCCCTGAACAAGATCAAACATTTAACCTTATTCTGTTGCCCCCTCTTGCACGGCACTCTGTTCAGGCCAGTTGTAAAACCCCACTCCCCCACAAGTCTGGTTTTATCAGCTTCTAATTGAATAATTTTGAATCTTCCCCCCCCCCCCCTCACCTTCCCAGTATAAATGTAGTTAATTTCTTGGGATGGCTGGCGTGGGTTTAGGCTGGTCGCTCCTTGCACAAAGTGTCACACCGGCAAGAAGTGTGTGGCACTTGTACACAGGCATTTTGACTAAGGCACTGCTACATAAAGTACAGACATTATTATTCCACAGCTATTTTGCAGGAAGTTCATCTTCATTCTCTAACTTACCTCAGCCTTCCTTCTATTCCCCTCTCCCAACCCTCCAACATGCTCACACTAATCTTTGTTATAACGTCCTCTCTCCTCAAACTCTCATTTCTTTATCCCCCCTCTCCAGCTCCCAACCTGTACATATCTCCCTCTCTTCTGCCCACTCAATATTACTCCACTTACCACCTCCTGCTCATTCTAATCCCACACAGTATCACCATTCCACCACAGCATCTGCCCTCATATAAATCCCACTCCCGCCTTACCACCCTCACCCTCCTACTACTCCTAATGTCTGGGGATATCGCACCAAACCCCGGCCCTCCCACACCCAATTCCCAACTCCAAAATTGTCCATCTACCTCCTCCAACAGTAGTCGTAACTTCAACCTTCTCATCCCAATTTTCAAGTCGGCCCCCCTCTTTCATGTGCCCTCTGGAATGCCCACTCAGTCTTCAACAAACTAGCTTCTGTCAATGACCTTTTCTTCTCCAAATCCCTTAATCTATTTGCTATAACCAAAACCTGGCTCCAGGAATTCAACACTACCTCTTCAGCTGCCCTGTCCCACAATGGCCTCCTCTGGACTCACTCCACCAGACCCAACTGGATGAAAAGGAGGTGATGTCGGACTTCTCCTCTCCCCACAATGCACCTTCTAGGTACTTCCCACACCTCCCACTCTTTCCCCCTGCTCTTTCGAAATGCACTGCATTCGTCTTTTCTCTCCAGCTTGTCTGAGGGTCACAGTCATTTATCGGCCTCCTGGACCAGTGTCACGCTTTCTGGATGACTTTACCCTCTACAAATCTGCCCTTCTCAAATACAACTCCTGCCTCCACACTGCTAAACAAACCTATTACAACACTCCCATCAAAACCCTCTCTGAAACTGCCCTACTAAAACTCACCAATGACCTACTAACTGCTAAAATGAATGGGCACTACTCCATGCTCATACTTTTAGACCTCTCTGCTGCCTTTGACACAGTTGATCACCTGCTCCTCCTCAGCAAATTACACTCCCTTGGCCTTCGTGATTCTGCTTTATCCCGGTTCTCCTCCTACCTATCTCAGCACATGTTTAGTGTCACTTACAACTCCATCTCCTCCACTCCCCTTTCTCTTTCTGTTGGGGTACCCCAAGGCTCCGTCCTTGGGCCTCTCCTATTCTCACTCTATACCTCTTCCCTGGGCCAGTTGATAACCTCCCATGGCTTCCAATGCCACCTCTATGCTGACAACACCCAGATCTATCTCTCCACTCCTCAACTCACCCCCTGGATCTCCTCACGGATCTTAAACTTACCGAATAACATATCGATATGGATGTCACACCACTTCCTCAAGCTCAATCTTTCTAAAACTGAGCTTATTATATTTCCTCCTTCACGGTCCCCCCCCCCCTGTGACTTCACCATTAATATCAACAACACAACCATTGGTCCCTCCAGACATGCCAGGGTCCTGGGTGTAATCCTTGACTCTGACCTCCCCTTTAACCCCCATATCCAATCACTGGCTAAATCCTGCCGCCTTAACCTCTGCAACATCTCTAGAATTCGACCCTTCCTGACTAATGACACCACAAAGCAACTTATTCACTCCTTGATTATTTCCCGCCTTGACTACTGCAACTCTCTCCTTAATGACCTACCCTTAAGAAGGCTATCCCTCCTTCAGTCTATTATGAATTCTGCTGCTAGACTAATACACCTCACTAACCATTCCATGACTGCTGCTCCTCTCTGCCAATCCCTTCACTCGCTTCCCCTACCCCACTGTGTAAAATTGAAAATGCTAACCATAACATACAAGGCCATTCACAACATCGTCCCCATCTACATCACCAACCTCATCTGCAGATATCGCCCAAATCGTCCCCTCCGCTCCTCCCAGGACCTCCTGCTCTCTAGCTCCCTTGTTACCTCCTCCCATGCTCGCCTTCATGACTTCTCCAGAGCCTCTCCCATCCTCTGGAACTCCCTCCCCTAGTATGTCCGATCAGCCCCTACCATGTCCACCTTTAGGAGATTCCTGAAAACGAATTTATTCAGGGAAGCCTATACCATACCCAACTAACAACTGTCGCTGAGCCACCCCCATCAAATCATTCTCTGCAGCTATTACCTTTTGTACCACCCCCTCCTTTTAGAATGTAAGCTCTACGAGCAGGGCCCTCTTGTACCTTTTGTATTGAACTGTACTGCAATTGTGTTGTCCCCCCTATACATTGTAAAGCTCTGCGTAAACTGTTGGTGCTATATAAATCGTGTATAATAATAATAATAATAATACATGGATTGGAAACTATTTTATGACTTGCCCTCCGCTATGGCTACTAAAACCGGTTCTGTACTACTTTTATAGTTTTTTTAAGACCACTTAACAGCATTTTTGTTTTCCATATAGTTCTAAGCCCTAATGAAGAAGAACCTTCCAAGGCCCTGAAATATGTTGCAGTTTGCTGAACATAACTTAAAAAAAAATCTGACTTCTGGGTTTTACTAAATGCACATAATACATAATATATGTGCCATGACATGACCATCAATGCTTGGAGAGCTGCCTAAAAAAAACATATCCTTCAGTCTCCAGATTAGAGCCCTAACAGCAAACTAATAGTAACAGTGGTCTAGCACACAGACCGCCTCATATTTGCTCTGCCACATGTCACCAAGTTGATAAATAGAATCCCTGTAAGCTTTGAGTGGCCAAACTGCATTAATAAAAATGGCGATAATCTACAGTTGGTAATGTTAAAAGGAATTCTTAACAGGGTTCTGATAAATTAATTGTAGGTGCAGTGTACTGTTACATGTTTTTTTTGTGTACTGCAAACAGTGATTAAAATTGACCAGCAAAATGAAACACATATAATTGGGTCACAAATCATTTTACATTTCAATCTGAAGCCAGCTATAATTTTTAAATGCTGCCAAAAATATAAACGGTTGATTTGAATATAATTTCTTTAGCGAACACCCCCAAAAATGTTATCTTCTGCTTGTGTATTTAGTTGGCTTACAGCCTATCCCAGAAGTGTTCATAGAGCTCCAGGTCAAATTAGATTAATTCCTGCAACTGAAGCTTCTTTTTTTTAGGACTCCTCCACAGCTAAAAGCATATCAACAAACTAAGATTGCTCTGTGTCAGAAACCATGAATCAGACTGAGACAGAAGTACTGTTAAATCACACTTGTTTAATAATAATAATAAAAAGGTAAACAGAGTAAACATAGTCAAAAATAACCAGAGTTCAGGAACCAGAATGCATAGTCAGACAAGCCAAAACGTCAGGGAGCCAGAGATGAGCGTAGTAGAACAGCAAGCAGGATCTGGAGCCAGAAGGAATGTCAGCCAAGCAAGTCTTTAACAGGAACACAGGAGAGCATCTCTAGAGATGTGACCAAGGCGAAGGCAGAGATTACCTGGGCTGGATGGCTTAAGAAGGCAGGACTGACGAGCAGGATATCATCAACAGGTCACTGTTGAGAGAAAGGAGCTGGCAATTAGCCGACAGCTGAGCAGCCAGCTTTGAGAAGGAAGGGCTGAGCCCAGCGCTGAGAGTATCCCCTCCTCAATGACCCCTCCCCCTTACAGGACCACCAGGCTTGAGGTGGTAAAGCAGTTGAAGACCAAAGGTTTAATAAGGAGACATTAATATACATTAGAGATACGCATATTAGAAGGAAGGTCTAATGGTAAACCACTGGTTTAATCCTGCAAAGAATACAGAAAGGCCCAATAAACCAAGCTGCGAACTTCATAGAGGGAACACGAAGTCGGAGGTTGCGAGATGACAGCCAGACCCTGTTCCTAACCTGGTAGGAAGGCGCAGGCAGGCGTCTGCGGTCAGCATGGAGTCTGTACCTATCATTAACATGTGGCAAAGCCTCCTGGACATGTAACCAAGTGGAACGAAGACCACGGAGATGCTCCTCTAATGCAGGAATTCTCTTCGGAACAAACAAGTCAGACAACATGGAAGGTTGGAAACCATAGTTCGCCATAAATGGGGACAATCGGGAAGCAGAATTCAAGGCACTATTATGAGCAAACTCCACTCACAGTAAGAGGTCTGACCAGTTGTTATGATGGTCAGAAATATAGCAATGTAGGAATTGCTAAAAGGCCTGATTGGCTCGTTCCTATTAGACTGCGGGTGATACGCAGATGAGAAAGCAAGCTGAGTTTTCAACTGTGCACAAAAGGCTCACCAGAACCCGGACACAAACTGACTACCCCTGTCCGAGACAATCACCTTGGGTAGCCCATGTAAGCAAAAGATCTCCCGAGCAAAAATGGAAGCCAGTTCTTCAGAAGAGGGCAACTTCTTAAGTGGAATACAATGACACATCTTTGAGAACCGGTCGACCACCATAAGGATAACAGTGTTGCCCTGGGAGTTGGGTATCTCCACAATGAAATCCATAGACAGGTGGGTCCAGGGTCTCTCTCCATTAGGTATCGGTTGTAGGAGGCCCACTGGAAGGTGTTGTGGAGTCTTACTCTGAGCACTCATGGAACAGGCAGCCAAGAAGGCGGTTACATCAGCACGTAAACTAGGACACCAGAATTGTTGGCAAATGGCCCAAAAGAGTTGATTCTTCCCAAGGTGGCCAGAAGCCTTGGGAGAATGGTAAGTCTGGAGTACGGCAGTGCGAAGACTCTCTGGGACAAAGCAGCAGTCACAAGGTTTCTCAGGAGGAGCATGGACCTGAGCGGCAAGAATTTTGTCACCTAAAGGAGAAGTGAGACTGGTGCAAACCGTAGCCAGAATACGATCAGGTGGAATCACCGGAACCGACTCCATCTTGGAAGTGGAGTAAAATTGTCGTGACAAAGCGTCAGCCCTTACATTCTTAGTACCGGATAAGAATGAGACCATGTAATTGAAACTTGACAAGAAAAGTGCCCATCGCGCCCTTCTAGGAGAGAGGTGTTTAGCCTCAGACAAGAATGTGAGATTCTTATGGTCAGTAAGAATGAGAACCGATGCAGTGGTACCTTCAAGGAGATGTCTCCATTCTTTCAGGGCTAAAATGATCGCTAACGGCTCTCTGTCACAAATATCGTAATTACATTCCGCAGTTGACAATTTCTTGGTAAAGTAGCCACAAGGATGCATAGCGCTCTCAGAGGTAGGATGTTGAGACGGAAGGGCGCCAACTCCAGTCTCAGAAGAATCAACCTCAAGGATAAAAGGTAACTGAGGATCAGAATGTGCCAACAGAGGAGCAGAAACAAAGACAGCCTTGAGACTGTCAAAGGCCTTAATAGACTCTGGAGGCCAATTCTGTGGGTTACCGTCCTTTCTGATCATATTAGTCGGGCTTGACCAAAGACAAGAAGTTACGACTAAACTTCCAAAAACAGTTGGCAAAGCCAAGAAAACGCTGCAGAGCACATAAACCCACGGGTCGGGGCAACTGTAGGATTGCTGAAAGTTTCTCTGGGTCCATCGAAAAACCAGCAGTGGAAATGACATGACAGCCCAGGAATTTAACCTGATCACGATGGAATTCGCACTTCTCCTCCAATTTACAATAGAGATTGTTCTCTCTTAGTTTCTGAAGCACACGACAAACATCTGTGTGGGGGCTCTCCAGGGACTTGGAAAATATGAGAATATCGTTGAATAAACCACCACATATAACTGCAACAAATCTCGGAGGACATCGTTAATAAATTCCTGGAAAACTGCCGGAGCGTTACAAAGGCCAAAAGGCATTACAAGGTACTCATAATGGCCTATTCTGGTATTAAATGCAGTTTACCACTCGTCACCCTCCTTAATCCTCACGAGATTATATGCCCATCTCAAATCAAGCTTTGTGAAAACCGTTGCTTCCTTGCGGTCAAATAACTCTGTAATCAACTAAATCAGCATTCTTAATCGGGGAAACAAATGAGACCCCTATAATCGATACAAGTTCTCAGTTCACCACTCTTCTTCTTCACAAAGAAGAAACCAGCACCAGCAGGAGACGAGGATTTGCAGATGAAACCTTGAGAAAGTGCGTCTGCAACATACTCCTCCATGGCCCTATCCTCCAAGACCGACAAAGGGTAAACCCAGCCACGAGGGGGTATGGCACCAGGCTGAAGGTAAATTGCGCAATCATACAACCGGTGTTGAGGCAAACTACCGGCTTGACCTTTGTCAAACACATTGCTAAAATCGTAGTACTCCTCCGGCAGGAAGGAGAGTGAAGAGGTGCACAGGACCTTGGTTACCTTCTGGAAGCATGACTTACTGCATTGTGGCGACCAGAAGAGAACATTAGCATGGACCCAATCAAAAGAGGGGTTGTGCCTCTGTAACCAAGGATTACCCATAACCAGCGGAAACTTGGGTGAGGAAATAACTTGGAATTAGATTATCTCATGGTAACGAGCCTCTACGGCCATGGACAATGGAACAGTCTCATGAGTCACATGGGCAGGCTGTAGATGTCTCTTGTCAAGGGCCTCAATGGCAAGTTGAGTGTCACGCAGCTGCAGTGGAATCAAGTGCTTTGATACAAAGGCAGCATCAATGAATAGGCCTGCAGCCCCAGAGTCGATTAGAGCCTGTATCCCGACAGATGACTCAGTCCAAGAAAGGGTAACCAAAACCAGGGGCTTATCCTTCTGGATAACTGGGGACAAAACAACGCCACCTAAGGTCTGTCCGTGACATGACCTCAAGGTTTGGGCATTCCCTGGACGGGTAGGACAAGACTTCAAAAAGTGACCTGCCTGGCCAAAAAAAAGCAAAATCTCTTCCTCCTCCTAAAGGTTCTCTCATGCGCATAGTGACGCGTGAAGCCCAAGTGCATAGGTTCATCTTCACAGACGGACTCGGTACCAGGAGGCAAGGGAGGTGAGGGAGGCAAGGGTGGGACTGCAAAGTTCGGAGACAAATGTACAGGAGACTTCTGCAAGCACTCCTTAAAAGAGAGTCTTTTTCTGAGTCTGGAGTCAATGAGGATGGCAAACATGACCAACTTCTTCAGCTCAGTGGGTATATCTCGAGCTGCTATCTCATCCTTGATGGTATCCGAGAGACCATGAGAAAAAGCAGCCATGAGGGCCTCATTGTTCCAAACAACCTTAGCTGCCAGAGTACGTAATTCAAGGGCGTAATCAGCAACAGTTCTCGTACTCTGATGTACATGAGGCACTTGGCAGCAGAAGCAGAGCGTGCGGGAATGTCAAATACCCTTTTAAAAGAAACCACAAACTCTGGGTAACTCAAGACAACAGGTTTTTGCGTCTCCCATAGAGGGTTTGCCCAGGCCAAGGCTCTCTCAGAAAGCAAAGATATCACGAAACCTACTTTGCTTCTGTCTGTGGGAAATGCCTGGGGCAGTATCTCAAAGTATATCTCAACCTAGTTGAGAAACCCTCTGCATTGGACTGGATCACCCCCAAATCGCTGGGGTAGTGGAGTGGAAACAGACATACCCCTTATAGAGGTAATACTCGAGGCGGGTGCCTGCACAAAGACTGAAGCAGCAGCAGGGACTTCCTGCAACACAGGTTGTACCAGAGCAGCCACAGTGGGAGATTCCAGGTGAGCTGTGCGGCTCAGGAGCATTTGTAATGCCATGGCAAACTGATCCATGCGGTGATCATGCTCATTCAATCTGGAAAAAATATTACCAACAAGTGGATTGACTGCATCTTCTGAATTCACGGCCTTCACCTACTGTGGAAAACCATGAATCAGACTAAGACCTAAGTACAGTTAAATCACACTTGTTTGATAATAATAAAAAGGTAAACAGAGTAAACATAGTCAGAACCAGCTCAGCGAAGCTGGCCCCCCTACAATCAGCACAAATAAAAACTCAAGTGTGTTTCTTTAGTGCTACGTTTGTGCTGTTTTGTGCCGTAAAAATTTACATTTGTGCTGCTTTTATTTTTAAGATATTAGCAATGTTTTTTTCCAGACTATGACATCACCTAGCCCCCCTACAACAGCCAAATGGCACGAAAATGGTCTCATTGGTTAGTGCTACGTTTGTGCTGTTTTGTGCTGCTAAAATTTCTGTTCTATCTTTTGTCGTTTTTGCATTATTAATGATTTATTAAAGGTCACCAAAGGTCACGCAGCCCCCCTACAACACCAAAATGACACAAAATTGGTCTCGTTGGTTAGTGCTACGTTTGTGCTGTTTTGAGCTGCTAAAATTTCCGTTCTATCTTTTGTCGTTTTTGCATTATTAATGATTTATTAAAGGTCACTCAGCCCCCCTACAACATCTAAATGACATGAAACTGGTCGTGTTGGTTAGTGCTACGTTTGTGCTGTTTTGTGCTGCAAAAATTTCCGTTATATCTTTTATCATTTTTGAGTTATTAATTATTTATTAACCACTTAAGCCCCAGACCAATTTGCAGCCAAAGGACCAGGCCCCTTTTTGCGGTTCGGCACTGCGTCGCTTTAACTGACAATTGTGCGGTCGTGCGACGTGGTTCCCAAACAAAATTAGCGTCCTTTTTTTCCCACAAATAGAGCTTTCTTTTGGTGGTATTTGATCACCTCTGTGGTTTTTTTATTTTTTGCGCTATAAACAAAAAACACATTCTTTTTTACTTTTTGCTATAATAAATATCTCCCAAAAATTTATAAAGAAACATTTTTTTTTCCTCAGTTTAGGCCAATATGTATTCTTCTACATATTTTTGTTAAAAGAAATCGCAATAAGCGATTATTGATTGGTTTGCGCAAAAGTTATAGTGTTTACAAAATAGGGGATAGTTTTATGGCATTTTTTTACTAGTAATGGCGGTGATCTGCGATTTTTATCGTGACTGCAACATTATGGCGGACACGTCGGACTTGACACATTTTTGGGACCATTGTAATTTTTACAGCGATCGGTGCGATTAAATTGCACTGATTACTGTAAAAATGACACTGGCAGTGAAGGGGTTAACCACTAGGGGCTAGGGAAGGGTTAAGGGGCTGTGTGTAACACTACACTACACTGATCAGCTCTCCCGATTACAGGGAGTGCTGATCAGTGACACTGTCACTAGGCAGAACGTGGAGATGCTTGTTTACCTAAGCATCTCCCCGTTCGTCCTCTCCGTGAGACGATCGAGGGTATCCCCGTGGCGATCGAGTCCACGGAACCCGTGACCCGACTCACGGAGCTTGCGACGGACATGCACGTGAATGTCACGGCAAATTCAAAGGGACGTACCTGTACGCCCATATGCCTGTCCGTGCCATTCTGCCGACGTATATGTACATACGGTGGTGGTAATGTAGATAATAAATGTTTTTTTACGGTTTATGTTCATTTAAGTTTATTTGTTAATGAAGATGCTCCTACAGCCAATTTTTTACTCCATTTATGGTGTGGTCTCCATTAATGGGATTTAATGGTACGGGCGGGAGGGAGTATGAGGATGGTCTGGCAATTATTGGCTAATGATGGAACATCTGTTCTACAATGGTCATGCCTTTACCAGGGTACAGTATGAAGTGCACTGTCCGTTACAGTGGGAGGATCATTACATTAAGGAAACCTAAGCTGAGTATAGGATCTGTATGTAAGATTTAATAAGGAGGTGTAAAGTCAGTGTGGTTTGGCAACATATAACGCACAATATCTCCGAAACCAAAGTGGCCAAAAGTTTATTTTTGCGGCACAAACCAGCACACATGCGGCACAAACGAATGGCGCGTTTGTTTTTAAAATTCAACAACATGGGTTGCAAAGTGCGCGGGTTTAAGCAACAATAACGCACAATATCTCCGAAACCAAAGCGGCACAAACGTTTATTTTTGCGGCACAAACCAGCACAAATGCGGCACAAACGAATGGCGTGTTTGTTTTTAAAATTCAGCAACATGGGGTGTAAAGTGGCGGGGTTTCAGCAACTATAACGCACAATATCTCAGAAACTGAACCGGCACAAATGCTAATTTTTGCGGCACAAATCAGCACAAATGCGGCACAAACGAATATGGGGGTGTCAACTTCACACAGCTAGTGCCAGCTCATCTGCCACCAGCCGGTTCTGCTGCCACATCCACCTGCTGACTTCTGCCACCACGCAGTCTACTGGACTGATCACAGGCACTCATACCTCGCTGTGCTCCTATGGCTGCTGTCTAACCAGGAGCTCATTAACCAGGTACGTAACAGGAGGGCGGAGTGATGTCATCGTCTGGAGAAAAACGAATTGCTATTATGTTAAAAATAAAAGCAGCACAATTTTTTTTTTTATGACACAAAAAAGCACAAACGTAGCACTAACAAATTGTATGTTTGTTTTTAAGATTTAATAACATGGGGTGCAAAATGGGTGGGGTGTAGGGATGGGCCCGGTGTTCGATTCGAACCCATGTTCGAATCGAACATCGGGCGTTCGCCCGCTCGGCGAGCTCAGAACTATTTGGGCCGCTCGCATCAAATTCGTGTGATGCGAGCGGCCCGCAATGCATTGCGCTAGTCGCAGTGCAATGCTGGCTGATGATTGGCCAAGCATGCACTGTGACCCCGCATGCTTGGCCAATCACAGGGCCGGCAGCGAGGAGAGCCATAATTGGCTACAGGCAGGATGCCTGTAGCCAATTGTAGCTCAGGGGCTTTAGTACACGCCCCACGGTATAAGAGGCCGCCACGGCGGCGGCCTCGCATATTATGTTTCAGTGTCAGCGTGTCAGTGTGTTGCTGACTGCTGACAATATGTGCTCTATTTCTGGGGATTTGTGTGTGTGTGCTGTTAGAACAGCATTGCAGTATCACATCTGGGGGGTGTCTATAGGTTGCCTGTGAAGGGGGGGCAGGTTTCCTGTGCTTAGAACTTTCCCTGCAAAAAGTGTCATTTTTGCAGGAAAAAAGCTATTTAAAAGCACTCGCGGCTAATGAATTGATGGCTCCTGTAACACAGAGAACTGTCATTCATTGATAAAAAACAAAAAAAAAAGCGTGGAGGTCCCCCAAATTCAATAACCAGGCCCTTCAGGTCTGGGATGGATATTAAGGGGAACCCCAGCCAAAAAAAAAATGGCGTAGGGTCCCCCTCAAAATCCATACCAGACCCTTATCCGAGCACACAACCTGGCAGGCCGCAGGAAAAGAGGGGGGACGAGAGCGGCCCCCCCTCCCGCCTGAACCGTACCAGGCCACATGCCCTCAACATTGGG
This sequence comes from Lithobates sylvaticus, assembly GCA_028564925.1. NCBI lineage: Eukaryota > Metazoa > Chordata > Amphibia > Anura > Ranidae > Lithobates > Lithobates sylvaticus. Next base: position 336,940,860 of record CM053026.1, on the reverse strand, counting down.
AGGATGCTTTGGGGGTCTAAGACCCCCAAAGCACCTTGTCCCCATGTTGATGAGGACAAGGGCCTCTTCCCCACAACCCTGGCCATTGGTTGTGGGGGTCTGCAGGCGGGGGGCTTAACAGAATCTGGAAGCCCCCTTTAACAAGGGGACCCCCAGATCCCGCCCCCCCCCCTGTGTGAAATGGTAAGGGGATACAAAAGTACCCCTACCATTTCACCAAAAAAGTGTCAAAAATTGTAAAAATGACAGGAGACGGTCTTTGACAATTCCTTTATTAAAATCTTCTTTCTTCTTTCTTCATCCTTCGGTTTCTTCATCTTCTCCTTCCGTCATCTTCTTCTTCCATTTTCTTCTTCCTCCGATCCGCTTCTTCTTGCGCTGGTCTTCTCGTCCTTCTTGTCCGGCATCTTCTTCCATGGCGTTGGCTTCGGTGTCGGTGTCTCTTCTTGGGCCACTCCTCACAATGGGAGGCTCCCGCTGTGTGAGGCTTCGCTGCGTCTGACAGGTCTTTTATAATGGAGGGCACCTGGTGACCCCGCCCCCTCTGACGTACGGGGACGTCATAGGGAATTCCCTATGGCTTTCCCCATGACGTCAGAGGGGGGCGGGGTCACCAGGTGCCCTCCGTTATAAAAGACCTGTCAGACAGAGCGGAGCCTCACACAGCGGGAGCCTCCCATTGTGAGGTGCGGCCCGACAGAAGAACAGATGCCGACGCCATGGAAGAAGATGCCGGACGAGAAGGACGAGAAGACCAGCGCAAGAAGAAGCGGATCGGAGGAAGAAGAAAATGGAAGAAGAAGATGGAAGAAGATGACGGAAGGAGAAGATAAAGAAACCGAAGGATGAAGAAAGAAGAAAGAAGATTTTAATAAAGGAATTGTCAAAGACCGTCTCCTGTCATTTTTACAATTTTTGACACTTTTTTGGTGAAATGGTAGGGGTACACCCTTACCATTTCACACAGGGGGGGGGGGCGGGATCTGGGGGTCCCCTTGTTAAAGGGGGCTTCCAGATTCCGATAAGCCCCCCGCCCGCAGACCCCCACAACCACCGGGCACGGTTGTGGGGATGAGGCCCTTGTCCTCATCAACATGGGGACAAGGTGCTTTGGGGGTCTTAGACCCCCAAAGCATCCTCCCAATGTTGAGGGCATGTGGCCTGGTACGGTTCAGGCGGGAGGGGGGGCGCTCTCGTCCCCCCTCTTTTCCTACGGCCTGCCAGGTGGCGTGCTCGGATAAGGGTCTGGTATGGATTTTGAGGGGGACCCCACGCCATTTTTTTTGGCCAGGGTTACCCTTAAAATCCATCCCAGACCTCAAGGGTCTGGTATGGATTTTGAGGGGGACCCTACGCCATTTATTTTTTTTTTGGCTGGGGTTCCCTTAATATCCATCCCAGACCTGAAGGGCCTGGTTATTGAATTTGGGGGGACCCCCACGCTTTTTTTTTTCATTTTTTTTATTTTTTATCAATGACTTTTTTTTTTAATGAATGACTTTCAATGAATTACTGTTCTCGGTATTACGGGAGCCGTCAATTCACATTAGCTTTTTTACTTGCAAAAATTACACTTTTTGCAGAGACAGTTCTAAACACGGGAAACATGCGCCCCTTTACATGCATACTATAGACACCCCCCAGGTATGAAATTTAAAGGAATATTACACTTTTATTGTTTCAATTTAAGCATTATTAAAACCATAACAGCACAAATAAAAATGTTAGCAGTACAAACCAGCACAAACGTAGCACTAACCAACGAGACCAGTTTCGTGTGATTTGTGTGTTGTAGGGGGGCTGAGTGACCTTTGGTGACCTTTAATAAATCATTAATAACACAAAAACGACAGAAGATAGAACGGAAATTTTAGCAGCACAAAACAGCACAAACGTAGCACTAACCAACAAGACCAGTTCCGTGTCATTTAGGTGTTGTAGGGGGCTGAGTGACCTTTGGTGACCTTTAATAAATCATTAATAACGCAAAAACGACAAAAGATAGAACAGAAATTTTAGCAGCACAAAACAGCACAAACATAGCACTAACCAACGAGACCAGTTTTGTGTCATTTGGTTGTTGTAGGGGGACTAAGGGACCTTTGGTGACCTTTAATAAATCATTAATAACGCAAAAACGACAAAAGATAGAACAGAAATTTTAGTAGCACAAAACAGCACAAATGTAGCACTAACCAAAGAGACCAGTTTCGTGCCATTTGGCTGTTGTAGGGGGGCTACGTGACCTTTGGTGACCTTTAATAAATCATTAATAATGCAAAAACGACAAAAGATAGAACGGAAATTTTAGCAGCACAAAACAGCACAAACGTAGCACTAACCAACGAGACCAGTTTTGTGTCATTTGGGTGTTGTAGGGGGGCTACGTGACCTTTGGTGACCTTTAATAAATCATTAATAACACAAAACGACAGAAGATAGAATGGAAATTTTAGCAGCACAAAACAGCACAAACGTAGCACTAACCAACAAGACCAGTTTCGTGTCATTTAGGTGTTGTAGGGGGCTGAGTGACCTTTGGTGACCTTTAATAAATCATTAATAATGCAAAAACGACAAAAGATAGAAAGGAAATTTTAGCAGCACAAAACAGCAAAAACGTAGCACTAACCAACGAGACCAGTTTCGTGCCATTTGGCTGTTGTAGGGGGGCTAGGTGATGTCATAGTCTGGAAAAAAACATTGCTAATATCTTAAAAATAAAAGCAGCACAAATGTAAATTTTTACGGCACAAAACAGCACAAACGTAGCACTAAAGAAACACATTTGAGTTTTTATTTGTGCTGATTGTAGGGGGGCCAGCTTCGCTGAGCTCAAAACATAGCCAGAGGGGGCATGTCTGGTCATCCAGCAGGAAGGAAGTGCGGGAGCTGAGCTCCGTTCAGAAAAGCATCATCGCGGCAATCCATAGCCATCTGAGCCCCACTGTAGCCCCTTCTGACTAACATCGGGGCCGGGATACCCCCCGATTAATCTGAGGCTGAACGGTACCCTATTTCGGACGTCGGGCCTGTTGTTGCCCAGGCCGGAGCCGCAGTACACCCGGCGCCATCTTGAGGCCTAGCACAGGAGAAGCCACCCACCTCGCCTGGGACGGACTGCCCAGCGCCTCCGCGCCTACCCGACACATCGGCTGGTACATCAGCGGTGGTCGCAGGACTCCGGCCTCCACAGACTCGCCCGGGGACCCCATTGTGCGGATCCGGCCCTCCAGAGCCCGAGGCCGCGCTGCGGCCTACCAGACTGGCCGTCTTAAGCATCCGGGACGCAGTGAGTACCTGGAGGGGGTCAGCCCCCCCCACCACCCGGGACCCTAACATCTATAACACCAGCTTAATCCAGCCAGCCGGAAAGGCCCGCATAGCTCGGGGAACGGGCCTAGGACACACTTAATGCATAGCATTCCAGATCCCCATCTTTATACCAGGCCTATAACCTCGTTTGAGGAATTTCTAGCGGGCAGGGAACCCTTGACACAGGTCCTGTCAAACATGTACTCGCTGTTGAACACACCTCCCCAACCACCAGACCTCCCGTGCATAGAGAATTGGGAAAGAGAACTGCAATGTACCTTTACTGCGGTCCAGAAACAAAACATGATCAACTTCGCCCTCAAATCCTCCCTGTGTACTAAAATACAGGAAACCAATTTCAAGATCCTGACTAGGTGGTATTTAACACCTAGTCGCTTACATACGATTTTTCCCGAAACCTCAGACCTTTGCTGGCGCTGTCAGGGGGAAAGAGGAACGATGTTGCATGTGTTCTGGTCATGCCCTCAGCTAACACCTTTCTGGACCGCAGTTCGCACTACATCCCAAAAGTTCACTGAATTTCAGATCCCGAACGATCCGGCATTCTTTCTGCTTCATGTTTCCTCCCTATCTCCCAAAAGATACAAGAAGTCTATACTCCGCCACTTGACTAACGCAGCTAAATCCTGTATTCCGTTACTTTGGAAACAGCAATGCCCACCGACTGCAGCAATGTGGCTGCGGAAAGTGGAAGAAATAAACAAAATGGAAGACCTTATACTGACGGCACAGGATAAACAAGAAACCTACAGGAAAACCTGGGCGTTATGGGACATGTTCATACTATCAGACGAAGGAAAATCCCTGTTGGGGATTTGAGATAAATTGCATGCGTATGTAAATCTGTACCCGGGATATAGTATGTTACCAGCATATAAAGACCATGAATTCCAGCCCTCCCCTCCCCTCCCCCCCTCCTCCTCCTCCTCCTCCCACCCCTCTCTTCTCTTCTCTATACTTATTCTTTCTTTCCTTCCTATCGTTCTACTTCTCTATCTACAGAAGGGACCTCCCGACCTAAGCCATCACAACTGGCTTTGGAAGTTTATACTCATCTCTATGAACCCGAGTACAGAAGGCGAATCTATATATCAGGATTGGGCGATAGAGGGGTACATACAAGCCGCTAAGAGGTGCACTGTACAGGAATATCACATATTGTTGGGAGGCTGCGACCTTCACTTTGAGTTTATGATTGTGTGTTCTGTTGGGGCCTTTGCCCCCCTTTTCTTTCTGAAAACTTAATAAAATTTATATTTGAAAAAAAAAAAAAACATAGCCAGAGTTCAGGAACCGGAACGGGTAGTCAGACCAGCCAAAATGTCAGGGAGACAGAGATGAGCACAGTAGAACAGCAAGCAGGCAAGATCTGGAGCCAGAAGGAATGTCAGCAAAGCACATCTTTAACAGGAACACAGGAGAGCGTCTCTAGAGATGTGACCAAGGCAAAGGCAGAGATCATCTGGGCTGGACGGCTTAAGTAGGCAGGACTGACAAGCAGGATATCATCAACAGGTGAATCACTGTGGAGAGAAAGGAGCTGGCAATTAGCCGACAGCTGAGCGGCCAACCTTGAGAAGGAAGGGCTGAGCTCAGCCCTGACACTCTGGTGATGATACTGAAGGCAGATCCTTCCATTTAGCAATCCTCATGGGACAGGACATGCTAAAACAAACATCAGTTTGGAGCAGAGAACAGTAAGATTGTGATACAGTTAGTTGAAAAAAACTTTGCTATGTATGTAGGTCATAGTTTTTTCCTCAGCAAAACAGAATTTCAGTTTAAATTGAAAATAATAACCAGCATTACAAATTCTTCCATAAATGTTGCATTCATACAACACTGTGAGATTGTCATGAGTTCACCTGCAGGCTTATCAGAGGTCGCTGTAGAGTACACATGTTTAATCAGCAGCCACAGGTAACATTAGAAATTTCTGCAGATTTTATACATTACTTATAAACTAAATAGACTACCTATGAGCTGCCTAATTAGAACCAATAAAATAATCAAGAATCTTTTAATGGTTCCCTTCAGCCAAGTAGATAAAGTCACTAACAAGTGATTACAGCGACCAAAGAATACAATAACGATTAGCTATACCACCCACCAGTCATTTACCTAAGTAAATGTATAACTGACAGACCACACGGTGAGGGGAAGCAGCATGGAAGATTCAGAAGATATAATGCCAGTAACAATGGATCCAATTATGTAAGATGATTATATACCATTACATCTTTAGATATGGCCAATTTACTCTGAGCTTTGTAACTACAAAACAGCTAGGTCTGAAAACGATGCCATCTGTCCTGTATTACAAGGGAGAGATAAGAGAACTGTGTTCTTTTGTTGAGCATTATTATTTTTAATACACACTTTAATTAATGCAAGTGGAAATCAGGATTTAATACTTTTCATAAAATAAATCATATTAACTCCAGTTGGCTCCTGAATTGACTTACAGTCAATGCTTTATCAGGGGTAACAAGCCATGTTATGCTCTTTATATTCCTAGACAAGTTTATGCAAGCTATATATTCTCTGGAGATGGAATGGAAAATGATGTGCGGAAATTGAAATTAAGGCTTATTTTTTTTTCTTATGCTTTGAAACTGTTTTAGACAGTAGCTGACAGGGTCTTTTATGTGATTTACAGCAAAAGACTAAGTAGTCCTTCTAAGTGGACAAAATGCACATTTTTAGGTGAAATCAAAGAACTGGGGCAAATAAATTAGTTAAGCATACCCCAGATATATATTTCAGTCTTTAAAAAGGAAAAAAATTAAAAAGAATGACTGAGAAAAAACTACAGACAATCGTCTTTTATTATTTTTATTCTTGGGTAGAGTTGGAAAGTTGTGTTTGCTTAACCACTTCAGCCCCGGACCAATTGTCAGCTTAAGGACCAGAGGTCTTTTTTCAATTTCGCACTGCACTACTTTAACTGGTAATTGCGCGGTCATGCAATTTTGTAACCAACGAAATTTGCGTCCTTTTCTTCCCACAAATAGAGCTTTCTTTTGATGGTATTTGATTGCCTCTGTGATTTTTATTTTTTGAGATATAAACGGAAAAAGAGCGAAAATTTTGAAAAAAAAAGAGATTTTCTACTTTTTGTTATAAAAAAAATCTAATAAACTCAATTTTAGTCAAACATTTGGGCCAAAATGTATTCAGCCACATGTCTTTAGTAAAAAAAATGCCAATAAGCGTATATTTATTGGTTTGCGCAAAAGTTATAGCGTCTACAAACTAGAGTACATTTTCTGGAATTTACACCGCTTTTAATTTATGACTGCCTATTTCATTTCTTGAGGTGCTAAAATGGCAGAGAAGTACAAAACCCCCCCAAATGACCCCATTTTGGAAAGTAGACACCCCAAGCTATTTGCTGAGAGGCATGTTGAGCCCATTGAATATTTTTTTTTTTAGTCCCAAGTGATTGAATAAAGACAAAAATAAAAAAGATTTTTTTTTTTTTTTCAAAAAGTTGTCACTAAATGATATATTGCTCACACATGCCATAGTTATATGTGGAATTGCACCCCAAAATACATTTTGCTGCTTCTCCTGAGTATGGGGATACCACATGTGTGGGACTTTTTGGGAGCCTAGCCGCGTACGGGGCCCCGAAACCCAAGCACCGCCTTCAGGATTTCTAAGGGTGCAAATTTTTGATTTCACTCCTCACTACCTATAACCGTTTCGAAGGCCATAAAATGCCAAAATAGCACAAAACCCCCCCAAATGACCCCATTTTGGAAAGTAGACACCCCAAGCTATTTGTTGAGAGGCATGGTGAGTATTTTACAGCTCTCATTTGTTTTTGAAAATGAAGAAAGTAAAGAAAAAAAAAATTTTTTTTTTTCTTTTTTCAATTTTCAAAACTTTGTGACAAAAAGCGAGATCTGCAAAATACTCACAATACCTCTCAGCAAATAGCTTGGGGTGTCTACTTTCCAAAATGGGGTCATTTTGGGGGGTTTTATGCCATCTGGGCATTCCATGGCCTCCGAAACTGTGATTGGCAGTGAGAAGTGAAATAAAAAAATTACACCCTTAGAAAGCCTGAAGGCGGTGATTGGTTTTTGGGGTTCCGTACGCAGCTAGGCTCCCAAAAAGTCCCACACATGTGGTATCCCCGTACTCAGGAGAAGCAACAGAATGTATTTTGGGGTGTATTTCCACATATGCCCATGACATGTTTGAGCAATATATCATTTAGTGACAACTTTTTGTAAAAAAAAAATATATATTTTTTTTTTTTTTCATTATTCAATCTCTTGGGACAAAAAAAAAAAATATTTAATGGGCTCAACATTGCTCTCATCAAATAGCTTGGGGTGTCTACTTTCCAAAATGGGGTCATTTGGGGGGGGTTTGAACTGTCCTGGCATTTTATGCACAACATTTAGAAGCCTATGTCACACGTCACCCACTCTTCTAACCACTTGTAGACAAAGCCCTTTCTGACACTTTTTGTTTACATGAAAACATATTTTTTTTTTGCAAGAAAATTACGTTGAACCCCCAAACACTATATATAATGTTAAAGCAAAGGCCCTACAGATTAAAATGGTGGGTGTTGCATTTTTTTTTTCCACACAGTATTTGCGCAGCGATTTTTCAAACGCATTTTTTGTGGAAAAAATACACTTTTTTTTATTTTAATGCACTAAAACACACTATATTGCTCAAATTTTTGATGAAATAAAAAATATGATCTTAGGCCGAGTACATGGATACCAAACACGACATGCTTTAAAATTGCGCACAAACACGCAGTGGCGACAAACTACATACATTTTTAAAAGCCTTTAAAAGCCTTTACATGATACCACATTAGATTCACGGAGGAGGTCTACTGCTAAAATTACTGCCCTCGATCTGACCTTCGCGGTGATACCTCACATGCATGGTGCAATTGCTGTTTACATATGACGCCAGACCAACGCTTGTGTACGCCTTTGCGCAAGAGAAGGGGGGGCAGGGGTGCTTTTTTTTTTTTTTTTTTTTGTTTTTTTTTTTATTTATTTAGCTTTTTTATTTTATTTTTAAACTGTTCCTTCCATTTTTTTTCTTTGTTATGATTTTTATTGTTATCTCAGGGAATGTAAATATCCCCTATGATAGCAATAGGCAGTGACAGGTACTCTTTTTTTGAAAAAATTGGGGTCTATTAGACCCTAGATCTTTCCTCTGCCCTCAAAGCATCTGACCACACCAAGATTGGTGTGATAAAATGCTTTCCCAATTTCCCAATGGCGCGGTTTATATCCGGGAGGGGGGACATTCCCTCCCACTGCTTGTAAAAGCAGTCTAGAGGCTAATTACCCGCTAGAATTGCTTTTACATGAAAGCCGATCACTGGCTGAAAAGAATGATACCAAGATGATACCTAAACCTGCAGGCATCATTCTGGTATAACCATTCAAAGTCCAGCAACATACTGGACATATATTGTAATCTTTTTTTTTTCATGCAGCCTCTTGGCTGAACGAAAAAAAGAGATTGATTGGTGGGTATGCCCACCATTAGAATACCTCCCTTCATCCACCCACTTCTAATGATGGGCATACATGCACCATTTATATATGCCGATGCATGGGGGCATCCTCCCGCAAAAGTTATGCCGTGTACACACGGTCGGAATTTCGACCGTATGTACGTGGCATTAGGAGCCAATCGCTCCTCCCCCCCCCTGCTGCCCCCATGCTTCGGCATATATGCTCTTTTTTTTAACTGTGGTGGTGAAATCACCTCCTACAGCGTTGGAGTCGCGGCTTTATGTATCGTGGGAGCAAACGCTGTTGCTGTCAAGATAAATAAATCCGCGTTGCAACTGAATGGCGCACCTGAAAACAAAAAAAATGCTCAACACTAAAACACAGTAAACAAAATTACATACCTGAAAAGCAAGCATGATAAAACATGATAAAACATAATAAAACATTGCAGAATAGAATGGAGTAAAAAAAGAGCAACAATAGAGAGAGAATAGAGTGAGAGAGAGAACAATAAAACGACAACTATTTTTTATTTTTTTATTTTTTTGAGATTCACAGGTAAAAAAGCTCCTGACTGAAGCGACTGAATCAAAACGCTACCACAAAAAAACTGTTAGCGATCGCAGGGATCAGGCCTGACTCTGCGAACGCTGCAGTTATGTGTGCTTAGTGTTTTGTAAGTGACAGTGATCGATCGATACTGCACTTGGGTGGGCTGGGCTGGGCAGAGGGGGAAAACGCAGGTGCTAGCAGGTATCTGGGCTGATCCCGCTAACAATGCGGTTTTTTTTGGAACCCTAAACTGCTGGGACGCTAGTATAGATCTGATCAGATCAGATATTGATCTGTTCAGATACTGTGCCACTAAGGGAGGTGTATGCTTTGTGCGTGGGTGTTTGCGGTACTGGCACTAACCTGGGGCGACGCAGACCTTATTTGACCCTAAAACCTAATTGATATCACCCGCCGGGCGATCAGGGGGTTAAACCGTTATTGGGTAATAAATGGCGGGTGCCCTGACAGTATAAAAAACAAGCTAACTAACCAGCGTCACCCGTAACAGTAATACAAAAAAAAACTGGTTACCTAGCGACACTAATGCAGCGATCAGAAAAACGATCGCTTAGTGACACTGGCAAAAGGGGGTGAAAGGGTTAACTAGGGGCAATCAGGGGGTTAAACCTTTATTAGGTAATATATGGGGGTACCTGACGCTATATAAAAACCTGACGGGGAACCTAAATAACGAAATAACTAACTGGCTAACCAGCGTCACCAGTGACAGTTATACAGTGATCACTGGTGAAAGGGTTAACTCTAGGGGCAATCAGGGGGTTAAAACCTTTATTTAGGTTGTAATATGGGGGTACCTGACCTATAAACCTATTTATGAACCTATATAAACATGGCGGTTACCTAAAAAAAAAAAATGGTTACCTAGCGACACTAATGCAGCGATCAGAAAAACGATCGCTTAGTGACACTGGCAAAAGGGGGTGAAAGGGTTAACTAGGGGCAATCAGGGGGTTAAAACCTTTATTAGGTAATATATGGGGGTACCTGACGCTATATAAAAACCTGACGGGGAACCTAAATAACGAAATAACTAACTGGCTAACCAGCGTCACCAGTGACAGTTATACAGTGATCACTGGTGAAAGGGTTAACTCTAGGGGCAATCAGGGGGTTAAAACCTTTATTTAGGTTGTAATATGGGGGTACCTGACCTATAAACCTATTTATGAACCTATATAAACATGGCGGTTACCTAAAAAAAAAAAATGGTTACCTAGCGACAGCAGTGACACTAATACAGCGATCAGAAAAAACGATCGCTTAGTGACACTGGCAAAAGGGGGTGAAAGGGTTACCTGGGGGGCAATCAAGGGGTTAAACCTTTATTAGGGGGGGGTAGGGGGCTACCTTGGACCTAAAACTAACTGCCCTGACAGTTATTACAGTCACACTGACACTAAATGCAGTGATCAGTAAATAAATGATCACTGCAATTAGTGACACTGTGACTGGGGGGGGAGGGGGTGATCTGGGGGGTGATCAGGGGGTGACAGGGGGGTGGAATATGTGCCTAACTGTACTGGTGTCAGTGTAGTGTTGTGCACTGACCTGTACATGTTCGCCGCTCGGCGTCTCCGGTCACATAGACCGGCGCACCGAGCGTGACATCACTTCCGCCTTCCTGTCTATACAATAGACAGGAAGGGGAAGCTTTTCATTGGCCAGGAGCGATCGCGAGGGGGTGGCCAGAAACCACTGGCCGTCCCCTCGTCCCGGATCGCTCCTGAAGCGATCCCGACCGTCCCCGCCGGCGGAGGGGGGTCCGATCGGACCCCCCAACCGCCGGAAGAATGTCACGTACAGGTACGTGATTCTGCCTGTACGTGCCATTCTGCCGACGTATATATACAGGGGGCGGTCGGCAAGTGGTTAATGTGCATCTATTGCGAACACTGGCCTTACTTCATACAATATAGTAACCATGGTTTGGAAAGTATTGCAAGGCAGGGTGACATCACACCACAGAGTACTGTGTGGTTTAAAGAGAACTCTCAACTATTTTAGGAGGCAATATAACATATTTTTAATAGGGACAAATTAATCTGAGTGGGTTCAGGTGGCAAACAGCTTTTCTCAAGATTTTAAGTGTGCAAAATTTGTGGCAAACCCTATTGAAGTCCTTAGGGAGCAAATCTTGTTAATAAATTCTCCCCATTTGTAGGGCCCATAAGGAATGGGAAGGCAGGCCCTGCCATTGGGATGATGCCCTCAAAGCAGCGGATGATGGAGATTCATGTCTCCTGGTACTATTGGACCTCAGTGCAGCGTTTGATACTGTGGACCACAATACTCTACTCATCCACCTTACAGAAGTAGCAGGAGTCACTGGCTCAGATCTACAATGGTTCGCATCCTTCTTAAGAAATCGCTCTCAGACAGTGAAACTAGGAGCTTTCACCTCTGAAAACAGGGCAATCTCCTGTGGAGTCCCTCAAGGATCACCCTTGTCGCCAGTGCTCTTCAACATCTACATTCGCCCACTCCTTAACATCATCAGAAGATCAGACCTCTGCTTCCACTCGTACGCTGACGACACTCAATTATATTTTCGTATCACCGGACAAAAAGACCATCATCAGCAATTAGAAAAATGCCTCACTATGATAGACGACTGGATGACTATTAGCTCCCTCAAACTTAATGAATCAAAAACAGAACTTCTTATTCTACATCCAAATCATAACCCCCTAACCAAGATCCCTTGGACACCTCCTACCATCTTTGGACGGACCATCACCACTAGGACCAAGGCCAAGAGTCTCGGAGTCATTTTTGACTCAGAAATGTCAATGGATGCCCAAATAGGAGCAGTGGTCAGTGGATCTCACCATCTGCTCCGCCTGCTATGCAGACTTATCCCCTTCATTCCAAAGGAGGACAAAGCAGTGGTAGTTGGAACAGTCATCAATTCTCGACTTGACTATGCTAACTCCCTTTACATAGGATTACCCCAATATCAACTTGCGCGCTTACAACTTATCCAAAACACAGCGGCAAGACTGATCACAGGGAAAAAACCCTGGGAATCCATCTCCCCTTCCCTGAGGAACCTACATTGGCTAAATGTAAGGAATCGGGTCGCATTCAAGACCCTCTGCCTCACCCACAAATGCGCACATGGAAACGCTCCGCAATACCTTTGTGAGAAAATAAAACACTACACACCGAATCGCAGTCTTCGATCGGCTAATCAAAATCTTCTCCTCATTCCTAAATCCCGCTACAAATCAAAGGGGGAACGGAGATTCGCTGTCCAAGGTCCACGGCTATGGAACGCTCTACCAACCGACATTCGCATGGAAGAAAACCATCAGGCCTTCAGGAAGAAACTCAAGACCTACCTCTTCTAAAAGCTCGACAACCAAATGCCAATACAGCGCCTTGAGGCGATTCAGTTCACATTGTAGCGCTATACAAGTTATTCATTCATTCATTCATTCATGTGGGACATGGGCTAATATGAAATAAATATATAGATATATAGATAGATATCTATATGTAGCACTGACCCCCGAAGGAGCTGCTGTTTTTTGTTGGGCTTACCATTACCTCACCTGTTCACTATGTCCGTCTTAGGTGTCCTGTTAAAAGGGTGGTCAAAGAATATAGCTCCGACACTTAGTCCTTTTTCTCTAGATTTATTTAACAAAACACACAAGTTTGCAATAGAGGGATAGTGGGTCAAGGGGAATTCAGGTACCTTGTAGTTTGCGGGTTAGAGGTATTTCCTTGATCCAGAGGACAAACAACTACCACAAGCTGGATCCAGCAACCACAGGATAGGCCCCTCTCCTGACCTAGCAGCCAATGAGATGCTCGGTCAAGGTCTCTGCCACAGACTTGTTAATTTTAGCAAAATCGTTGTGCAATCCTCTGCCACAGGAAGGCACAATAAGCTTCTTGTCACACAACACCAGTTTCTTTCAGCCGACCCGGCGATACTGTGTGGTAAGTAACCCAAGACGCGTCCTCCAACTGAGTCTCCAGGCCTTTTCAGAGGTATCAGCCTTGTTGCTCGGTCCTCTCCCAAAAAAGTCCTCCCCTGGATCCTTCAGTCGCACGGCTTCTCCCCGCAGGCAAGACAGCACAGGACCACCCCTGGATCAGTAGACCCCAGAACTTCTGGGCCTACTCTTCAGTTACAAAGCTTTGGGCCAGCAGGCCTGAGACACAGGAAAAAGGCAGCACACACTTCAGGCCAGGAGGGCCATGAGGTCGGGTATAACGAACCCCAAAAAATGGCGTCCATACCTTAAGTACCCTTACCCAGAATGCTCAGCGGGTAAACCACTCCCTCCGGGCTGTTTCTGAGTAAAAGGGGTACCCAATACATTTAGCCTGTTGCATTTCCAACACTTACCGATGGTGACAGCGATACACACAGCGAAGTGGAAATTAGTACAACCCAGCTAAACTGGTACAGAAACCAGAACTTTAGTATAATTATTCTGAGCCAAACTGCAGCTTCAGACAAACTTAAATTTACAAAAATAATAGCGTCTGCTCATTAGGAGCAGGGCGCTACATATATATTTATATATATATAAATACTCTAAGGGCTTTTTCCCACATGTGGCTGTACTGCTGCCCTCCTGAAAAGCAAGAACTCTGCAAGATCATCTTTATCCCGCATGCCAAGGTTCTAGGTGTAGTCCTGGACTCTGAACTTTCCTTTAAGCCCCCACGTCCAATCACTCTCCAAATCTTGCTGCCTCAACCTCTGCAACATCTCCAAAATATGCCCCTTTCTAACCAATGACACAACAAAGCTCCTAATTCACTCCCTGGTCATCTCTCGCCTCGACTATTGCAACTCCCTTCTCATTGGTTTACCTCTACATAGTCTGTCACCTCTTCAATCCATCAATAATGCTGCTGCCAGACTCATCCACCTTACCAATAGCTCTGTGTCTGCTACCCCTCTCTGTCAATCCCTCCACTGGCTTCCGCTCACCCAGCGATTTAAATTCAAAATACTAAAAACTACTTACAAAGCCATCGACAATATAGCCCCCGGCTACATGACTAGCCTAGTCTCTAAATACCAACCTACTCGTTCTCTTCGTTCCTCTCAAGACCTCCTGTTCTCTAGCTCCCTTGTCACCTCCTCCCATGCTCGTCTCCAGGACTTTTCCAGAGCCTCTCCAATCCAATGCCTTACCCCAATCTGATATATTATCTCCTACTCTATTAGCTTTTAGACGATCCCTGAAAACCCTACTCATCAGAGAAGCCTACCTTACCCACACCTAACAACTGTATTTTCATTTTCTCCATCAGCTCATCCCCCACAGTTATTAGCCTTTTGTTCCACTTGACCCTCCCTTCTAGATTGTAAGCTCTAATGAGCAGAGCCCTCTGATCCCTCTGTATTGATTTGTATTGTAAGTGTACTGTCTGCCCCCATGTTGTAAAGCGCTGTGCAAACTGTTGGCGCTATATAAATCCTGTATAATAATAATAATCCCACAGATCTTCCACAATCCCACAGCTTTCTTGATAGCCTAAGGAAATCTACAATCTACAGCCTGCCAGAGGAACACATTTCCTGGGTTTTGTGAAACATTCCCTGCTTCTAGATTCCCTCTGATAATATAAGGAGCCAAAACAATCAGACTTGCTGTCTCAAATTATTAGTCATTCGGGCAGTTAATGCAAGTGCTCAGGCTATGTCTGAGGTCTGAGCACAGCAAACTGTGCTTTGGCTCACACCAGGCCACTTCAGTTGGGCCTTTTCAGAGATGGGATTGCATGCATTCCTCATTAAATGACAAGATAGCCTTTTCAGTAGAAACAAAATCAGCTTTCAGGTGTTGGCAGACCGCAGGATGGCCTTCTCAGGTCTCAGGGCTAAAACAACCATTGTTATTGATAAGAGATGCTTTTGAGTATTATATAGGGTGACCATCGCCACTGCCTCATGGTCCAGCAGAAATAAGTATTATTTTCAGCAAAATTGAAGCAGCTTAGAGTAGTGAGAGGAGCTTCAATGGCCTTTCATCAGAAAGTTCTAAAAAGCTATTTACCGAAATTAGCAGAGGATCAGATCCAAGCCCTTCTTAAAGAAATGCACTAATCTAATAAGGAATTCAATATCATAGCCATTTCAGCACTCTGGTTGGTAAATCTGGATATTTTCACTAATTTGCTCTGATCCAGTAGTATAAAAACTAACTGAATCGCTGACCTGGCACGAGCTGCTGCTGCATGTTTATACAGGTCACTGACTTCATTTTATTTTTATTTTTTTTATTTCAATCTTTTTATTGATTTCTCAAAAAGAAGCAATTACAAGTATGCTCATTATATATATAAAGATGACAAAATAACAGTATTTTTCCCCCATAGAAGGACAAAGATTTGTAGTAAAGAACATGTATATATGTAGCCAAGTACTAGTGCTTAAGAGAAATGATTAATGGAAGAGTTTAGGTTGACCAAGAACTTGTTGGAAGGCTGGCCGCAGGTGGGTGGTTGTGCACAGGTGGGTGGTTGCCCTGCGCATGGTCTGGCACCCGGCAGGGGGTAGCAGGCATGGGATTGGGGATCATCATGGCTGGGCCGGGACTTGTGGTTCCCCTACATCATTTCACCATCACAGGTGTTATCGAGGGGCTGCAGGGGTAAGTATGCATCCAGTCACAATGTGCTGTCCAGGTTATATATCACTTTGTGGGGGGGGGTTCATCACTGCATCAGGGTCCTTTTTTCATATTCATTTCTTATCTGTCAGGATTGGTTTGCAGGTGCATCACTGGTCAGGTGCGTTGTTTGTGTGGATCCTAGCATTTACACAGGTGCGTCCAGGTCATTTTTTGCACGGTGTGGCGGAATTTCTGATGGCGTTTGGGATCTTCCATGACATTATTTTTGCAGTCAGTCCTGATAGGAGGGTGGAATTGGACTTGTATTTGCACAAAGTGGTGGATTTAGCGCACAAGTACAGAGGGTGCACATTCTTCGACTATCATCTGTCTTTCTCAGCTAAGGTGGGCAACAACTTGGGCGCAATTTCAGGTAGTTATGTGTTAGAGCAATGTGGACACCAATAAAAAGGCTCCGGTGTGTAGCAATTGCCAATCCTCAGCGCATACTTTGGCATGGTGTCCCATGTTTGAGGCCCCAGGTGAGTCAGGGATCAGCAAGCAGGTGGCTGGTGGGTCCTCCACAGGACCTTTTGGGCAGGTGGACAAATTGGGCAGGCCCATTCATTTCCTGGGGAAAGCACAGGTGTGCAATCATTTTAACCGTCAATGACGTCAGACGTACAGCCACGCCCCCCTACTGTAAAAAAAAACACAACACGTCACACTGACTCCTCCCCGCCCCCTAGTGGTTAACTCCTTCACTTCCACTGTCATTTACATAGGAATCAGTGCTATTTAAATAGCACTGATTTCTGTATAAATGACAAATGTCCCAAAAATGTGTCAAAAATATCCGATGTGTCCGCCATAATGTCGCAGTCACAATAAAAATCGCTGATCGCCGCCATTACTAGTAAAAAAAAAAATATTATTAAAAATGCTATAAAACTATCCCCTATTTTGTAAACGCTATAACTTTTGCGCAAACTAATCAATAATCGCTAATTGCGATTTTTTTTACCAAAAATATGTAGAAGAATACGTATCGGCCTAAACTGAGGAAAAAAAAAGTTTTTTTATATATTTTTTGGGGATAGTTATTATAGCAAAAAGTAAAAAATATTGCATTTTTTTCAAAATTGTCGCTCTATTTTTGTTTATAGCGCAAAAAATAAAAACCGCAGGGGCGATCAAATACCACCAAAAGAAAGCTCTATTTGTGGGAAAAAAAGGACGCCAATTTTGTTTGGGAGCCACGTCGCACGACCGCGCAATTGTCAGTTAAATCGACGCAGTGCCGAATCGCAAAAAGGGGCCTGGTCCTTTGGCTGCCAATTGGTCCGGGGCTGAAGTGGTTAAATGGCGTGATCATTACTATTTTGCCACAAAATTAACCTCAGGGTCTAAAAGCAGTCTGTGTTTATTCAATATTTTTTCTCAGGCACTCCATTGGGTTTTAGGCAGTTGCAAGGGGTGTCAGAGGGTGGTGCATTACCTTGATGATTTTCTGCTCTTGGAACACCCTGGTCGGCTTTCTAAGGATTTGCAGTGTCTGACTGAACTGTTTGCAGAGCTAAATGTTCCGTTGGCGGCTAGCAAGGTGGAATGTCCGGCCAACATTATTCATTTTTTGGGCATCCCGCTTGATTCGAATCGCATGATTGCAAGTCTGCACAGGGATAAGTTGGTCAGGATACGGCAGATGGTTCATTCGTTTGTCCGGTCCCCAGTTTGCTCGAAGAAGGATCTACAGTCACTCTTGGGCATGTTGAATCATGCGATGAGAGTTTTTCCACAGGGTAGGTCATTTGTGTCCAGACTGTTGGCCCTTTTGCCCCTGTATCATGACGGTGACGCAGTCGTCAGCCAATCAGGTCATGTGAGACCAGTTCCTGCATGACTGGAATGGAGTTTCGTTGCTCATTCCTCAGCCAACCAGTAAGTCACCTAGGGTTTTTTCAGATGCAGCTGCGTCAGCAGGGTTTGTGGCTATTTTAGATGATGAATGGCTGGCTGGCCGTTGGCCATCATAGGTTTCCTGGATACCCAAGTTTGTGCAGACTTGTTTGAAGTCTCACCTGGGGGCCAGGTTGGGCAGGAAGTCCGGTCATATTTTTCACTGACAATCTGGCCTCCACTGAATTCATCAACAAGCGCAGGTCAGGGTCTGTGAGCATCATGTCCTTCATGCGTAGGTTGACGGGGCAAGGGTTGACATACAGATTCCATTTTCAGGGGAAAATCATTAGTGGGATTCGCAACAGTGCAGCCGATGCGTTATCCGGGTTTACATTTGATACATTTTTCTTACAGCACTTGGATGCGGAGCGGGTGGGCAAGCCAGTTCCTCCGTTTTCTCTGCTCATCATGGATTAACCAAGTTTTGGACGCAGGCTCGCGAGCTGGCTAACACGTCTCTATCCAGCAACACTTTCAAGGCATACACAGCAGGTTTGAAGACATTTAGCAAATTTTTGATTCAACATCCTTGTAGTTGGTCAGAGGACATCAAGTATGTGATGGCATTTGTGGCATATTGTCACAGTGATTTGGCATTATCCGCAGATACCGATCTGGCATTCAGCATTTCAGGACTCTGCAAAACCCTGCTAGACCATCCATTTTTGCTGCCCACCCTCTTAAGGCCATGTTGAAGGGTCACAGGGGCAGGTTTACGTTTCAAGACTGCCCCTTACCAGCCAGATGATTGGGGACATGTCAGACATTTTGTCGGCCTCTCCTTTTGGTATGGGTCCCAGTTTGGTGCTCAAAGCAGCCATGTATTTGTGTTTTTTTGGCTTCCTCAGGCCTGGGGAAGTTTCGCAGGTTAGTCATCATCCTCTTTTTCTGGTTAAAGGTAGTCTCCTCAGGTACGCTGATTATTACGCTCAACAGCTCCACAACAACAAGACTAGGCAGGTGGGACAGGGTTAAGTGGTGAAGTATTATGGTACCAACAGCAGGTGGTATCCGGTGCAGGTACTTGATTCTCTCTCTAGGTTATTGGCAGCATCCCTGCCAGACAGCCCTTTATTGCCATTTCCCACTGATCCGCTCACTTCCAAACAGTTCGTGTCACATGTCAGGATCTTGATCGCGAAACTAAATATCAACCCCAAGCTGTTTAGCGCAGTGGTCATCAACCCTGTCCTCAGGGCCCACTAACAGGCCAGGTTTGCAAGGTAACTGAAATACATCACAGGTGATATAATTTGCTGCTCAGTGATTGCAGTATTCTAGTCTGCATCTCCCCAAGGTAATACATAAAACCTGGCTTGTTAGTGGGCCCTGAGGACAGGGTTGATGACCACTGGTTTAGCGGACATTCATTTAGGATCGGGGGGGCTTCCACGGCTTCCAAGCAGGGTGTCCCTCCTTTCATCAATAAACACATGGGACGTTGGAGGTCCTCCTGTTTTGGCCGGTACATACCGGAACCCCATCCGGAAGTTATTCGGGCATTCGCTTCCTTGTTGGATTGACCTATGTTACCCAATGTTCATTAAAACTCACATTTCATACCTACTCATGTGTCTTTCACCCTCTTTTCAGGTATAATGGCCAACCAGACCAAGGCACACTGCAGGTCTTGGTAAGTTAGGGGTTATCGTTTCATTATGAAGACTCTGACTACAAATTCAAGTCTCTAGACATGACTATAACCACTATGTAATGAATATGACTTAGGGTTGTGTATGTAGCGCCAATACCCCCTGCGGGGCGGCTATGTATTTTCTGGGCTTACCGATTACCTCCTCCTTATCGCTTGTCTAGGGTTTCCCAGGGTTAGTACCCAGTAATTGCGGAGACTGACACTCAAAGTCCTTTTGAGGATTTTTATTTGCAAAAAAAACGTTCAAACATAACACAGTCTCTCAGTTGGGAATAGAGGGGTGATAAAGCTCAGGCACTTCAGAACTGCTGACATCAAATAAATGTCTCCTTAGATAGCCCAGAGAGTAGCCACTCGCAACTGGACTCTTCACTGTTGGATAAACCCTTGTCTGTAGATCTAGCAGCCAACAAGTGATTCGGAATTAGCCACAGACTATGTTGTAAGGTTAGGAACTTTTCCTATGGTACCTGTATCTTTCAGCCGTTGCGGCCATACCGTAGGAAATGTGGATTCGCTAGTGTCCATACAATCTCAGCTCCCAGGCTCTTACCGAGCAGCCAGCTCCATGGTCCTCCCCTGGTTGCTTGTACAAGTTGCTGTGCCTCTACAATCCTGAGAGGACACCGGGACAATTCAGAATCCTCCTTCGGTTACTGCGCCTCGAACTAGCCAGTTCTGAGGCTCGGGAATGGATGGATCCCCACCCCAGGCCATGAGGGCCTCTGGGGCTGGTCAGGATGACCAGGCTTACGGGGGCAGCAGACACTCCTGGGCCCGGGACCCCTAGCGAGGTTGGTCCGGACCGGAACCAGGAATCAAAGAGCAAGCTGAACCCTGAACACGTGACTTCAGCATCTTAAATACCCCTTTCTGGAATACACAGCGGGGCCAGGCGAGACCACTGATTGGCTCCGAGAAAGATTGGTACCTAATGCGTCCAACCAGACTGCGCTCTCAGCCATTCACAGGTGCTCACCTCACCTATGACCAGGCAGAACGCCAGTACAGCCCAGCCAAACTGACGCCAAAGTAAAAACCTAAAACAATTAACCCCCAGAACTCAGTTACAGTTCTGGAAAAACTAAATTTACAGAATAGGGCACACTTTAGAAAAGTGTACATGTAGTTAGTAAGTAGAGTATATATTATTTATAATATTATAAGATCAGTTCTTCTATAAGACAACAGAACAGATGACTTCTTGAGTTAGGATCTATAGGGAATAAAAGTAGTGAAGTAATGGTTCTATAATAAGATGAGAGGGGGAGAAGGGAAGGGGAGGAGGAAAGAGTAGTGAAGATTTGTGATCGCCCCTGGAGAATCAGTAGAAGGAATAACCGGTAACTATCCCTAATATTTACCAGAAGATATTAGAGGGGTATTAGTGTAGGTTGCCCAGGGTTCCCATATAGCTTCAAATTTCGTCCTCTTATCGAGTAGGATACTGACCATCTTCTCTTGGGTCATTATCCATGATATTTTCCTTTTTGCCATGGTGAAGGAAACCGATGGGGATTTCCAGGCCTTGGCTATGGTTAAATTGGTTCAGGTAAGGATGAAGATAAGGCATTGAGTGTTTTTGGGAACAGACACAACCGGGAAGTTTGAAAGGGCAAGATGAGGAGATTGTTGGATTGGATATCTAGTTACTTTATGGAGCATATTGAAGATTTTATTCCAACAGTTCCTGATCCTAGGGCCTTCCCACCAGACATGAACTATGTTGCCAATGAGATCGCAACCCCTAAAGCAAATGGGAGAGGAGGTCGGGTATATCTGAGCTATTTTAGACGGAACCATGTACCATCTGGTTATAACTTTTAAGTTAGCTTCTATTACGGAGATATTGAGTATCCCTTTGAATGATCGAAAGCATGTTTTATACCAGACCTCCAGACTCCATTCACTCAATAGGTCCCTTTCCCAAGCCAACATGTATGTCATTTTTAGTTGCATTGTTGAGAGTGACCTGGGGGATCAGGTTTGGAAACCCAAATTTTATGTAGGAAGTTAGAAATTTGTGAGAATCTAAAGTTTTCTGTGTTGGGCATATCTAATTTACTGACAGTATGTTTTAGTTATAGGGCCAGCTGGGAGAAAGTAATGACCAATTCTATAGAGCCCTTTATCAAGCCACCATTTGAATGCTCGAATATCTAGTCCTGGAGGGAAAAGGTGGATTGTGAAAGATGTGTGATAGTGGTTTGATAAGGCTGGTTTCACACTGGGGCGGTTTGCAGGCGCTATTGTGCTAAAAATAGCGCCTGCAAACCAACCTGAAACAGCTACTGCTGTGTCTCCAGTGTGAAAGCCCTGAGTGTGAGGGCTTTCACACTGGAGCGGTGAGCTAGCAGGACAGTAAAAAAAGTCCTGCTAGCAGCATCTTTGGAGCGGTGAAGGACAGCGGTAATACCGCCGGCAAAGCGGCGCTGCAGCGGTTTAACCCTTTTTCACCCGCTAGCAGGGGTTAAAACCACCCCGCTAGCGGCCACATACCACGGCTAAAACGACGGCAACGTAGTGCTAAATATAGCGCTGCTTTACCGCCCACACCGCTCCGGTGTGAAACCAGCCTAAGAGAAACTATTTGTGAGTGAATTCTAAGTGAATCCCAAAGGGTGAAGGAGCGTGAGAGGGTCAGCGCCAAAATAGGGGGTCGTACCTAACCTTAAGTAATCAAGGGTATGGTTCGGGGTTGCTTGTCTTTCCATATGGATCCAGTCTGGATGAGCTGTACGGGAGTAAATTGTCGAAAGTTTCGTTAATTGAGCTGCTTGGTAGTACCATAGCAAGTTAGGAATCCCTAATTCGCCTTTATTCTTGGCTCTAAAAATAGTTGCTTTAGAGAGACGGTGGCCTTTTTTTCCCCAAATTAATTTAATAATTTTTGATTGTAATCGTTGTAGCTGGGTTTTTATTATAAGAATTGGTAAAGCTCTAAAAGTAAGGAACCCTCGGGAGTAGTGTCATCTTAACTGAGTTGATTCTTCCAAGCCAGGACAGCTCCAATTGGGCCCATTGATTTTAGTCTTCCGTTCATTTTTTAAAGAGAGGAGGATAGTTCTTTCTATTTTGGGCGTAAGTGCAATTCCTAAATATGGAATTTCAGTGTCTCTCCATTCAAATTGGAATTTTGTGTCACTGAGGATTACACTATCTGGAACTCCCTCCTCTCAACCACATACTACTCCGAAGGTTTCTGCGGACTGAAAACCATCTTTTAACCACTTCAATACCAGACACTTACACCCCCTTCCTGCCCAGGCCAATTTTCAGCTTTCATCGCTGCTGCATTTTGAATGACAATTGCGCGATCATGCTACACTGTACCCAAACACATTTTTTATAATTTTGTTCCCACAAATAGAGCTTTCTTTTGGTGGTTTCTGCTGGGGTTTTTTTTTTTTTGCAAAACAAATAAAAAAGTCTGAACATTTTGAAAAAATATCGTTTTTCTTTGTTTTCGTTATAAAATGTTGTAAATAAGTACATTTTCTCCTTCACTGACAGGCACTGATGAGGCGGCACTGATGGGCACTGATAAGGTGGCACTGATGAGGTGACACCAATGAAGTGGCACTGATGATGGGGACTTATAGGCTGCACTGATGGGCACTGATAGGTGGCACTGGTATGCAGCACTGATGGGCATTGATAGGCGGCACTGATGGGCACTGATAGGCGGCACTGATGAGGTGACACCAATGAAGTGGCACTGATGATGGGCACTGATAGGCTGCACTGATGGGCACTGATAGGCGGCACTGATGAGCACTGATAGGTGGCACTGGTATGCAGCACTGATGGGCATTGATAGGCGGCACTGATGGGCACTGAAAGGCTGCACTGATGGGTACTTATGGGTGGCACTGATAGGTGGCACTGATGGGCACTGATAAGTGGGCATGGATGGGCACTGATAGGTGGCACTGATGGACACTGATAGATGCCACTGCTGGGCATCACTAATGAGGAAACATCTGGCAGGCATTAGTAGTGGGCACTAACTGGCACAATTTGTGGGCACAGATTGGCATATTTTGGGCACTGTGTGATATCCCTGGTGATCCTGGTGGCAACCCTGGGAGTCCAGTGTGGGCATCAGTGGGGGGCTGCACTGATAAACAATCTGTGCAGACCCCCCTGTCAGGAGAGCAGCCGATCGTCTCTCCTCTACTCGCGTCTGTCAGACGCGAGTGAGGAAAAGCCGATAAACGGCTCTTCCTGTTTACACTGTGATCAGCCGTGATTGGACACGGCTGATCACGTGGTAAAGAGCCTCGGTGTAGCGGTGTGTCAGACTGACACACCGCACCACCAATGAGCGCGCGCCGCCAGTTATCCTGCTGGACATCATATGACTCCCAGTCAGGATAAATGAACCACCGCCCGAATTTTGCTATAGGCCAGGCGGGAAGTGGTTAGAGATTGACGTATGTCATCCTCTGCTTCAATGTCTCCATAACTGCCATAATCCTCCTCTTCCTCCTTCCCCTCTTGTGTGTTCTGTGGCCTCACAAGAATGGTTTCTGCATAAAGTGGGCCTTGAGAAGAAAGGAAGTCCTCCTCTTCCTCCCGCTGCTCTTCCTCTCGTGCCCCGTCCATAATACCATGCAGAGTATGCTCCAGCAGGAACACGAGAGGGACAGTGTCACTAAAGCATGCATTGTCACGGCTCACCATCCTTGTTGCCTCTTTAAATGGTGACAGTACAGTGCATGCGTCCTTTATCAGCAGCAATTGGCATGGGGGAAAAAAAGCCAAGCATATTGTGAGTGAGTATGACTACCTGAAATTGGCTACAGACCCTTCTGACCTGTCTTAGAAGATCTTGCAACCCTGGGTATCTGTTCAAGAAACGCTGCACCACCAAATTGAGGACATGTGCCAGGCATGGTACATGTGTCAACTTTCCCTGTCAAAGGGCGGACAAAAGGTTAGTGCCATTACCGCACACCACCATTCCTGGCTAAAGCTGCCATGGTGTTAACCACCCCTGGGCCTGCCCCTGCAGAACTGAAAGAATTTCTGCTTCTGTGTGGCTCCTGTCCCCTAGACAGACCAACTGAAGCACTGCATGGCATCTTTTAGCCTGACTCATTGAATAGCCCCTTGAATGCTTAGGGGGTCTGGTTGTTCATAGGACAATTCAGCAGAAGAGGGCATTTAGGGGGAGGAGGAGGGGGTGAAGCTGACAGATTTTATATCATCACCACCAGCTGTATGGAGATGTGGCGGCAAAACAACCCCCAGCACTGATCCCTGTCCTGTAGCAAAGTTACCCAGTGTGCTGTCAACTAAATCTATATCGTCCCTGGCCATGTTTGCTGGACCAGGTGTCAACAGTAATGTGGACCTTGCTGCTGACTGCCTTGCCGAATGATGCCAAAGCATTGCCTTTAACGTGATGGTACAGAGCTGGAATAACCTTACATGCAAAGAAATAGCGAATGGGAACCTGCCATTGTGGTACAGCACATCCTGCAAATTCACAGAAGTGGGCATAATCCACTAGACAGAAAGGCAGGAGTTGTAAAGTCAGCAATTTGTTCAAGCTGGAATTTAGACGCTGGGCATGTGGGTGGCAGGGAGTGTATAAATACACAATAAGAAAGGGGGAACGCCAGCGTTGTAGTAAGACAAACTGAAGTTGACAATTTAAAAAAAGGGATAGGGGAACAACAACAATAATAAAAAAAGACGCAGCAATATAAAAAAAAATGAAATGTGGTGTTTGGCGCACTATAAATTGTGTACAATTTGGGACTGCCGCTGACACAAATTGAAAAACTAAAATATATATATATATATATATATATATATATATATATATATATATATATATATATATATATATATATATATATATGTGTGTGTGTGTTAATAAAAAAGGGGGAACACCAGCATCGCAGTAAGACAAACTGCAGCTGACAATTTAAAAAAAAGGGGCATGGGAACAACAACAATAGTAAAAAATGACGCAGAGACAAAAAAAATTAAAAAAAATGTGGTATTTGGTGCACTATAAACGGTGCCGCTGACAAAAAAAAATATATATATATATATATATATATATATATATATTAATAAAAAAAGGGGAACATCAGTGTCGACAAACTGTGGCTGACAATTTTAAAAAAGTGTGCATACAGCACTGTATACAGAACTAAATGTAATGCTGTTAGACACTGCACTACACTGACACGTGAGGCATGCTGGTTCCCATAACGAAAAGGAACAAGTAAGTAAATGCTTGTGGGTTTCAAATGCCCACAAGCAAAATGACATTGCTGCTGGTATATATTTTAAAAGTTCAGAATTTTAAGAATTACGGACACGGACAATGGATGGACACCAAAAATGTGAGTGTATTGTAAAACTAAAAATTATTTTAACATTACAAGAAAAAAAAATAGTGTGTGCAGAACCGCTTTAATGTGAGAATATTCCCTTAGTTATGTGACTGTCTGAAATTCTATGTGAGGAATTTATAGGGCATCTTTTATCTTGTTGTTTACCTTCAATGGTTTAGAGAACACTTGTGCTGATGTTCCTTAATTGGAGAGACCTCTGTTTTTTTATTCCTGAATTTCCTATAAAGCAAAACATGATGTATCTCTAATACGTACACTGAATGTAAATAAAGCATCTTAAACAGAATAAAGATGAATATTGTTGAATAAATGCAACATCTATGGCTGGTGAGCCGTTAGAGATCATCTTTTTACTTTGTTCTGAAAATGTTGTTTCCCAGATTTTTATTTCAATAAAATGAAGAATATTTGTACAATATTTGTATAAAACATATACATATTTGTATAAAACATTTTCTAAAACTGTTGCTTCCTGTTAGGGTCATATATTTATGTCCTATGGGACTACAAAGAACTGCAGTACACACAAGTGATGATAAAAAGAACCTGACATTTAGTGAAAATACTGAGAAATAGAGTCATTGACTAGCACACTATACGACATCAGCAGTGTGCTCATATGTAATACCCTGCCATTTAAAGTGTTTACTACATACAAACAACTGACCTCATCTGGGTTGTTTACTTACCAGCGAGACACTTTAAAAGAAATATATAATTTTTCTGAAACAACAATCTGTGTTACTCCTAACAACCAATACGTTACCAATTCTCAATTGCAGGGTTGAAAATAAAAGAAAGCAACTGAATATTTTTTGTAAGCAACACAATCAATGTTTCTTTCTTTCTTTTAGCCCTACCAACACCTTACAGTCAAAATTGAACTCATATTTCTAATTAGTCCAAAGTCTGTACTTCACTTACAGGAGGAGTATTTTAAAATGTTTACTTGCACAGGTTGAATTAAAACCAAGTCTATAAATCCATAGAGCCAATAGAGAATTTGTATCCACCAAGGCTCATAAAGTCTCCTTACCACTTTCAGACCGGACCATTTTGCTGGCTTAAGATCAGACCACTTTTTGCGATTTGGCACTTCGTCACTTTAACTGACAATTTCGCGGTCGTGCGACGTGACTCCCAAACAAAATTGACGTCCTTTTTTTCCCACAAATAGAGCTTTCTTTTGGTGGTATATGATCACCCCTGAGGTTTTTATTTTTTGCGCTATAAACAAAAAAAGAGCGACAATTTTGAAAAAAAATATATTTTTTTAACTTTTTGCTATAATAAATATCCCCCAAAAATATATAAAAAAACGTTTTTTTCCTCAGTTTAGGCCGATACGCATTCATCTACATATTTTTGGTTAAAAAATCACAATAAGTGATTATTGATTGGTTTGCGCAAAAGTTATAGCGTTTACAAAATAGGGGATAGTTTTATGGCATTTTTATTAATAACTTTTTTTTACTAGTAATGGCGGCGATCAGCGATTTTTATTGTGACTGCGACATTATGGCGGACACATCGGACATTTTTGACACATTTTTGGGACCATTGTCATTTATACAGCAATCAGTGCAATACAAATGCACTGATTCCTGTGTAAATGACACTGGCAGTGAAGGGATTAACCAGTAGGTGGCAGTGTAGGGGTTAATTTAAAAATTGCTTCTATATAATACGAGAATATTTTGGTACCGTCGTCCTAGAATTTAGAAAGAAACAAAATGGGAGTGTAGGGGTTAAGTGTGTCCTAGGGGCATGTTGCTAACTGTGGGGGGTGTGGCACATCACTGATCTCTGCTCCAATCACAGGGAGCAAAGATCAGTGTCACTGTTACTAGGCAGAACGGGGAGATGCTTGTTTACTATAGCATCTCCCCGTTCTTACTCCCCGTGAGACGATCGCGGGAATCCCTACAGCGATTAAGTCCGCGGGACCCGCGACTGGAATCATGGAGGTCCTGACCGGCGCGCGCGCACCGCCGGCGGCATGCACGCAATTTGCACGGCGGCAAATTCAAAGGGACGTACCTGTACGCCCTTATGCCTGTCCGTGCCATTTTGCCGACGTACATCATCGTGCGCCGGTCGGGAAGCGGTTAATATCTGGCACATGAGCTGTATCTGCAAAAAAAAGAAGTAATGGTTTTATATAGAAATGTGTAGAAAAGTGTAGCACTTTAAATGGATGACAAAAAATGTGAGTACATAAATATTGAAAAAATACACTAGAATAGTAGAAAAGAAAAGTCCAAAGTGTGAACACCACAGTGACAATCCAAATGTCCTCTTCTATGAAGAAAAAACATCATTTATCAATCCGCGATGCACTCGATTGTACAGTGATCCATCGACATAGAGTAAAAGCATCAACGCTTACCAGAATGAATAAACTCTCACACCTTAGGTACAGAGCCAGTCACACCTATGTGAGTATGAATCATCACTCACAGGGATGGACACATCTCCAATAAAAATCATCTGATTTCTTTATCCTGAGTATAGCTCCTCTCCTCAAGGATCCCACATATACACTCGAGACCAATCACAACTCAATATCCCAAGCATTGGACATGTGAGGAAAAATAATGCCACATAGTGTAAAACTGCTAAACACTTTTATTAAAATTAAAGTTTAAGAAGAATTACAGTGCTTTTATATAAAACATCCATCCAAGGAAAGGAGAATCACTTCCTGAGTGTAAGAACATGATGGCATTACGGGCACAGGCTCTACTGATGCGTTTCATCATGGGTGACGTCATCCAGGGCATAGGAGCCATTCCCAATCATTGCGCCTTATAAAGAATGGCACCCAATAGGTTTGCAGCATCTTGCACTGCAACCCAGACAAAAGAAGCCTGAAACACAAATATGTGTCAAGCCTCGTCCTGAACTTTATTCAGCGGCACACATAACCTGCAAGCAGCATAGATTATATTTGAAAAGAATGGAAATAGCCTGAGAATCCAATGCCCGAGGTGCCACTGCACTATGAACAAAATCCTCTGCCCAAAGACAAAGGCATATGCAAAATATAAAATTATTTAAAGTGGACCTCATGATGAAGACTATAAAATCCAGCTTCATCTAGTGTTCAAAAAAGTGAACAGTTGATCTGGATCATATACTAGACAAATGGAAAGAAATAAAAATTTTAATAAAATATATTTCCCATGGGTTGCCACAATAAAAATTCTATGCAATAGGATCAATAACAAAAAATGACATAAAAAAAAAAAAAATTAGTACATACACATAGCATATATCTCTAAAGTTCCAGAGTTTAATTATTAGAAATACAAAAAAAAAGTTGATAGTACAAACAATTAGAATAAATATTTTTTTTAAATAACAAACATGTCAAATGTACCTGCTGTGTGCAATGCAATGCTCTTTTGCACAGAGCAGCCCTGATCCTCCTCCTTTCAGGTTCCTCACCAGCGCTCCTGATTTCTCCCCCTCAAGCAGTGCTCCCAGAGAAAAACGCTTTCCCTGGGGGCACTGGTGCATGCTCGCTCCCAAACCGCTGCTCTATGCATCCATAAGACACATAGAGCTGCAGCTCAGCCCTGCCACCCCATTCTCTCCTCAGTGGCTCACTGGCTACGATTGACAGCAGTGGGAACCAATGGTTGCCCACTGCTGTCTCAGCCAACGAGGAGAGGGAGTCCCAGGACAGCCGAGTCTCTCCTGCACATCGCTGGATCGAGAGAGGCTCAGGTGAGTATTAGGGGGGTTGTGGGGGGAGCAGGACACCAAAGGTTTTTAATTCAATAGTTTTTTATTAGTAAACAAGTAGAAACAATACAGTGTGCAATCTTTGGTTTACAAAGGAAAAAATACAGAAACGTAGGTTGGGTTTCGAATATACATACAATATACATTTAACGACTCAATTAACATACAATCTGATCTATATTCAAGCTGGAAAGTGAAGTGGGTTCCAACGTTTATCCCAGATTAAACAGAACCATATTCAAACTTGGTGGTTCCGGTATTCATATTTGTGGTATTGTTAGTCTGCCTATAAGGCATTGAGTTGGTTTGTTACTTTATAACGTATAACTAAGAGAGGAGGGAGGGGGGGAGGAGGGGAAAGGTTACAGGGGGTACAGGGATAATACACAATCACAGAAAAAGACGAGTAAGTATAGTTCAGTCTTCAAGATTTAACCTTGTGTAGTGAGTTCCATAGTGACCAGTTTGAGACGTATCTGGTGCCTGAGCTGTCTCTATAGGCTAAGATTTTTTCGTACTCTGAAATAATGTTGACCTTGGCTATCAATTCACGTTTTGATGGAATTTCATTCGTTTTCCAGGACACCAAAGGTTTTTACCTGAATGCATGAAAGTAAAAAACCTTCAGCCTTTACAACCACTTAAAAGAAAAGGAGGGGGGAAGGGACAACATTATTAATGAATGTATTGATGTCCCATTCTACATTTATGCCAAAAGAGGTGTAACAGTTAAGTTCATAAATCCACAAAGTTTCTAACTGTGAAACACCCCTCTTGTAAGACCCTCCCCTCCAAGGGGGTACATTTTTGTCAATGATCAAAAAATTTGTGCCAGTAGGATCTTTGTGGTGGAAAAGAGAATAGTGTTTAGAGACACTATGTCCCTCAAACCCTTGTCTTATATTGTTGATGTGTTCATTCACCCAGATAGAAAAGGTGCGGGTGGTCCCACCCACGTATTGTTTGCCACAAGGGCATTGTAGCAGGTAGACTATATACCTATATAAAATGGAAAAATGCAGCGCTTATATGTCCATAGTAGCAAATAAAACATCCATCAATCCCGGGAGGCATCTGATAGGTGAATAAATCTTGACTAAAAGGTGAACAGTAATCTTCCACCAACACCACAGTAAGCCAAGCCTCTTACCCTTACAACTTGACCTCTACATTATAGGTGGTCAAAAATACCCAAACATTAATTCACCATGGACTGCTCCAGCATCGATCCAGGCATCACTCCTCATGTTGAAAGGTGTAAAGACAAAAACCACGAAAAAACACATGTGGCCGAAGAAAAATTTGGCAGTTTCTTTACTGGACTTTTATACGTTTTATCTTCCCAAAGAAAAATATCCCACTTTTTCCAATCACGCCCTATTCGTGTCATCAGTTTTTTGCAGCACCTAGATTTGTGAGCAACAGGCTGTATGCGGTGTTCAGACACGGGCTCACACTTCCTCCCCTCCTCGGTCAGCTCTTCTCTTCCTTCGGGGTATGACCTCGCTGTGCTGTTGTTGCAGCCGCCCCCTTCAACCAACCAGCGATGCGTAAGAGAGGAAGAGAGCAGGCAAACACCAGGGTTTCTTACAGGGGTAATAACCTGTCATGTTATGAAAAAAAACAAAGGCTTAGAGGGGATTAATCACGTTAGGAGTAATTTTTGCATGTAGGGAGGGTATTCTCCTATAAATAATCCTCGCTTTCTCATGGAGTAGGGGACCCAATACTCAGTCACTCTTTAAAATGGCCCAATGTTTGTTAAAAATATTCCTGATCTGTCTATGTTGTATAGAAAAAGATGTGAAAAAGGACAACCTAAAATCCTTCTCAAACACTCTGTTGAGGCATGTTATGAAGAACATTTCTATCTAAATTTATTTTTATTTAAATTCTTACTTTTTATTGTTTTTCATATTGCAAAAGTTAAAAACATACAGCATCATGAGTTAACATATAATATTGCATAAAGACATTATTATTATTCTATATTACCTCTCCCTCCTACCGACCCAATCCCGCCCCCCTACCACACATCACTCAATTATTATCTATACCTGTCTTCATGTCTATTGTCTATCTCTATAACCTAAGAGAAAGAGGAAGTCCTCACTATGGGCAGATGGCAGATATATGAAAGAGACCACAGGAAAGAGGGAAAAAAAAGAGGAGGGTAGAGACGGGGCATGGATGCAAGCGGGAGAAAATTCTCCTCAGCCCGTCGCCATCACCTCATTCAGGATATCCCATCTTCTCTAGCCAAGGTCTCCACATTTTCTCAAACTTTCTGAGGTTTTTCTGTCTAATAAACATCACTCTCTCACTCCAAACCATAGAATTGATAGCTTCAATCCAATTCTCCACCGTAGGGGGGGTCTGAGTCTGCCATTTCTGTGCAATTAACTTTCTCACTTGAAACAGACATCTCAGCACTGCTTCGGTCTTACCGGGCAGGACTCTATCTTCCTCCAAACTCCCTAATAGACATGTCTTAGCCTTATGCCGCATACACATGGTCGAAATTCTCGTCGGAAAAAGCTTTGATGGTTTTCCCGTCGGAATTCCGACGGAATTTCGCTCAAACTGTCTTGCCTACACACGGTCACACCAAATTCCGACGGTCAATAACACAGCGGCATACAACACGTTTGACGGCACTATAAAAGGGAAGTTTAATGCTTCCGAGCATGCGTCAAATTGTTTTCGAGCATGCTTGGAATTTTGTGTGTCGGAATTGCATACACACGATCGGAAAATCCAATAGAAAGGTTTTCCGTCAGAAAAATTAAGAACAGGTTCTCAATCCAAAGTCCGTCGGAAAAAGACAGATGGGCATACACACGGTCGGAAAATCAGATTAAAAGCTAAGGTCTCCTGCCGCCTTGCACCTGGGGCACTCATCATTTTGTTTCCATCCAAGATTAAAAAAATTTGGGGGGGTATGGTAGACTCTATGGATTAGAAACAGGTGGGAAAGTTTCTGCGAAGGGGAAATCAATACCAGGGCTCCTTGTTCTAAAATCTTGTCCCATTGTGCCATAGTTATTGTCCCAACGTCTCTCTCCCACCCCTCTCTATGATTAAGAGGTCCCACTCTGCTTAGAATTCTCTCCCCAAACTAGCATTAGACATTTAGTAGAGGCTGAATTAATAATTTTCAGGAGTACGGAGATCTGGGTTCACTCTATAATTTGAGACCTGAACTGTGCTTGAATGGCATGTCTAATCTGCAGGTATTTATAGAACGCCTTGTTTGATATATTAAATTCCTGTCTTAAATCTAAAAAGGACTTCATGAGGTTGCCCTCGTATAACTGAATTAAACGACTAATACCCTGCCTTTCCCATTCCCAGGGTCTCTCTATACCCCTTATTTCAGCCAAGTTTTTATTATGCCATAAAGGGGTATATTCTGTTACCCCATTTTACCCCATTAGTGCCTTCGTTACCTGCCACACTTTACCTCCTAGTTTTATCGTCGGGCATCTATGAATAAAGGAGTCTGCCTCTAGAGCCCCCACTAGTATGTTGTGTGGGACCCCCACTAACATCATTCTGTTATTAGAATTCCCACCAACTAGGGCTCCACAGCCAACCAGGTGTTGCAGCTGAGAAGACAAAAAATATAATCTCGGGTGCGGAATCGCCATACCACCATCTTTTATCGGTAATTGCAACGTTTGCTAGCTAATCCTAGATTGGCCCTTTCTCCAAATGAATTCCCTAAAAAGGGATTCTATTTTCTTAAACCACTTTTGACCTATCTATGTCGAAGAATTGTGGAGCATGTACATGTATCTAAATTTCTAACCTCGCCTAATTCAGCATCAAGGTCAGAACCAACATACCCTTTTTCTAAAAAACATTGTCTCATAATACTAGCTTGTTTATTAAAATCCATAATATTGGTACAATTGTGGAGCATTCTTATAAATTGTCTGTGTGGCACCGAACGTAAACAAGCCAAATGATGACAGCTGCCTACAGGAATGAATGAATTCCAATCTGTAGATTTGAAAACTGTACTGGTAACTATTTTTAGGTTTTAATCCTGATCTCTAAATCTAAGAAGTGAATCATATACCTACTGGCCTCAAATGATAGAGCAATGCCTTGGTCATTATCATTGAGATGACCTATAAAAGAATGTAAGGATTCCAAGGTATCATTCCACAGGGGGAGGATATCTTCTATGTACCTGGACCACAAGGCCAAGTCAGGTTTATCTATGGGCATAGACGACATCCTCCTCCCACTTGGCCATGAACAAATTGACCAAACTGGGGGCAAATTTGCCCTCCATGGCCA
Source organism: Lithobates sylvaticus (assembly GCA_028564925.1). Lineage (NCBI taxonomy): Eukaryota > Metazoa > Chordata > Amphibia > Anura > Ranidae > Lithobates > Lithobates sylvaticus. Next base: position 336,906,803 of record CM053026.1, on the reverse strand, counting down.
CGCCCCTTTTCTGGAGATAAATACATCTGGTTTGATGGAAGGTTTTTTGTGTTGTTGCAAAGGCCAACAATTCCATAATAAACCCCTTTTAAATAGGGGGTATGGTTTCATGCTGGGGCAGGTAATAATTTACTGCTTCGAACAACTAAATGGTACAAAATATAATATATACAGGGAAGATACGTTTGCTAGCAAACATCCATCCTGTATAATCTATCTATTCAAAAATTTTAATAATTTCCTTAGTATCCTTAACCACTTGCTGACCACCTAACTAGGAATGTACATCATGATTTTGACATTAAATATTGGGGTTATGGCTGCAGCAAGATGCCATAAGCCCGGTATCATTCTTTCCCTTAGGCGGCCGGCTTTCCAATGAAGCTCAGAGGGAGATTGGTCGAATTGGTCGATTGGTGGTTGTTATGGTGTCAGGATGATTGAAGCGCATTATTTCTATTATTACATTGTAATATAAAATGAAATCATTCAACTCACCATAATGCAGAATCAGTGGGAGCCCTGAGCGTGTCACTAGCCACGTCGCCTGCCACCAAATGCCATCAGGTGTCCCCAGCAGAGTCCCACCTTAAATCAGGTGCCCCTAGCAGAGTCTCTCCTTACATGTAGCCTGTGTCACATAAAATGCAGCCTGGGTCCCACCAAATGCAGCAGCCTGTGTCACCACCAAATTCAGCAGCATGTGTCCCCACCAAATGCAGCAGCATGTGTCACCATCAAATGCAGAAGCATGTGTCACCACCAAATTGCAGCAGCATGTGTCCCCACCAAATGCAGCAGCATGTGTCCCCACTAAATGCAGCAGCATGTGTCACCATCAAATGCAACAGCATGTGTCACCACCAAATTGCAGCAGCCTGTGTCACCATCAAATGCAGCAGCATGTGTCACCATCAAATTGCAGCAGCATGTGTCACCACCAAATTGCAGCAGCATGTGTCAAAACCAAATTGCAGCAGCATGTGTCACCATCAAATTGCAGCAGCCTGTGTCACCAACAAATTGCAGCAGCATGTGTCACCACCAAATTGCAGCAGCCTGTGTCACCACCAAATTGCAGCAGCATGTGTCAAAACCAAATTGCAGCAGCATGTGTTACCATCAAATTGCAGCAGCCTGTGTCACCAACAAATTGCAGCAGCATGTGTCACCACCAAATTGCAGCAGCCTGTGTCACCATCAAATTGCAGCAGCATGTGTCACCACCAAATTGCAGCAGCCTGTGTCACCATCAAATTGCAGCAGCATGTGTCACCATCAAATTGCAGCAGCATGTGTCACCACCAAATTGCAGCAGCATGTGTCACCACCAAATTGCAGCAGCCTGTGTCACCACTAAATTGCAGCAGCCTGTGTCACCATCAAATTGCAGCAGCATGTGTCACCATCAAATTGCAGCAGCATGTGTCATCATCAAATTGCAGCAGCATGTGTCATTATTTAATTGCAGCAGCAATTTTTTAATTGTTTTTGACATTTTTTTTTTGTGACTGCCTGGAGGGCGCAGCGCCCAGGCGCCCCCTATGGATGGGTCGTCACTGAACTGGTCGCAACTTTATAGAAGTCACAATTAAAAATATAAGTGGACTAAAATTCTGCGTGGTGTTAAAATGACAAAAAGTTATCCTCCGGTGGATGGGCTGTTATTCACGTCACTGTGGCCAATCTGTAATATATTGCAAATGCAGATTGTGATAAACCACCAAAAAAGTGGTGTTAGCTTTCAGGTAGCTGGCCCAGTCCACCAGGAACTTTGATTGTGGCTATGAACCTCTTGCAATAGCTAGAGAGCCAATGTAGGTTATTGGGGGATTGAGCTGGATGGATGTCTCAGCTGACTCTGAGTGATATGCAGCAGGTAAGCTCACAGTGTGCAGACAATGCTATGGAAATGTCTCAACTGCCCTCCTTTAAGTATATAACTGAAAGGCTCACTGTAAGTGCTCTAAGCTGGATGGATGGCTGGACTGCAATTATTCTGTGAACAATGACAAAAAGACTCACCCAGTCTCCACCCCCCCCCACTCCTTCCGGGGACTTGTTGCCTTGTAATGAGCTGTAACCTGATACAGCTGATGCTACTGTTCGAACGGGGAGCCCACACACCATGAATGGATGATCACAGTGCTGCTTAAGCTTCTCTCAGATGCCGGGTCACTTGTGAGAAGCAGCTGATCCCTGCTGGATCCAAGCTGTGAGAACTTTAAAAACACTCAGCTGCACTAAGTTTCTTTAGCTCTGTACAGTGCCAGTATTGTTTGTATCCAGGATTTGTATTGTGCCAGTATTGTTTGTATGCCAGGCCAATGTTTAATAAAGCTGAATGAGCTTACCTTCCAGCAGCTCCGCTCCGGCCAAAGAACGAGCTGCCGAAGTCACTTCCGGTTTTCGTCTAGTACACGAAACCCGGAAGTATCCTTTACAACAATGCTCCCGCCCGTAGACTCACAGTGATTCTATGAGCGGAAGTTACTCAGCGTTTTGCATTGCGCCGCAAGGCGGGTTAAAGGCCCGCAAATGAAGCGCCACGTCTACAATCTCATGATTACATTGACGTGGCGCTTCCCATAGTGCACTGCGTCCGGCGCCCGGACACAGTGCACTTAGTTAAAGGACTTTTTTTTCTTAAAGGGGCCGTTTTAAAAAATGTATTTATTTTATTTTTTTGTTTTTTTGTGACTACAGGAGGGAGGGTGGTGCCCGGGCGCCCCCTATGGACGGGCCGCCATTGTTACCAGGATTAACATCATATCTCATGTTCCATCTGTGGATCACATCTATTATTTTATCACATTGTTGACTATATTCAGTATATTCATTTATTTGTTTACACATGTGTCATTTATAGTATACAACGTTTTCTCTTTTTTGCACTATATACAGGCATACCTCACTTTTAAGTACACAATGGGGTTTATTTACTAAAGCTGGAAAGTGCAAAATCAGGCTCCCTTCTGCATAGAAACCAATAAGGTTCGAACCCCTTGTTCAATTAAGCTTTGGTAATAAAACCTGGAAGCTCATTGGTTTCTATGCAGAAGTGAGCCTGATTTTGCACTTTCCAGCTTTAGTAAATAAACCCCATTGTGTACTTAAAAGTGGGGTATGCCTGTACAGTCTCATTCATATCACTGTTCTCATTTAGGGCTGCACAATTATTTGTTAGCAAAAAATACTGATTTAAACTTCTAAAAAACAAATGTCAGAAAAAGGCTGGGTCCTTAAGTGTTTTTTAAGATACGAGGGCATATTTTTTACTAGAGGTTGTAGGTAAAAATCTGTATACAGTATCTCCCTATCCTAGCTGTTACTGAATCAATCCAGCTGATAATGAGTCAATCCGGAGGATTTATAGGGTCCTTATGGACCTCAGGGAGATGGTAGATAACCAGAGTATAGGGAGCTACGTGCTCCGTGTCTGACTGCTTGCAGTAGAAGAACTCTGGACAGTCGCACACCAGAAAAATATAAAATCCTGTGTAGTTTATTGAAAAATAAGAATCACATCAAATCTAGTGGTCCACAGCAGAACGAAAAAGGGGGGGTACAAAACTGACGCGTTTCGCACTAAATAAAGTGCTTACTCATAGCTTTTTTTTCTCCATCTTTTTTCTCCATCTGAATGCTGCTTGCTGTGGGGGCACTCGACAGGAGGGAGGAGCCAGGAGCACCAAAGAGGGACCAGAGAGGAGGAGGATCTGAGCTCTGTGCAAACCCATTCACAGAGCGGGTAAGTATAACATTTTAAAGAAAAAAAAAACAAGACTTTAGTATTACTTTAATTCATAGAATGCATTAAGATAAAAAAAAACTTCTGAATTTACAACCCCTTTAACATGGCAGAGATCTCAAATGTAATTTGAAAAAGCTGGAGAGGTGTGTGACCTCATGTCCTTGACAAATTCTTTAGTGACATAGCTGTTAATCTTCATGGTGTTAGACATTTTGGGGTTGATTTACTAAAAACTGGAGTGTGCAAAATCTGGTACAGATCTGCATAGAAACCAATCAGCTTCCAGGTTTTATTGTCAAAGCGTAATTGTACAAGTTGAAATTAGAAGCTGATTATCTACCATGCACCAGATTCTGAGTGCACCAGTTTTAGTAAACCTCCCCCTTTGTGACCCATGCCACTAGTTCTCTTTAATTCCTGAAAATACACATTGGTTGATTAAGCAAAGATGCAGAGGCTGTTTACTTAGCAAAGTAAATGTCAATAATCGGGGTTACCGATTAAAAAAAAAATAACTTTTGCTAGAACATGTGGGGTGTGTTAAAGTGAACACAGCTTCACCTTGAAATCTTATTAATACTCCACTATACTATAGTCATTGGTAAAGTTGCTGGACTGTATATATTTGTATATTTGTATTCTTGGGGCTGCTAAGTAAACTATCACGCTGGTACGTACCTGACCAGTGAGTCCACTTGGGCAGAGGGAGATCTCCCGTACGGGTCCCACTCACGGCCCCTGGAGATGGGTACAGGAGGCACGAGAGTCAGGAAGGGTATGAGAGCCTGGTGCAGGGTGTCCGGGCGTTGGTGGTGAGAGTCCACTGGTGACAAGATGGGGTGCAGGTATGCAGGATACACACATGGAGATTCCACTAGTTGGTAAGGTGGGTAGAGATATGCAGGTTATCCAGAGGGTGTGGTAAAGTCCAGGTATATTGGTGCACTGGGCAGGAGGAATAGTTAAGAGTCCCGGATGCAGATAGCAAAGGCTCACTGGGAAGAAGGTGCGGTATAGGAAGCAGGCACAAGTCTCTCAGCAGAAAGTGGGATAATTCAGATACCTGCAGGGTTCGGCAGCGTTCCGATGGCGAAGTACAAAAGGAGCAAGCAGAAGAGTCGTCAGTCAGGCAGAGGTCGTTAGGCAGGCAGAGGTCAAGGAATTCCCAAGGGCAAGCCGGGTCACAGGATCAGATAAGGTATAACAGGATTCAACACAAGAGCAAGGTCTCTGGGAAGCTGAAGATCAGGCAGCACTGGCCAACAGGTGCTGCCTGATTAAATAGGCTGGTTGGCGCCAACAGCGCGCACAGGTGCATTCAAAGCACCGTGCGCGCGCCCCGGATGCGTGCACGTGTGCGCGCACGCAAGCCCGCACCCGCAGGAACGCGCACAGGAGCGCGCACACCAGCGCACGTCAGCGCGCGTCGGCACACACCAATAGGCTGTCTGACATAACGGTTTTTGTAACAGTGCCCCCTCCTTAAGGGCAGCCTCCGGATGCCCAGTTGAGCTAACTTGGAGGCATGTGAGTTTTTGAAAGTTCGCAACAACTCACCCGCATGCAGGTTGTCCTCAGGTTCCCATGAATTATCTTCAGGCCCGTACCCCTTCCATTTGATGAGAAACTGGATCTGGTTACGGCGTTTTCTACAATCCAGAATTGCTTCCACCTCGAATTCCTCTTCGTCATTAACAATGATAGGTTTGGGGGGACCAACCCTGCGGCCAGCAAAGGGATTTGGAGTCACCGGCTTCAAAAGAGTAACATGGAAGACTGGATGTATTCTCAGGGAAGTAGGTACATCCAATTCGTAGGCGACATTATTAATTTTTCTCTTCACGGAAAAAGGACCCAAAAATTTAGGACCTAATTTCCTGGAAGGGCAGGCCATCTTCAAATTGGTGGTGGACAACCAGACCTGATCACCGGGTTCCAGGATAAGTTCTCCGCGCTTCTTTCCATCAAAGATTCTTTTGTAATTCTCCTGTGCCTTAGTCATGGTCTCCTGTAGTAGCTTGTTGTTAGTGGAGAAGAAGTCCAATGTTTCCGAAACTGCGGGTATGGAGCATTCCGGAATTGACCTAGGTAAAAAGGATGGATGGTACCCATAATTGGCGAAGAACGGTGTTTGATTAATAGCTGAGTGCAGAGAGTTATTATATGAGAATTCAGCAATGGGAAGCAAGGAGGCCCAATCGTTTTGGGAAAAGGTAGAAAAGCAGCGTAAATATTGCTCCAATGTCTGATTGGTTCTCTCAGTCTGGCCGTTTGTCTGTGGATGGTATGCAGATGAGAACGCTAACTCGATTTCCAGAGATCCACAAAGAGCCTTCCAGAATCTCGAGGTGAACTGGACACCACGATCCAAAACTATATTTGCTGGAATTCCATGTAACCTTACTACTTCTTTAATGAATGTTTGTGCTGTTTCCAGAGCTGAAGGAGTGCCCTTCATGGGCAGAAAATGTGCAATTTTTGACAGTCTGTCCACTATGACAAAGATAGAGGAAAAACCTTCTGATGGTGGGAGTTCGACAATAAAGTCTATTGAAACCATACTCCACGGTCTTTCTGGGACTGGTAAAGGCTTTAATAGACCCCAGGCTCTTGTTCGACTAGTCTTATTTCGGGCACAGACATATGATTCGACATAGTTCCTACAATCTCTGGTCAGATGGGGCCACCAGAAGGTACGTAGTAGTAGGTAGATTGTTTTGGAGGTACCAAAGTGCCCGGCCAGCTTGTGGTCATGGCATAATTCTAATACATGTAACCTCAATTTTTCTGGAACCGCAATCTTGCCTTCATGCCAAAACAATCCGTCCTTACTGGAAACTCCATCCAAGGGAGGCATCCCAATGGAGGCTTGTTTGATCCGAGACATGAGATCCTCTTGCAAGAGCAGGAAATTCCCAGCGGGTAGAATGGTATCGGGGGGAATGTCGTGCTCGATATCCAGAAACATCCGAGAAAGAGCATCTGGCTTGATGTTCTTAGAGCCAGGCCGATAGGTTATGTGGAGTTGAAAACGTGAAAATAATAGAGCCCACCTGGCTTGTCACGGTCTTAGTCTTTTAGCTGTTCTCAGGTACTCCAAATTTTTGTGATCGGTGTACACCAGAACAGGATATGCAGCACCCTCCAATAGGTAGCGCCATTCTTCCAAAGCTACCTTGATGGCGAGAAGTTCCCTATCGCCCACATCGTAATTACGTTCCGAAGAGGTTAGTTTGCGGGAGAAGAAGCCTACTGGAAAAAGAAGAGCCTTGGCACCATGTCGCTGAGATAGCACCGCTCCCACTGCAATCTCTGAGTCATCGACTTCTAAAACAAAGGGCAAGGCTGGGTTCGGATGTTTAAGGATAGAGGCTGAAGTAAAAAGTTCTTTAAGTTTCTCAAAGGCCAGTTGTGCTTTGGGGGTCCAATGAAACCGAATTCCTTGTCGGGTAAGTTCAGTGATGGGTGAAATAATAGAGGAGAATCCTTTAATAAATTTTCTATAGAAATTAGCAAAGCCAATGAAGCGTTGTACTCCCTTTCTGTCTATGGGTGCTGGCCAATCCAAGATGGCGGATACTTTTTCGGGATCCATTCTGATCCCTTCTGCCGATATGATTAGTCCCAAAAATTGTACACTCCAGATCTCGAAATTACATTTTTCAAATTTAGCATATAGTCCATGTTGTCTTAGACGGGTAAGGACGTTTCGGACATGTCTGCGGTGGTCAGCCAAGGAGGAAGAAAAAATTAGAATATCGTCCAAACAGACAATGACGTACAAATCCAAATAATCATGGAAGATGTTATTAACGAAGTGCTGGAAAGTTGCTGGGGCATTGCATAACCCAAATGGCATGACGAGGTACTCGTAGTGCCCGAACCGAGTACGGAAGGCCGTTTTCCACTCGTCCCCTTTTCAAATGCGGATCAGGTTGTAAGCCCCACGAAGATCCAGTTTTGTGAAGATTTTGGCTGTACCTAGCCTTTGAAAGAGTTCTGGCACCAATGGAAGGGGGTATCTGTTTTTGATGGTGATCTTGTTTAATTCGCGGTAATCAATGCAAGGGCGTAAAGAATGATCTTTTTTTTCGACGAAAAAGATACCTGCACCGGCCGGGGATGTGGAAGGACGAATGAACCCTTTTGCCAGATTCTCGTCTATGTAGTCTTTTAGAGTGCCCAATTCCTGTTCAGTAAGTGGGAAGATTCTTCCGAAGGGTACTTCTGTTCCGGGTAGAAGTTCTATGGGACAATCATAAGGCCTGTGTGGCGGAAGTGTCTCTGCCCCCTTTTTGCTGAACACATCTACAAAGTCCCGGTAGGGGGCCTCCCCCATGGAGGAGATGTGCAGACACCTAGCGGGTCTAACCCAAGCTGTGAAAGGCTTGGACTTGTTCTTCCAATCGAGAATAGCCTTCCTGTAGGCCTTTCACAGCTTGGGTTAGACCCGCTAGGTGTCTGCACATCTCCTCCATGGGGGAGGCCCCCTGCCTGGACTCGGTCATGGCTGCCTGATACTATCACGCTGGTACGTACCTGACCAGTGAGTCCACTTGGGCAGAGGGAGGTCTCCCGTACGGGTCCCACTCACGGCCCCTGGAGATGGGTACAGGAGGCACGAGAGTCAGGAAGGGTATGAGAGCCTGGTGCAGGGTGTCCGGGCGTTGGTGGTGAGAGTCCACTGGTGACAAGATGGGGTGCAGGTATGCAGGATACACGGATGGAGATTCCACTAGTTGGTAAGGTGGGTAGAGATATGCAGGGTATCCAGAGGGTGTGGTAAAGTCCAGGTATATTGGTGCACTGGGCAGGAGGAATAGTTAAGAATAGGAATAGTTAAGAGTCCCGGATGCAGATAGCAAAGGCTCACTGGGAAGAAGGTGCGGTATAGGAAGCAGGCACAAGTCTCTCAGCAGAAAGTGGGATAATTCAGATACCTGCAGGGTTCGGCAGCATTCCGATGGCGAAGTACAAAAGGAGCAAGCAGAAGAGTCGTCAGTCAGGCAGAGGTCGTTAGGCAGGCAGAGGTCAAGGAATTCCAAAGGGCAAGCCGGGTCACAGGATCAGATAAGGTATAACAGGATTTAACACAAGAGCAAGGTCTCTGGGAAGCTGAAGATCAGGCAGCACTGGCCAACAGGTGCTGCCTGATTAAATAGGCTGGTTGGCGCCAACAGCGCACACAGGTGCATTCAAAGCACCGCGCGCGCCCCCGGATGCGTGCACGCGCGCGCACGCAAGCCCGCACCCGCAGGAACGCGCACACCAGCGCGCGTCAGCACGCGTCGGCGCACACCAATAGGCTGTCTGACATGACGGTTTTTGTGACATAAACGTAGTAGTTGAAAGGGTTTGTGGCACCTCATAATATTCACAGGCCCCTAACTGCTATGTACAGGCAAGGATTTACATTTTAAATTCTTTATGTGGCCAATCTTTAAAATGTTGTCATAGAAAAGCAAATCTAACTAGGAAAAAGGATAGCTTCCATTACACTTTTGTTTCTCTTTTTGGAAAAGGTTTGTGAGATCTCTGCACAACAGTAATAGCTATTGCCATAACAGTTCCATGCGACATAAGGTAAGTATGGCATCCCAGGGGATGCATTAGCGTTAGTGGTTAGGTCAGGGAAAGTGTTAGGACCTAGGGGTTAAAAGGAGTTTTGCCCTTTAAAATACTTTTTTCACCTTTGCTTCAGCATCGACTGCATTCCAATGCTCTAGACTGGCTTCTGGTGGATAACTGTGTTGGCATGGCCGCTGCACCAAGGGTGCATGTGACAGAGTGACCATGCAGAAACACAATTAAAAGGCAGTAGTCACCTAAAAGAGCAAGTATGTAAACAAGAAGCTTCAAGGAAGGATCTCCATATTTTCTTTTGATGATGCTAAGTATTAAAAATATGAATAATTAAGCTTTTGAAATTTCTTTAACATGTTGGAGCTTGTGTTTACATTTTACTTTAAAGGTCTATTTGCACCTATGTGTTGTGATAAGGGTACCCCAGGAACACACATGCATTCCAGCACACCACAACACATGGTAAAGCATTGATCTGCATTGTGGTACAATCCATTACTATAAATGGTTCATGTTATTTTTTCAGCCATTATAGTGCCTTTGGAAGCAACATAATGTGCATTAACACTGGCCCTAAAGTTAAGCTTAAGCCTAGTACACACTGACCAAATGTCGGGCGCCATTTGGCCTGTATGTATGGCAGCCAGTCTGACAGAAGCCGGCCGTTAAGCCAGCTTCTGTTGAAGAGTCATGACCGTTAATGGCTGAAAGCGCTGACCGGAGTGTTCTGGCAGGGGAAAAGAACACAGTAGCTCAGCAGGATAATTCACTGTTTGACTGTTAGTACAGCAGCTCCGACCTGACCTCTCAGTTTTTTTTTTCTTCGTTCAACCCGCTGGGGTTGAAAAAAGTAGTAGTGTGCATATGAGGCTTTAGGCTTTGAATACGTTTTGCATACAAAGTCTGAGTTTAACGTTTATAGATAATATTAAAGTATTAGGATTCAGTTGGGGAAAGATTAAGTGTTAGGGTCTGGTTAACCAGTAAGGGTACGCAAGTAATTAAATGTAGCGCTGGCTCCTGACGAGCATGCAATATGTGTTTTTCAAAGTTAACATTCCTGAAACCACAGTTGGGTTTTAGGGCTAATTATGCCAAATTATGGTTTCAGTACCAGTCTGGGTGAACTGCACTGAGTCCTACTTGGCCGCAGGTGTCGCTGTCACCGCCGGCAAGTATGAGAACGCAGTTTGGTTGGGCGTATTGGGTACCATTCTTCCTCAGAACCAGCCCAGTGGGAGTGTCATCCTGCTGTGCATTCTGGGATAAGGTATTTAAGGTACTGAGATCACGTGCTTCTGGGTTCCGGTCCAGAAGATATTTTCTGTCTGTTTGGTCCTGGTTCTCCTGGCAATTCCGAGTCTCGGGCTGGATAGCCAGAGGCAAAGCAACTGCAGGGACAGGCCTGAATGGATGTTGGGGCCAAATCATCCAAAAGTGGTCCGGTGCGTCTGGACTCCTCGGGAGAGGGCCATGCACAAGGCTGGTTTCTCGGAAGGAGCCTGGAGGCTCAGTTGAGGGACACTAAATGGATCTACACTCATACAGTATCGCCGGACTGGCTGCAAGATACTAGTACCGTATGATAGCTCTCTAAATTTGTCTAAGTCCCTCAGTTCTACATTCAAGTCTGTGGCACAGACTTTGTTCAGTTCTACATTCAAGTCTGTGGCAAAGACTTTATTCAGTTCTACATTCAAGTCTGTGGCAGAGACTGTGTTCAGTTCTACCTTCAAGTCTGTGGCAGAGACTTTGCTCAAGTATTCTACATTCAAGTCTGTGGCAGAGACTTTCATTTACTTAGCGCCCTGCTAGCTGGTAGGCCTAGTGAGAGGAGGTCTATCCGGGGGTGATGAGAATCCAGCTGTGAAATGGTTATTCTCTCGATTCCTACAATAAGAGACTTTCTATTCTTGCAGTTCCAAAAGTACCTGAACTTTCATCCTAACCATCTACCCTACATTTAAGAGACTGTGTTATCTTTTAAATAAATAGCCCAAAAAAGGAAGATCAAGTGTCAGTTTCTACATTTCTTTGGGCCATCTACCACGGGAACCCTTAGACGGAGACGAGGTGAAGAAGGTAACGGTAAGCCCAATAAAACCAGCATCTCCTTTGGGGGTCAGTGCTACATAAATATGCCTGGTGACATTTTTTTATTAGTTTCAGCATTAAAAATACAAAGGTTCATAAATTAAACTACTCAGTCTAGATTAAAATGTTTATCAGTTATATTTTGCCATTTAGGCAGTTTCTTATTGCAATGCAGTATTATGGAGTCGAAAAAACTGTTCTTCTGAAAGCATGTAAAAGAACGTCCTGAGCAATTTCATACTACATGACTGCTTTTTCAAGGTTCAAGTTTTTGTCCCTTACGGTCTATTCTACAGATAAAATGTCAACCTAGCCATGTACCTCACACTGGGCTTGCTCCACTTTTTACTCTATTAAAATGATTGTCCTAATCTTCTAGACTTTCTAGTCTGAATATTATAGGACGGTTAAAGGATTTATTATAAATCCAGTGAATGGACCATGAAGTAATATGATGTGATTCACTCTAACCAAATACCATTCAACAAACTTCAAGGAAACTTTTTTCTTCCTTCTTAACCATCTTAAGTTGACTCCAACCGTGACAAGCTAATTATGATCATCCACCTTGCCTTTTTTAAACAAATGTTGCTTTTCATTTTTCCCATTCATAGTACAGCTGCTACAAGAATAGCTCATTTGCATATAGATTAAAAATTACCTTAAAACCCATTTACACCCTGGTGAGTAAAGACAATACAAAAAAACTGACGTATTGCTTCCATGCAGCCATATTATGAAGTACTGTGCAGCGCTGGAGTTAGTCTTTTGATATTTGTTATGTATAAAACATATTTGTACATATGGAGAAACAGATCTCCATCTGCTGACATAAAGTAATATGTTATCAAAGGTAGGCCAGCCTCTATTCTTTTAAGTCTACCACAAATTCATTTAAAAAATAAACACTATAAGACAGCAGTTAAGTCTTTTCTGATGTATAATTCGTTTTTAAGCTGCTAGTGATTCATTTTCATTGTACATACAGTAACTAAAACGGAAGAGCCATTTGCGCTTTAATGTCTTAAGAACTAGAAAAAAGTGTTGCTATGAGCATTTTTGCTTACAGACTCAGATTTTGGATTAAATACATTAATACCAAATGTGGAGCACATTATTGCAATAGATTAGGTAATTTGCATTAATATTTAATAGGGTTAAAACAAGTTTGTTAAAGACCTTATGTCTTTATAACATCTGGGCTGTCAGATCTGTTTTTTCGTCAACTCAGCAGACCTATATCACACTTCTAGTTAGAGAGATCTGCTTGTTACATGGAGATCAGTGCCAAAAAAACACATAACATCTCTGATAAGATGTTCCAGGATGTCAGAAAACGTTTTAGTCGTTAGAAATTTTACTTGATTACGATTAACTCCTAGAAAGTCAAAATGTGCAAGCAGTGCAGTGTATGGTCATGGCTGATGAATGAATCAGTTCTGACAATAGGTGAATCAGCAAATAGCAATCTTTGTTGATTTGCCTAAATAGATGTAGCATCCCCCTAGGTAGGTTTCTAGGTGGTAGGTAAATTTAGTCTGCTGGAGTCTCTCTGTAATCAAGTGTAATAGCGCTCGATTACTTGTTCTGACTCTCTCTGTTTGCAGAGTTTTTCTCCCCTGTTTTCTGGGGGCTTCTAGAACACTGGGAGGATGAGACAGCTGGATTATAGACTAGTACTCAGCCAATCCTTAGGAAGGGGTGCCCACTGCCCAGCAGGGTACTGAGGAGCTGATAAATAGTTTGAGAGGGAGACAGGGGAGGGGGGGGGGGGGTCAGCTGGGTCTGGAAGTTCCACCAGTCTGAGGGGCTGCTGCCTCAAAGGGTGCCATTTTCGGCATGCTGAGATGATCCACCAGGGGCTGTGGCAAAACCGAGGGACCTGCACCTTCACCACCAAGGATCCAGTGATGTTTGATGCTATGGGAATGTAAATGTTAGGACAGCACTACAGGGGACAGCTCTGATAGTGTGTCTGATCTGACCATTCCCTTCAGTCTCGGATTGGAAGTGCCACACCAAGGAATAGAGAAGATACTGTACCCTGACACCATACTGTACATTATATACAGACCGGTCTGTACCCTGACACCATACTGTACATTATATACAGACCAGTCTGTACCCTGACACCATACTGTACATTATATACAGACCAGTCTGTACCCTGACACCATACTGTACATTATATACAGACCAGTCTGTACCCTGACACCATACTGTACATTATATACAGACCAGTCTGTACCCTGACACCATACTGTACATTACATACAGACCAGTCTGTACCCTGACAGCATACTGTACATTATATACAGACCAGTCTGTACCCTGACAGCATACTGTACATTATATACAGACCGGCCTGTACCCTAACACCATACTGTACATTATATACAGACCGGTCTGTACCATGACACCATACTGTACATTACATACAGACCAATCTGTACCTTGACACCATACTGTACATTATATACAGACCAGTCTGTACCCTGACACCATACTGTACATTATATACAGACCAGTCTGTACCCTGACACCATACTGTACATTATATACAGACCGGTCTGTAACCTGACACCATACTGTACATTATATACAGACCGGTCTGTACCCTGACACCATACTGTACATTATATACAGACCAGTCTGTACCCTGACACCATACTGTACATTATATACAGACCGGTCTGTAACCTGACACCATACTGTACATTATATACAGACCGGTCTATACCCTGACACCATACTGTACATTATATACAGACCAGTCTGTACCCTGACACCATACTGTAGATTATATACAGACCGATCTATATCCTGACACCATACTGTACACTATATACAGACCGGTCTGTACCCTGCTGACACCATACGGTACACCATTCTATATGTAATAGAGATTTTTTATATATATATATATGTACATATACACACTGGTCTGTATATAATGTACAGTACGTGCCAGGGTACAGTCCAATCTGTATATAATGTACGGTGTCAGTGTATAAGACCAGTCTGTACCCTGCTGACATTGTACTGTACATTATATACAGACCAGTCTGCAAACTGACAGTGTACTGTATGATATATATATATATATATATATATATATATATATATATATATATATATATATTTATGGTCGGAGCCCTCGGTCCTTAACGATGTGAAGGAGCAAACATAAACACGCCACAAGACAGACAACAAACTAGACCTGAAGTGTGCCCTGGTCTACCGTAAGGTAAGCCCTGGTGAGCTGCACCGTGAGGCCCTTTCTGCTAGTAGAGTAGTTAAGAAAAGGGCGCTTACCTGAGGAGTGATGGCTGTTTCTGTAGAGAAACGTGTTGGAGTGTTCTGAGAAGGGGAATGGGTGGGCGGGTACGGCGCGCTGGAACCGACACCGGCCTCGTGGAGAGGTCTGGTGTATATACCCTCCGGGCTCCTCCCATAATTGCAGGCCACCATGCTGGCCTTCCTATTTATGGTCGGAGCCCTCGGTCCTTAACGATGTGAAGGAGCAAACATAAACACGCCACAAGACAGACAACAAACTAGACCTGAAGTGTGCCCTGGTCTACCGTAAGGTAAGCCCTGGTGAGCTGCACCGTGAGGCCCTTTCTGCTAGTAGAGTAGTTAAGAAAAGGGCGCAAAGACTTGTTTTTAGGGAGGTAATGATTTATTGTTTGGCAAAAGATTGTAAGGCAGGTTGTGCCGTGAAGGTGGTGACTCAGACTAGGGTTAGTTGAGACCAGTGAGGGATGGCAGCCATGGTCGAATCGGCTCCGGGTTCCTGGGAAAAGAACAGCGGGAAATTGAATCGGGACAGAGCGTCAGCTGAGGTGTTACACTTGCCCGGGATGTGGATGCAGAGGACCTTAAACTGGTTTAGCAGGGATAATTGTACTAGCCTGCGCAGGAAGGCCATAATGGTCAAGGACCTGGACCGGCCTTTGTTTATGATGTCAGCTGTGGCCTGATTGTCAGTGGAAAAAACCACCGTCTGGCCTGCCCAACTGCTTCCCCAGGTTTGTGCTGCTGCCACTATTGGGTATAATTCGAATAGGGAGGAGGACTGGCTGAAACCGGGGATTGCCAAGATTTCTGGCGGCCATGGACCGGCAAACCAGTGGGGGCCAAAAATAGCTGCGAAGCCCGTGGAGGCAGCGGCGTCAGTGACAATCCGGGGAGAAGAGGGAGATGCTGCCGGAATGAACATGGAAATGCCATTCCAGTCAGCCAGGAAGTGGTCCCACATGGAAAGGTCGGCTATAGCTGCCTGATCAAGTCTGAAGATCTGGTCTGGGTCTTGACATCCTGTGAGGAAAACTAGGAGGCGGGAGACAAAGGATCGTCCCTGGGGGATGACTCTCACTGCGAAATTTAACATCCCGAGTAAGGACTGAAGTTGCCTCCTGGAGCACCCCTGGGTGGCCGTGAAAGAATGAATGACTTCCCTGATGCGAGTCAACTTGTCTGGTGGTAGGCTGGCCTGCATGGCCTGAGTGTCGAGTATGACGCCTAAGAAGGTGATGCGATGTGCTGGGCCTTCTATCTTCTTCTCCGCTATGGGGACATTGAGGTTGGAGAAGACCTCCCTTAGACTCGTGAGGTCTACCGGGGGACGGTTGGGGTCTTCGATAAGCAGAAAGTCGTCCAAGTAATGGATCACTTTCTGACAGGATGCGTGGTGGGAGAGAATCCAGGACAGGGACTGTGCAAACGTGTCAAAGAGCCATGGGCTGCTTTTGGATCCAAAGGTCAGTTTCGTGGCGAAGTAGTACTGACCTTTCCACCTGACTCCGTGCCAGCGCCACAGACACGGTTGGATTGGTAGCAGCTTGAAGGCGTCTGCGACGTCTGCTTTGGAGAGCCAGGCGCCCTCGCCTGTGTCTAGGATGGCCTGGATAGCAAGGTCGACTGAAGAATATTTGAGAGAAAATTCTTGTGAGGGTATAAGGGAATTTAAGCTAGGTGTGTGAGAAGAATAAGGCGCGGACAAATCATAAATCAACCGGAGTTTATTTGAAAATTTCCCTTTTACAAGCCCGATAGGGCTAACTCTCCAAACTGAAAACGGTGGGTGAGAGAAGGGGCCGATCATGTACCCTCGGTCAAGTTCGTTTTGTAGTAGGGTACTGATGGCTTCCTCGTCGGTGGCTGCTGACAGCAGGTTTTTGCACTCGTGGGTGGTGTCGGGGAGTGTGATAAGCCCCGTGTGAAAGCCTGTGGTGAAGCCTTGTACCAGGAAGGCTGCTAGTGAGGGTGACGGGTGTGAGGTGAGGTAGGATTGCAGCCATCCGATATCAACACGGCTTAGTCAGGCTGAGCTGGGCTTATTGATCCCGCAGGTGATCCTGGGGTGGGCTTTGCGGCAAATGAGGCAGACGTGGAGGAGTCTGCAACGTGAGAAGTTGCAGATCCCCAAATTGAAATTGTTGCATATCGGCGCCCCTCCTAATGTTCGGACGGGTCGTCCGAGTCTGTCCTCCTGGGGGTGTGGTGGGGTTGCGTCTGAATACTGGGATGTGTGCGGGGCAGGGGGGAAGTTGGGGAGGCGTCTACCATCGGGTTCTGAACACCAATTGGCGGTGTGGGTGGAGGATTGGCAGTTAGCGCACAGTGGGGAGCGGAGGCCGGCGAAATGGCGACAGAAGAGTTCTGTGTCGATGGCGCTCCAGTCCGTGGTTGCTTGAAACTGACTGAGCTTGGCTGCTGCCTTTGCTGAAAAGGAGCGATGGTAGTCGTAGAAGGCGCTGCCTCCGTACTTGTACCCTAAATCTGTGACAGCATGAAGGTAGAGGTCTAGTTCTTCCCTCCTGTCGGGTTTGATGGAACAGATGACATCCCGAAACATGCCGAAAGCAAGTACGAATTCCGTCACCGTGAGCTTTCGTGTAAGCCTGTGGTCTTTTGCCTTCAAGATAACGGAAACGTCGCCCCAAGCGTAGGCCTTGTTCTCTGTCACATCGTGTACCGAGATCAGAAGGGATGCCAGGTTGACGTCGCGGCCATCTAGTATTTCCTTCCTGATGTTTGCCGGGATAAGATGTGCGGGGTAAACAGAAAAACCGGCGTGGGGCGTAGCTGTAACGCATGATGCGGGGGTGGCGGGGGCGGCAGCTGGTGGAGTGGGGGTTCCTTGCTGGAACTCCAAGGTCCCCACTCTGGCCTGGACATCAGAGATGGTAGAAGATAGAGAGGAGACCAGCGTGTGAAGTTGGGACACTGCCGAGGCAATTGTCTGTAGTGATGCCTGAGTGTCTGGTGGGGTTGGTGGGGATGGGATGGGGAACAGTAGTCTGTACAGTTCGGCTTTCCTGGCCGTGATGGGGTAGGGGATGTTCCTGCGCCTCAGCTCAGCTGAGAGTCTGGGGATGGTCCAAGCTCTGAAGGCTTGAGAGGAGTTGTCTGCCGGACCCACTTCGGGGGGTGATGGGGCGGGGGTGAAATCGTCGCTGCTGGCCAGAGACATGGCGTCTGCTAGAATAAAAGAGGGGGGGGGAAGGGAGGGGGGGGGGATGCATGTTTGTCTCGGGTTTCTCTTTTTTTTTTTTTTTTTTTTTTTTTTGTTGATTTGAAGGGCAGGAGAGCATATATATATGTATGTGGCTGGGGCAAAAAAGGGGGGGGGGAGGGGGGGGCAGGGTGGGAAACCTGTGTGACAGGTCTTTGCGCGCGTGCGCTGAGTGGGATGTTCCATGGGCCTATATGTAAAACTCGGGGGAGGGGGTGCGTGACACCCGAGGTGGGCCAGGAGGTGACTGGCCGGATGGTTGATGCTCGGGTGTCCGTCTGTGCTCGGCACGGACTGGTTAACCAGAGCCCCCCCAGGGCGGTACTGGGGGGAGTGGCTACTGGTTGATGCTAAGTAGGAATGTTTCGATCTGTAGCATTTGACGTAGGTTCGGTCAGCTAATACTTGCACTGCCAGCAAGTCATGAGACTAGGTGACCTTGTCTGCGTGGTGAAGGCTTGTGCTTCGAAAATAGAGTGATATGCATAGAAGTATGTGACAGTTACTAACGCCTGGAGATTTAATCAAAAACTATGGTGTTCTGCTTGGGTGGGGAGGGGAGATGTGTGAACGAAGCAAGATACCGTTCGACGGTATGGTAACAATTGGGGGTGCGCGTGAGCGCTGGGTGAGTTTGTTTCTTTGGCCTGTGGAACTCAGAGAATGCGTGACAACCGAGGTAAGCCAGGAGGTGACTGACCAGGTAATCGGTGCTCGGGTGTCCGTCTGTGCTCGGCACGGACTAGTTCAACCAGAGCCCCACCAGGGCGGTACTGGGGGGAGTGGCTGCTGGTTGGTTGCTAAGTAGGGATGTTTCGATCTGTAGTAGTTTGACGTGGGTTCGGTCAGCTAATACTTGCACTGCCAGCAAGTCATGAGACTAGGTGACCTTGTCTGCGTAGTGAAGACTTGTGCTTCGAAAACAGAGTGACATGCATAGAAGTATGTGACAGTTACTAACGCCAGGGTACTGAGCCAAATAAGTATGTGGGAGGGGGATATGTGGTGAAAAAGGTGTGAAGAGAATGGAAACTGAAACCAACAATAATTTACGCACCTGCTTGCTGCCCTAGTGATGGAGTCACTGTTGGGGTCAAAACCTGGTGGCCTGGTACCTACGGTAGGGTGACGTAAAATTATTAGTGAGAGGTGGGTTGCAAGAGCTGATTTGGGGCCGTAGTTGACCCCCTGGTGTAGAGATGCAAGCCCTCAAGAAAAAAAGGGGGGGGGTTATTACACATTTTTTTTTTTTTTTTTTTTTTTTTTTTTTTTTTTTACCTGAAAAGGAACGGGATGGTCTGATCCTGTTGTGTAGGAGACCAGGGGCGATTACTGACCTAAGGAAAAGGTGAAAAGGGATAGAGAAAGGCGTGAGTAGCTGAAGTTTGCTACTGGGGAGGTTGTGGCTGCGAGGCCAATGGAGGTCGAGCTGCAACGATTGCAGAGGTATGTGGGAGGGTGGATGTGGGAGCCGTGACACAAACCTGCGATGAGGCAAGATGTGCGGGGGGGGCGGCTGTGCCTCACATTGGCTGGGTTGCCGTGGAAGGCAAGGAGTGGACTGTCTTGCTGAGGTTTGCAAGGTGTGGGGGCCCGTTTACACGAACTTGCGGTGCCTGCAAGAAGTGCGTGGGGAGTGCAGTGACAGATGCTCTGGTGAGTGTGTGTGCGTTTTTTTTTTTTTTTTTTTTTTTTTTTTTTTTGGGGGGGGGGGGGGGGGGGGGGGGTTGGGGGGGGGCGGTGTGGTGGACGTGTGAGTGAGGGGATGCTTGCACTGGGTAGCGGGCGTAACAACCAGTGGAAGTGGGGTAATTGTGGGGTAGAAATTGACAGACAATAGCAGTTGAAATGACTCAGTGAAAAACAGGGGTTTCGACGTAGCGACGAAAAAGCATAAATCCTACCTGCGACGCTGAAGCGGAACGAACTGGGGGTGCGATCGGGAATCGAATCCGTAATCTGGAACGAGGAGCGTCGGACAACTCAGGAACATGTACTGAGTTGTTTGTCGGCCTGGTGACGTGTAGTACGGCGCGCTGGAACCGACACCGGCCTCGTGGAGAGGTCTGGTGTATATACCCTCCGGGCTCCTCCCATAATTGCAGGCCACCATGCTGGCCTTCCTATATATACACACACACTGGTATGTACATAATGTATGTTACGGTGAAAGCAGGGTAAAGACTGATCTGTATATAATGTACAGTACAGTGTATAAGACCAGTCTGTAAGCTGACAGTGTGTGTGTATATATATATATATATATATATATATATATATATATACTAGTCTGTATATGATGTAAAGTACAGTGTCAGCAGGGTACAGACTGGTCTGTATATAATGTACAGTACAGTGTCAGCAGGGTACAGACCGGTCTGTATATAATGTACAGTACAATGTCAGGGTACAGACCGGTCTGTATATAATGTACAGTATAGTGTTAGAGTACAGACCAGTCTGTATATACAGTATGGAGTCAGGGTACAGACTGGTCTGTATATTATGTACAGTATGGTGTCAACTAGGTACAAACTAGTCTGTATATAATGTACGGCACAGTGTCACGGTATAAGACCGGTATGTACCCTGCTGACATTGTATCGTACATTATATACAGACCAGTGTGTGTATAATCTGTATATATATCTCATACAGTACAGTGTCAGTGTACAGACTTGTGTGTATATATTTTATATACACACCAGTCTGTACACTGTAACCATTCTGTATGATATATATATATATATATATATATATATATATATATATATATATATATATACACAGTATCTCAAAGTGAGTACACCGCTCACCTTTTTGTAAATATTTTATTATAACTTTTCATGTGACAACACTGAAGAAATGACACTTTGCTACAATGTAAAGTAGTGAGTGTACAGCTTGTATAACAGTGTCAATTTGCTGTCCCCCTCAAAATAACTCAACACACAGCCATTAACCACTTCAGCTCTGGAAGGATTTACCCCCCTTAATGACCAGGCAATTTTTTGTGATACGGCACTTCGTTACTGTAACGGACAATTGCGCAGTCGTGCGATGCTGTACCCAAATAAACCTGATGTCCTTTTTTTCCCCACAAATAGAGCTTTCTTTTGGTGGTATTTGATCACCTCTGCGGTTTTTGTTTTTTGCGCTATAAACAAAAAAATAAGCAACAATTAAAAAAAATATATATATTTTTTTTTTTCAAATGTATTCTGCTACATATTTTTGATTTAAAAAAATTCCAATAAGCGTATATTGATTGGTTTGCGCTAAAGTTATAGCGTTTACAAAGGGGTTAAAAACAAATTTCTCCCTCAGTTTAGGCCAATATGTATTCTTTTACATATTTTTGGTAAAAAAAATAAAATCGCAACAAGCATATATTAAATTGGTTTGCGCAAAAGTTATAGCGTCTACAAAATAGGGGATAGATTTATGGCATTTTTATTATCATTTTTTTTTTACTAGTAATGGCGGTGATCAGCCATGTTTAGCAGGACTGCGACAATGCGGTGGACAGATCGGACACTTTTGACACTTTTTTGGGACCACTGACACTTATACAGTGATCAGTGCTATAAAAATGCTTAAGCATTTCTAAAACCAAGAAAGACATGTAATATGTTGCAGCACTTAGATGTGGTGGCTGTTTGTGTTTTCTTTATTTTCTTCAAGTAGATTTTCTGCAAGGCCTATGAGCTACTTGACCCCTCCTGCTTATGCAATGATGGTTAGGAGAAGGGGGAGGAGTTTGTAGACCAAATAAGTAGTGCAGCCTATGGTGAATATGCTGCTCTTCCATAGATACAGTTGGGTGTGAGTATGGTCACTCTAGGAAGTTTGTCACTAGCAAAATCGCCAGGTGAAAATAAAGGATAAAAAAATCCTTAAATAAAGAAAATAATGCAGCTGTCACATCTAAGGACTGATAAGCTACAATACATATATTTTTGTTTTTTGGTTAAAAAAACGCTTTAGCCATTTTTGTACTGCTGTACATTTAAAAATGCCAAAGTAGGTAGCAGTTCATTTCCCAGCGCAGTTTCTAAATGATGCTTATTAAAGCCCCATTGAAAGACAGTTCAACCTGTTAATGTCAGTGAACTAAGCTGTCCTTGGATGGCTCCGTCCACAGGTGTTGTGTACAGAGCTGACCTGAGCAGCTCTGCACCTTCAGATTTCTGTGATAGATCAAAGAGGACCTATTCACAGTCACCACATTATGTAAACCATATGCGTTTATATCTAAGAGTCCCACAGCCAGTACAGGACAAGAGAACAGGGCATAAGATGCAGCGTTTTTTTTTTTTTTTTTTGCAGTGGGAGAGGGGGGGCCTGTATGGCGAGTTCTTTCTGCTACAAGGCTGACTTGAGTAGTAGTGACAGTAACATCACTACTCCTGTCAACAGAGTGCTGTAAGTGGCAAGGAGAGGAGAAGATGCAAGTACTGTATATGTTTGTTTGTTTTTTGTGCTTTTCCTTTAAGCTTCAGTAGAGCAATGGCGTGGAATGCACAAAGGTGTAAGAGTTCCGAATTGTAAATAGCACTTCGCTTTTCATTACTTTCAAGTATATATCACAAAGGAAAATCCATCTGGATGACTAAATGGTAGCAGACGAACCCTAATTAGGGTTTAATAAAGGTAGGTGTCACTCCTGAAATGAGAAGTCCTTGTGTGGTTGGAAAGGTTGATTACTGTTTCTATGAAGTGTAACCTTTACATGCTATTTTTTTTCTCCACCTTAAATCTTGTCGTGATAACCGTTGTAAATCAAGGCATTGTAGCTAAAGCAGAGGAGGATTTAATAAGCAGTAGGCAGATAAAGGCTTACAAACCTAATGGTGCAGGGAGGCCCTGGAAGGACCACACAATAAATCAGTATCGTGTAAATGATTGAAATCTTGTAAACAGCCGTAAATGTAGAAAGAATAGGTCAATACTGGGGCATGTAAAGGTTAGTACAACGTGCTTTAATATTAAAATGCACAACAAGGACCTTCAGGATTACATATGCTTTCCAATAAACACTCGTATACCCCTGTCTTTTCTCATTTTGCTTGTTTCCTCATCAAGATTGCAGTGTTAAAGCACACCGAGTAATTGCTTGTACTGCTTTGTTGATCCTGAATATTTTATGCAGTGCAAAGAGGTTAACCTAACAGCAATGGACAGAAACATCTGTACTCACCTCATGAGAAATTTTCAGAGTATCGAAAAATCTGGTGAAACCTGTATAAAAATAGGAATCTCTAGGTTATATATAAGAACAATGTAGAAAGGCTTTGCTTTGCTGGGTTAAAACATATATTAAAGGGGAAAGTATATCCAATTTTTTGGTGAGTGCATATTTAGAGTTAGTGCAGTATTAAGCTTAAAAGGTGCTATTAAAGTAGGAGTAAATGCCAATCTCTGACTTTGCCTTATAGGTAAGTATAGCTCCTAACTGTCCCAGATTTCGAGGGACTGTCCCTGATTTGGAACAATGTCCCTCTGTCCCTCATTCCTCCTCATGTGTCCCTCATTTTGTTCTGATCGATATAGTTGTATATAAAACACACTTTTTATCTATCAAAAAGTGTTTTCCAGCACTAAACCTTTCATCTGATTTCAAAATTGCTGCATTTGTAAATTCCAAAAGTCAATATAAAGGAATAGTAGTGGTAAAAAAAAAAATACTTGTGGGTTTAACCAATCTTGTTTTTTTTTTTTGTACAATTCTTCTTTAAGGGGGCGTGGCCATGGGGTGTGTCCTATGCCTGCATACTTTTGCTGATAGGTGTCCCTCATTTCCATCAAAAAAAGTTGGGATGTATGGGTAAGCCTATAATAAAGCTTACCTATAGCTACTGTAAATAGCTCCTAAATGTGCGCTGTTTCTGAGATATTTACTGTATATGCAGCTGATGACATCACCGGCACATGCACTCTGAAGGAACAGCCATCCGGGCTATTCCTTCAGAGTCCTGAGTCGTAAATGAGAGTGACGTCATCGCAGCTCCGGCCAGTCACACAACCGGAGTCCACGAACCGAGAAGGAAGCTGGGTGAAGATAGGAGCGTCTGCAGCAGTGACAGCGTAGTGCTGGAATGCTTCATTTTCAGGTAAGTTTAACATAATGTGCTAGTATGCAATGCACCTTTCAGGTTAGGAAAAAAAAAAACACCCAGCGATTTACTACCGCTTTAAATTCAAATTGTACCATTTTTCCTACAGGTAAGCCTATAAGTCTTAAAGTGGTTGTAAACCCTTACAGACCACTTTTCACTACAGGTAAGCCTATAATAAGGCTTACCTGTAGCTACCATGGATATCTCCTAAACCTGTCCGGTTTAGGAGATATCCCCTGTATCAGCATGTGCCAGTGTCATCATCACATACGCACTGAAGCAACATGCCATTACTGGCGGTTCCCGCACACATGCACGGGAGTGACATAATCGTGGCTCTGGCCAATCACAGTGCCAGAGCCCGCGATACCCGGAAATAACTCCGGGAGACGTCGCCGGGCAGAGCAGTGTGCTGTGACCGATGCAGGGGCTTCGATCTAAGGTGAGTATTTCATAACGAGCTAGTATGCAATGCATATTAGTTAATCATGCCTTTGTCTTGCAGGGTTTTTTTTTTTTTGTGGGTTTACAGCCACTCTAACTGTAGGTACCTTGGCTCCAGACAATGATGTCCCTGGCACATGCGCAGAAAATTCTGCCTGCACCATTGACACAGATGATGTTGATCCAGAGCTAACATAAAAAAAGGATGGTTCACGGCACATTTAGAGTGCCCTGAATACACAGAGCGCTGTGCCACGATGGTCATCATGGCCCTGCTATTCAAGCGACCAGAGAGCACAAACCCAGAAGGAAGACTGGGTGAAAATGGAGGTGCTGCACTGGAGGGCTCCATTTGACAGGTAAGTCTGTCATAATACATAGCTCCCAACTGTCCCTGATTTCGAGGGACTGTCCCTGATTTGGAACAAAGTCCCTCTGTCCCTCTTTCCTCCTCATTTGTCTATAAAATGCACTTTTTATCCCAGTGCTAAACATTTCATCCAATTTCTAAATGGCTGCATTTGCAAATTTCACAAGCCAGTATAAAGGAATATTAGTGGTAAAAAAAAGCACTTGTAGGTTTAACTAATCTTTTTTTTTTTTCATGGCAGGGGGCGTGTCCTATGCCTACATACTTTTGCTAAGAGATGACCCTCGTTCCCATCTCAAAAAGTTGGAAGGTATGCTAATATGTGGTGCATGCTAGCACATTATAACATAATCACCATGGTTCATTTAAAAAAAAAAAAGGAGATACCTCTTTAAGTAATGTTTAATTCATCTCTGTGTGTCATCTGAGGATGGTATATGTGAGGGTTTACAACTACTTTAAAGCGGAGCTACACCCAAAAGGGAAAGCCCTGCTTGTTTGCTTCCTCCACTGCCACATTTGGCAACTTTCGGGGGGAGCGGGTACCTGTTTTTGACAGGTACCCCTCCCCACTTCCGAGAGACCTCGCCGCGAGGAGGTCCCCAAGAAGTTAGGTCCTCCTTTCCCCTGCGGTGGTTAGATTCATTACAGAACCGATCAGTCTTCAGGTCCAGGCCTGCTGATCAGTTCTGGCGAATGAAATGCCTGTGTAATGTAAACAAAGGCAGGGAAAGTGATGTCATCTCCCCACGTGGAACTCTTTTTGGTTCCAGAGAGAGGACGTCTAACATTGAGTTGCACAACACTACACTAACACCAATACACGTAGGCACACTTGTCAACCCCCAATCCACCCCCCAATTAACCCTTTCACTCCCTGTCACTGTGTCACCAAGTGAAGTTTTCAGATTTTTCACTGATCACTGTACTGGTGTCATTTGTGACTCTAATCAGTGTTAGGGCAGTTAGTAGTAGCCCCAGGTAGCTTTAGGGTACCCCCTAAACCCAGTTAACCCTTTCACCCCCTGTCACCAGTATCACTAGTAGATCTTTTTACTGATCGCTGTATTTGTGTCATAGGTGACGCTAGTTAGCCAGTTAGTTGGTTAGTTTCACAGCCAGGTTTTTATAGCGTCAGGGTACCCCCATATACTACCTAATAAAGGTTTTGACCCCCTGATTGCCCCCTAGGTAACCCTTTCACCCCCTGTCACCAATGATCAGCGTAATAGTGTTATGGGTGATGATGGTTAGTTAGTTCATTTTTTACAGCATCAGGGCACCCGCCATATATTACCCAATAAAGGTTTAACCCCCTGATTGCCTGGCAGGTGACATCAGTTAGTTTTTAGCGTCAGTTAGGGTCAACATCAGCCCCAGGCAGTGTCAGATTAGTGCAAGTCGCGCAACACCCACGCACGTACCATACACCTCCCTTAGTAGTATAGTGTCTGAACGGATTAATATATTTGATCTGAGCAGATCTATACTAGCATCCCCAGTAGTTTAGGGTTCCAAAAATGTAGCGTTAGCGGGATCAGCACAGATACCTGCTAGCACCTGCGTTTGGCCCCTCCGCCCAGCCAAGCCCACCCAAGTTCAGTATAAACCGATCACTGTCACTTACAAAACAGAAAACACATAACTGCAGCATTCGCAAAGTCAGGCCTGATCCCTGCGACTGCTAACAGTTTTTTTTGTAGCGATTGAAGCAGTCTCTGACAATCAGGTGCCTGTAAGTCGCACTAGTTGTACCAGTAAATGTAGAGGCCAAAATGTCCAATCGGAGGTACACTAGTGAAGAGGCCTACACATTTCTGAGCATGACAGATGAGAGGGAGAAGGAAATCACCCATCTGTCAGATTAATGCAGAATACGATCCAGTAGACAGCAGCGGCACCCTGCCAGATACAGTGCCTTGCAAAAGTATTCACCCCCTGTGTATTTTTCGTGTTTTGTTGCCTCACAACCTAAAATTAACATGGATTGTTTGAGGATTTGCATCATTTTAATTTACAGAACATGCCCACAACTTTGAAGATGTATTTATTTTATTTTTTATTGTGAAGCAAACAACAGATAGGACAAAATAACAGAAAAGGTCAATGTGCATAACTATTCACCCCCCTAAAGTCAATACTTTGTAGAGCCACCTTTTGCGGCTATCACAGCTCCAAGTGGCTTTGGATGAGTCTCTATGAGCTTGCCCCATCTTTCCACTGGGATTTTTGCCCATTCCTCCTTGCAAAACTGCTCCAGCTCCTTCAAGTTGGATGGTTTGCACTTGCGAATAGCAATCTTTAAGTCTGACCACAGATTTTCTATTGGATTGAGGTCTGGACTTTGACTAGGACATTCCAATACATTTACATGTTTCCCCTTAAACCACTCAAGTGTGGCTTTAGCAGTGTGTTTGGGGTCATTGTCCTGCTGGAAGGTGAACATCCATCCTAGCCTCAAATCACACACAGAGTGGTACAGGTTTTGCTCAAGAATATCCCTGTATTTAGCACCATCCATCTTTCCCTCAACTCTGGCCAGTTTGCCAGTCCCAACTGCTGAAAAACATCCCACAGCATATGAGATGGTGTTCTTTGGGTGATGTGATGTGTTGTGTTTGCGCCAGACATAGTGTTTTCTTTCATGGCCAAAAAGTTCAATTTTAGTCTCGTCAGACCAGAGCACCTTCCTCCATTCATTTTGGGATTCTCCCACATGCCTTTTCGCAAACTCAAAACGTGCCATTTAGTTTTTTGCTGAAAGTAATGACTTTCTTCTGGCCACTCTGCCATGAAGCCCAACTCTTAGGTCTCTGTGCTGCCTCTCTGATTAATTCCTTGCCCGCTCTGTGAGTTTTGGTGTGCGGCCATCTCTTGGCAGGTTTGCTGTTGTACCATGTTCTTTCCATTTGGTTATGATAGACTTGATGGTGCTCCTAGGGATCATCAAAGATTTGGATATTTTTTTATAACCTAACCCTGACTTGTACTTCTGAACAACATTGTCCCTTACTTGTTTGGAGAGTTCCTTGGTCTTCATGGCAGTGTTTGGTTAGGGGTGCCTCTTCCTTAGGTGTTGCAGCCTCTGGGGCCTTTCAAAAAGGTGTGTACAGTGGTGTGAAAAAGTGTTTGCCCCCTTCCTCATTTCCTGTTCCTTTGCATGTTTGTCACACTTAAGTGTTTCGGAACATCAAACCAATTTAAACAATAGTCAAGGACAACACAAGTAAACACAAAATGCAATTTGTAAATGAAGGTGTTTATTATTAAAGGTGAAAAAAAATCCAAACCATCATGGCCCTGTGTGAAAAAGTGATTGCCCCCTAAACCTAATAACTGGTTGGGCCACCCTTAGCAGCAACAACTGCAACCAAGCGTTTGCGATAACGTGCAATGAGGCTTTTACAGCATCCTGGAGGAATTTTGGCCCACTCATCTTTGCAGAATTGTCCTAATTCAGTTACATTAGAGGGTTTTCGAGCATGAACGGCCTTTTTAAGGTCATACCACAACATCTCAATAGGATTCAGGTCTGGACTTTGGCTAGGCCACTCCAAAGTCTTCATTTTTGTTTTTCTTCAGCCATTCGGGGGTGGACTTGCTGGTGGGTTTAGGATCATTGTCCTGCTGCAGAAACCAAGTTCGTTTCAGCTTGAGTACACGAACAGATGGTCGGACATTCTCCTTCAGGATCTCTTGGTAGACAGCAGAATTCATAGTTCCTTTTATCACGGCAAGTCTTCCAGGTCCTGAAGCAGCA
The DNA here is from genome assembly GCA_028564925.1 of Lithobates sylvaticus. Classification (NCBI taxonomy): domain Eukaryota; kingdom Metazoa; phylum Chordata; class Amphibia; order Anura; family Ranidae; genus Lithobates; species Lithobates sylvaticus. The sequence goes on along the minus strand of CM053026.1, from coordinate 336,878,159 downwards.
AAACAGCCCCAGACCATCACACTACCACCACCATATTTTACTGTTGGTATAATGTTCTTTTTCTGAAATGCAGGGTAAGTGTCCATTTATTAAAAGCCAGCATCTGCAGTATGTGTAGCTGCTGGCTTTTCATTTTTTAGGTCTTTTACACAAGGACTTTAGTCTGTTGTAATATGGGGATCACCAGCCAGCTGATTTTGTAAAAGCAAAACTGAAATAACTTCTGGTCAGCATTAGGCAACATAGACAGTCCATAAAAGAAGGAGAGAGAGACGGCGCCCTCTAAGTGCAGCAAGTTAAAAACGATTTAATGTAAAAAAGAGGATTAAGAACACTCACACTTTAACAGTGTCATAAAGGCATATCTGTGGTTTAGATGGTCTTCCGTTTTTGGATCCCGGATAGGTGGATGTCATCAAGGCAGCTATCAGGTGTAATCGTCCTGTGTTGTCCAGTGCAGATCCGGTGGCGCTGTGGGTTCTCGGTGCCTCCGGATGTCAGGACAGCAGGCTGTGCGGACAGTGAATAGCTGGGTGTTGAGCGGCGACGTTGTTGCAGCGAACACTTCCGGGTACGGGTCAGGTGGGCGGCGCTTCGGGGCATGCATGCCCCTTCATCAGGCTTCTGTGTGACATCCGGAGGCACCGAGAACCCACAGCGCCACCGGATCTGCACTGGACAACACAGGACGATTACACCTGATAGCTGCCTTGATGACATCCACCTATCCGGGATCCAAAAACGGAAGACCATCTAAACCACAGATATGCCTTTATGACACTGTTAAAGTGTGAGTGTTCTTAATCCTCTTTTTTACATTAAATCGTTTTTAACTTGCTGCACTTAGAGGGCGCCGTCTCTCTCTCCTTCTTTTATTTTATTTCAGAAGCTCCTTCTTGCTTTTATGGACTGGCAGCCCCCTCATGCCCAGCAAATATGTTTTAAATCCCAGTATGTGTACCTGGACTAATATTTAATTCTTGTACTAACACATACGTTATTTTCCCCTTCACCAAGATTTACCGTTTACCCCCCCCCCCCCCCCCCCCCCCCCCCCCCCACAGCCATATGCTAGATGTATTGTAAAAGCTATTTACCTATGTGCGCCATACAAATCCCCATAGACAGTCCATAGCCTGTGGTATACAAACAAAACGACAGCTCTCTGCCAGTAACACTCATCCCTTAACTGGGTTTTTGAAGTCCCGCCTGTTCCAGGGCTCCAAAAAAGTCACAAGAGCCCAGCAGCAGCTGATCAACAGCCTATAGCCCTCTTGCTGTTCCATACTTCATCTCACAGGCACCTGCTGATTGTTTCCTGCTCCCTTCAGGCCTATCCTACAGGCTTCAGAACCCCTGTCACCGTAGTTAGGGTTAGAAGCTCTTTGCAATCTAAAGCCTCCCTGAGTCTCAGAATTCCAGGTCCCAAATGAGGACTTGCCAATCCTGAAAGAACTGTGAATCAGTTTTCTCCTCTCCAACTGGACCACCCTGGAACCACTCACCCTGCATAGGCGAGAACCCAAGTACTTTCAAAAAGTTCTTTGTTTCATCCCCCTTAAAGGGATCAAAACCCAAAAAAAGATTTGGGGTTAAATGATGCCAAGCATCACCCTGAAGTGCCCAGTGTAGAGTGGGGAATGCAGAGAGTCACATTGACGCCACCTTGTCCGTGCCGATGTTTGCATCAACCAGGACTGCTAACCTCCGGGAGAAGACCGAAGAGCACAACATCAAAAAGAGGAGCCAGTGCAAATAAGCCCGCTGGTGGTCCGACTGGTAGAGACGACTCGTTCCCCCATCCACTCACAGAGCATCCAGGGTGAGAACCCCAGAGGCATAGAGACAAGTTCTCGCCACCTGTGCACTTGGAAGGCCGGGTGTCCCCCCTCTCTTGCTAGGTGACCACAGCCTCAACAATTGTAAGTCCGCTGTCAAAATACAAAAGGGTCAGTGGCTGGGATTCCCCCACCAAGTGTGTGGATGGGGTAAGCAAGTAATTTTCTTTCATTCAACCAGCAGGTTGAACAAGAGAAAATGGCTTGTGTATGACCAGTTTAACGCTGGCCATACACAGATTTTTTTAATTCAGATTCATACACAGAGCAGATGAAGAAAGCCATTACTATAGCTACTGTATTTTTGACATCTGGCAGCCGCAGCTGTCAAGAGTATTTGAACAGTAACTGGATCTGATAGGATGAAGCCGCTCTGCAATTTTCTGTCCGGGTCCTTTGATTTTTCCATCTAAGAATGTCAGGCAGGAGGGTTGCAACTGGGCCACCCATGGATTCAATTTTGCATACTGAATGGCCAGCTTAAAGTAGTACTCAGCCACCCTCCACGTTGTTTTCTTTCCCTCAGAATTTCACATTTTCTATTTTGAACAACATAATGAACATTTTCCTCCTACAGCCACTGAATGCCAGCAGGAGGGAGAAGAGAAGATGGCTTTCAGCGGTTGTAGGAGGAAAATGGAGAGTATTGGTTTCTGTATATGCCCCCCCCCCCCCTCCTGTCCAAGTGTACAGCAGAATGTGATCAGGGCCCCCTGGTCCATGGGGTGGGGGGTCATTGTGACCCCCAACTCTACAACACTGCTCCTCCACTGCCCCTGCCCATTGAAATGGATACTAGGTACTTGACCCGGCACAGGAAAACAATGCGGTCAGAAAGCGATAAATGGGTAATTCTATCTTTCTGACCATGTTTCATGTTACACCCATATTTAGGGTGTAATATGAACCATTGTCACATTTCACAGCTGTCGGCTTCTTACCTAAATCATGAGGTTCTTCTTCCCCCAGCATCTTATATTATTATTATTTTTTTGCTTGTTCAGGTATGCAAGGATCTGCCAGCACACCTGCCTCATGCATTTACATCTGTGAATAGAAGATTACAAAGACAGCAGAGGGACTAATAGACAGCAATGCAGCACATGTGCAGTGCCATCACTGTACTGGTAGTCCATCGATACTTCCTCCAATCTTATAACTGAACGTCTGTACCTCAACATGGACCTAGATAAATAATCTGCAGGATCCTTAGCATTTTACCCACAAAGTTGTAATGATTTGCAGGCTCAAATGCAAAAAATTTAATAAAAAAAAATGCACATTTTTTCTTACATCAATATAAGTGCATTTCAAAGGGTGTATTAGGCCTTTAAAACCCATCAATGCTGCCACATATTTGTTTAAAACTGGCAACAACAGGTTAAAGGGTAACAACACTCTGCCCAAGCCTCCTGCATTGTCACTCTGTCACATGGGCTCCTGATGGATATTACAAAACACATTACGAAGGCATGATCTGCTGTCGTCATCGTGTCATGCATCCATCTCTAAAACTGGGTTCACACTTATGGTAATTGGATGTGGGTTTCCCTGCATCCAATTCGCATTACAGGAGATTGTGCCCAGCTCTCAATGGAGCTGGTTCACACATCTCCAGGGCGGCTGCAGAGCGGATTGCACAGGGATCCTTTGTGTCTTTGGCCCAGTTTCAGGTCCGAATTCAGGCAAAATTTCAGGCCTGAAACGGAGAACAGGGATGCACTGGAACCCTGCTGTAACCCGCATCCGCACAGTGTGAACCCGGCCTAACCCAGGGTGTGAAGACACAAAAGTGGCTGCAAAGAGGTTGCAGATGTTCTGACATGCAACGGATAGAAAAAAGAAGTATCTTATTCAGAAAAAGTGTAGTGATTTAGCAATGTCATTTAGTTGGGCTGATGGCATACAAGCGATTCTGTTGCTAGCGACAAATCACCAGTTGGAGAATCATTTAAAAGGCTGCCTGTCCTTATGGAATTGCTCTCCTTGTATTCAGATGCAGTGAGACGTCGCTCTGTTGTTGGTCTGAATGCTGCTGAATCTTGATCGCTAGCAACATCTTGCTGCCTCTTAGCATTCCTGCCCCTGGCGATTTTGACATATTGCCAATGGCAGGATGGCTAGCCGCAGAGATCCCTGTGTGTCATGAGACTTAACCTCAGCACACACATTTCAATCTGATTGTACTATCTCCTATAGGCCCCTTTCACATTTACATTCCAATTGGTCCACCTGTCTGTTTTTCAGCGGTTGTCCCCTGGCATCCAATCTACCAAGAACAGACGGATGGGGACCCGGTCCCCATCGGTCCAATCAGATGATAGTTGGATGGAAACAAACAGACCCATAGAGAAGAGCGGGCTTTGTCCCTGTCCGCTCTGCATAGCGTGCTCAGTGGAGAGATTCCCCGCTGGACGGAAAAACGCCTTGTGTGAAAGGGGCCTTAGACCTACCAACAACTATGTAGAACAAGGGCCTGGATAGATTAGGTAGGTCTTCATATTGCATGGTTTTGATAAATCTAAAATTGATTGTACAAAGATTATGGAATGTACTGTGACCTTAAAGCCCCTTTCACACTTGTGCGACTTCAAAGTCGCGCGATTTTGCCGCGATTTCAAGGAATGCCTGTGTAAGCGGCATCAAAATCGGACCAAAGTAGTGCAGGGACTACTTTTAAGTTGTACTAATATGAATGGCTGTCATTTAAAATCATGGGGAACGACTTGTCGTGCTACTTTGCAGTCCCAAATTGTAGGACAAGTCATAAAAGTGTGAAAGGGGCCTTAGGCCGGGTTCACACTGATACGGGTTTGAAATCATGCGAGTGCAGCTGAACTCACATGATTTTAAACCTGCACGTCAGTCCGACTTCGGGAGCGATTTCAGAGACATCTGTGCGGGTTCATGCACAGATGTCTATTGAAATCACCCCCGAAGTTGCTAAAAGTAGTGCAGGAACTACTTTTGGGAATCGGTGCGGCATTGCACCGATGTGGACGGTGTCCTTGCCGGCAATAGCTGGCGATTTGACACGTCACATCCCATGTCAGAACGGCCCGATGTGAACGTGGACTTAGGGCTTGTTAACACGTGCAGCCATGGTGGATCGCTTTTCATAGGCATCTAACCCACAGCTCAAAGGGAATATGTCCCCTCCTGGGTGCCTGTTTTAACTCTTGAAAGTCTGTAGTACTGTGCCATTACATGTGGTGCCAGCGCAACCTTTGAATGGATCATGCTCGTGGCATTGCTACTTATTAAACGTGACCTATGGTACAATTTTTTCTATACTGCAGCACAAACTGTGTTTACTAACACGTTTGGTGGCCAACAGGGATGAACTCGGAGGGGTTTACACTGGGATAGGAACCAATGTGTGCACGCCTGCCAGGAAGCGTTCACCAATCATCTGCAGCCACGGCATTCCCTGCAATGCAGTCCCACGTATGTATACACACAGATGAAGGGCAGGGAATGTCCACACAGGTGACAGTCTCTTAGGGGGCTCACCCACATGGGTTCAGATCCTAGTCTGAATGTGCCTGAGCGCATTGCTAGCAGCCATGTTATCTTATGGCTGGACGGTCAACAAAACCGTGGCTTTGCTTTAACTACCTCTTCTTTGATTGTACCATTGATGCAACTTGCACAGCAAGGAGGTGGGAGACACAGCTATCAGAATATTACATCAATTCCTTCCTCTACCAATACAATTATCTCCTGACTAATGCAGTGTATGTGTTGTGAGCACATATATCCCAGCCAGCACATGACTGTCAGCCTGATTTACATGGAATACACTGCTATTTTCCCCCACTAGAGAGGAATTCATAACACCAAACTGTTTCAGTGATTTCCTCCTCCCACCAAGCCTGGCTCTTCTATTTCTATTATAAAACAAACGTGCAATCAACCTCACCTACCGAACATCCATCCGAAGCTGTGTACTAAAAATTCTTCTTCCTTCTCTAAACAAGCCTCACTTCCAGATTGCACTCGTGCGTTCCAAGCCTCCCTTTCAGACTGGAATACTGAACTACAAATCACATTAGAAGCTTGGTGTAATCCAAGCCTCGTTTTCACGTGATCCAAGCCTCGTTTTCACGTGATCCAAGCCTCGTTCTCAGTGTACTACTTAGTCTTGTGACGTTCATTCACAAATAATAGGGGATTACATACCTCCTAAAGGAGAACTTTAGTCAAAGCTCGTTTGGCTGTACTTGACTCCTATGGATCACAGGAGTGCAATTCATTTTGCACTCCTGTGACCCATTTTCAGCAGAGAGCGGGCTGAAGTCCGCTCTCTGCCGACGTCACAGATAGGGTTGCCACCCCATCCCTTTAAAACCAAACACATATTAATTACTTACAGACTGGATAATTTACCCCCCTAATGATCAGGCCATTTTTGCGATATGGCACTGGGTTGCTTTAACTGACAATTGCGCAGTCATGCGGCATTGTACCCAAACAAAATTGATGTCCTTTTTTCCCCAAAAATAGAGCTTTCTTTTGGCGGTATTTGATCACCTCTGCGGTTTTTATTTTTTGCACTATAAACAAAGAAAAGAGCGACACTTTTGAAAAAAATTAAAAATAAATATCCCAATAATTTCTTCAGTATAGGCCAATATATATTCTTCTACATATTTTTGGTAAAAAAAATCCCAATAAGCGTAAATTGATTGGTTTGCGCAAAAGTTATAGCGTCTAAAAGATAGGGGATATATTTATGGTATTTTTATTATTTTTTTTTTTACTAGTAATGGCGGTGATCTGCCATTTTAAGGTGGACTGCAACATTGCGGAGGACAGATTTGACACTTTTGACACTTTTTTGGGACCATTGACATTTATACAGTGATCAAAGCTAAAAATAGCCACTGATTACTGAATGAATGTCACTGGCAGTGAAGGGGTTAACACTAGGGGGCGATCAAGGGGGTCAAATGTGTTCCCTGGGGGGTGTTTCTAACTGTGGGGGGATGGGACTGACTGGAGGAGGAGAGAGATCGCTGATCACTAGGAACAGAAGATCTCTCTGTAACTCCCCTGTCGGAACAGGGATCTGTCTGTTTACATTGATAGATGCCCGTTCTGGCTCTCATTACCGCGATTGCGGGTGGCCAGTGGACATCGCGGCCACGCGCATTGGGTACCCCGCCGTAGAGTGGGCGTGTGCGCCTGCTACGGCTCCCTAAAGAAGCCGACGTACACCTATGGCGATTTGCGGGAACATGCCGACCTGCCGATCTAGTCACAGAAGTCGGTCCAGGCTCGGCATCATCATGACCACGGAGTCAGGATACGCCCAGATCCCTGGACCAACACCCGGCTCGGCCTCTCAGCGAGCCACTGTGAGCCTGAGACAGCCGCTCCGCCCCCTCCACAGCTCAGTTCTCCAATAAGCGAGGAGGAAGATGAGCAGAGAGCTGTGACTGACAGTCAGCAGCTCTCTGCTCGGGGAGCTGTGAGAACCGAGTGATCGGCGGTGTTTGATCACTCGGTTCTCAGTGCAGAGACGTCGGGGGACAGATGCAACATCTGACCGATACTGCATTCACCTATGTAAGTATGATACAAAAAAGCTTCTCAGTGTCAGTAACATGGATTGTGTAGGGAAATAATAGTTCCCGACACACAGTGGGCAGCCCCTCAGCCTCATCTCCAGTGACTGTATTCCGGGACACTGTATTGTCCTGGGAATAAAGGTGCCCGGGACCCGGGACAGACCTGAAAAATGCGGGACTGTCCCCGGCAATCTGTGACATGTGGTCACCCTACATGCAGACCACATAGAAAAGTCAAGTATTGCTCATTCTGTCCTTCACCCCAGCCTGTAAGAAGACCCTGTTCACACATACTGCAGTAACCTGTGTTTTACTGCACTGGATGAATGCAAGTCACCTATAAAGACAATTGTTTTCTATAGGTTCTGATCACACCACAACACTGAAGATAAAAAATAGTGGGCATAACTATGTTGATAGAGCAGACTAAGTTGGTAATAGTATTAGGTAGATAGGATAATATATAAAAAAAAAGATATATGTATTTAAAGTAGTTGTAACCCTAACAAAAAAAACAATGATCCTGGTCCTTTAAAGCAGGATACACAGCATAGTGCTTGTGCTGTGTCACTTCTCCCTTTCTATGTTATAAAAAACCTGGTTGATCCTGCCTGTTCCTATGTCCTCCCCCTTAGTCTGCTGACCACAGTAATCATGGCTGCTGATCCCTGATACTGTGGTCAGGTTACGTGCCTCCATCATCCTGCTGCTTCCCTCTCTCCCCCTCCCTCCCTGTCAGCTCTTGTGTGTGATCCATCTCCTCCCCGCCCCTCTTGCCGCTATAGCTGTAACATTACTATTGAGATATTCTGTAATCCCCTCTCTTACAATAAGATATAATGTGCAGTATCTGTGTTTTTTTTACTTAAATTTTTTTTGTGTGTAGCGGGGTCGTTCCCCTTTTAGGGGAGAAGACTACAGTTCCCATAATTCCCCAGGCCCCCGGGAGGATGGTTGTTTCCGCCCGAGAGGCTGCTGGGGGAGGTGATAAAAGGGAAGAGGAGAGATCGCCTCTTCCTCTTCTGACTGGGCTGGTGACGCAGACACTGTGTGAGGAGACACCTGTGCGGACCGGGGCTGCTGAAGGCCTGAAGCCTGGGCCTTGCAGCAGACGGAGAGAGACTCTCACCCCTCATTGTCAGCAGCAGCAGAGCGGAGACTTTTGCCTACAAACGGTCGGTCGGAGAGAGGACCGGAGCGCAGGGGCTGTGACGGAGGAGGCCGGACGCCGCCAGTGGAGGTCCCGGAGCTGAGGACGGTTCCCCAGGAGTGGTGAGCGAGCTGAAAGGCTCCTCCTACACTGTTACTTTCACTCTATGCCTATTGAACTGCCAAGGCACAATTACCTCAGAGCAGCAGATTGTTTCTTTCATGTGGATTACAAACACACCATTTAAAGCACCACCTCTACAGTTCTCTTGCCGGTGAAGAATACTGTATTTTCTCAAGGACTGAGCTCTATTGCTAGGGATCAGGCCTGGTCCGTTAGGTAGGCGCAGTTAGATTTGTTGCACCTCAGGGGTGCATAGCAGACGGTCGCTACACTTGGCGTTCCGTTCCCCATTGCTCTCTAGGCCCACATATGTGTACATGTTTATAGCACATACTGCAGGGACCTGTTCATGTGTATTGTAAGTCAAATGTTTAAATGCATGTTACCATTTCTTTTCATTTTACCAAAGTAAAGACAGTTATTTCAGCTAGCAGTCTGCCTGTGAGTTTGAGTCCATTACACTTAAAGTATAAGTGATATTTATATGTGCATAGATACATACCCCTTGATTAACTGTGCCAGAGCGGGTAGAGCAAATTGCCGGGGGGTTGGTGGAGCTGTACTCAGGGACCCAAAACAAACTTGCGGCCCTCTTAACTGGGGGTATCGCTACACGTGGGGGCTCGTAATCCGGGATCCTGAGACAGCGGGAAAAGCCGCCAGAAGGTACCGGCATGATCCAGCCGCAGCAGCAGTCATTGAACTACCAGGGATATGGCAGGAAGAGGCAGTCAGGCAGCTCATAATGTCATTATCCCCAGGCCACAAGTCACGGATAATGGATATGAGAAATGATGCCGGGTATACATACGCCCTAGCAGAATGGCAGGAAGAGATCCCAGAGCAGTTCAGGAGCCAAAGCATACGAGCACTGGATGGTCAGACCTATCAATTGCTGCATGCGCTGCCGCGCAAGGGAGACTGTTCTCCAGTGAAAACTATGCTATCCCCAAAGAAGGAAGAGCAGAAGGGCGAGGAAAGTCCCGCACCCGCACAGACCACTCTTAGTGCAGAACTGTGCGCTGTCCTAGGGGAGATTGTGACTCAGTGCAGAAGAGACCCCGGGGACTACCCGATGTCGGGATACAGGAAACTCCGGATGTTTTCAGGAAGGAAACCTGTACCCTCGGGGGAAGAGGGATTTGAAGAGTGGCTAGATGGTGCCACGCAGGCCTTAGAAGAATGGGAGGTCCCAGAAGGTAGAAAGAAGCAAAGGATTGTTGAGAGCCTAAAAGGGCCTGCCTTAGAGGCCATACGCAACCTGAAGACAAGCAAGAAGGATTGCACTGCACAGGATTACATAGACATCCTGGAAAGTGTGTTTGGTGGGACAGAGAAAATCACGGAGCTTACCTATCAACTGGAACACTGTTACCAGAAGACAGGGGAGAAGCTATCGGAGTACATGGGACATATAGACAAGATCCTGCATAGGATTATCCTGAAGAAGGAGATAGATCCGGGGAAGGTAGATGAAGCCCGTGCCCAGCAGGTGATGAGGGGAGCCCAACCCCTAGACCCTGTTGCACTAGTACTACGTACCCGACAGGATGGGAAGAGCCTGGACTACCCCGATCTCATTCGAATGGTCAGAGAGGAAGAGGCCATGTTGGAAGAGAAACGGGAAAAGCAAGTGATGGGGTCTACAAAACTTCCAGTGGCCACGGTCAGGTCGGCCTTAACCCCTGAAAGAGAGACAGAAGTAGATGCCCTGAAGTTGCAGATGTCCCAGATGATGGAGATACTGACATCTCTGGTGGCGAAAGAGACGCCGAGTCCCAAGAAAGAAACAAGCAGGAGGGAATTATTTCCAACTGTTTCAGCACCAGCATCCCCACCTGACTACGGAGAGATGATCTGTTTTAACTGCGGGGAAGTGGGCCATATTGCAGCTGTATGTTCCAGTCCCAAGAGGAAGAAAACAGATAGCCGCCAGCCGGCGGGAAACGCCAAAGGGCCCCGGTGAAGGAGTCAACCGGGTGCCCATCGCCTTCAGTGAGCTCCAAGAAGTATAACGGGAAAAGAAAGCGAGGAGACCAAACCCCTCAAAAGGGGCCCAGGGTTCCTCAACCAAGGTACACCCCAGAGAAAGGGGGCAAGACCCCTCCGATGAGAAACAGCACTCCCAAGCGAGAACCCTTAAAAGTGAGAGATAACAATGTCCCTCAACGGGTTCACACTCCCATAAAGAGGGAGAAAATGAATGCATACCAGGCTCAGGAAAGAATCAAGTGCAAATCCAGTTGGAAAGAAAAGAGTCCAAAGAAGAGGACAGCACCAACTCGGCCCTACCCAGAAGAGCTGGTTGGTCCATCTCCTACTGTACCCATCCAAGTGGAAGGAGTGTACACACAGGCCCTCCTAGACACTGGAGCACAAGTGACCCTATTGTACAGGGACTTCTATGACAGATACCTGAGTCATCTGCCCATACAGAAGATAGAAGAGTTGGAGATACGGGGGCTGGGAACTCAGAGTTTCCCCTATGATGGATACCTACCCATACGGTTAACCTTTGACCCATCCGTGGCTGGAAAGGCTGAAGTGTTTGACACCCTGGCAGTGGTGTGCCCTCGCCCGCCTGGAACCAGCAAGACCTCCCTGATCATAGGGACGAACACGGATCTAGTCAGAAGGCTTCTGGCCCCCCTTGTACAGAAGCAGAATCTTTCAGCCCCCAAGATCCATCCCATGCTGAAGGCGGCCTACCAGCGGTTGGTCCTAGAGCAGAAGACCCCAAGTGAGGGGATAGGAAGGGTATGGAGGCTTGGAAAAGAAGGAGCGGTGTTACAGCCTGGAGAGGTGACCTGCATGAGGGCCACGGTGAAACTTAATTGGGAGCAGCCTGGTCCCTTCGTGATGCTGGAATCTGACCCAATGGAGGGTCACTCAGGCCTGGAAATGATCCCAGAAGTGATCTCAATCAAGGCCCTGAAGAAGGCTAGAGGAAGAGTCCCTGTCAGTGTAAGGAACCCCACGGAGCGGCCCGTGGAGATCCCTGCCAGGATGCTGCTGGGACAGGTGAGTCCTGCTGTCCCAGTTGGCTGGTCAGAAGTGAAGGGGATGGGTGAAGGAGAAGATGTTTGGAAGAAACTCTCCATGGAAAACCCAAACCTACCTGGAGCTTGGAAAGAGAGAGCCAAGGCCCAGCTGACCAGATGGGAGAAGATTTTCTCTAAAGATGAGTTTGATGTGGGGTGTGCGAGGAGTGCCACCCATCGAATCCGCATGCAAGAGGACAAGCCATTCAGAGAAAGAGTCAGGCGAGTCCCGCTAGCAGATCTGGAGGATCTGAGGGAGCAGCTTGCGGAACTGAAGAAGACGGGAGTGATTAGGGAGTCCAGAAGCCCCTATGCCTCCCCAATAGTGGTGGTCAGGAAGAAGAATGGGTCATTGAGGCTCTGCATTGACTACAGAACTCTCAACAGGAGGACCATTCCTGACCAGTACACCACGCCAAGGATAGAGGATGCCTTACAGAGTTTATCTGGAGCTAAGTGGTTCAGTGTGATGGACCTCAAGAATGGGTACTATCAAATCCCCATGCATCCAGAAGATAGAGAAAAGACTGCCTTCATAACCCCAGTAGGGTTCTTTGAGTTCAACAGGATGCCTCAGGGCCTATCTGGAGCTCCTGCTACATTTCAACGCCTTATGGAAAGGACGGTTGGAGACATGAACCTCATAGAAGTCCTTGTGTACCTGGACGATGTCATTGTTTTTGGAAAAACTTTGGAAGAAAATGAAGCCAGATTGGAGAAAGTGTTGAAGAGGCTCAGTGAAGAGGGACTCAAACTTTCCCCCGAGAAGTGTCGGTTCTATCAGTCTTCTGTGAACTATCTGGGTCACATAGATTGGCCACAGACCCTGAGAAGTTGGAGGCAGTTACTTCGTGGCCAAGACCCACAACAGTTACAGAACTTCGGTCTTTCTTGGGGTTCTGCTCCTACTACCGCAGGTTTGTGGATGGGTTTGCCCGCATTGCAAAACCCCTAAACGAACTGCTCAAGACAGAAGGAGAGGAAGATGGATTGGGGCCTAGGAGGCCCGGTGAGTCGGTTCAAGACAAATGGAACTCAAGGTGTGAAGAGGCTTTCAGAACCTTGAAGAGAAGTCTCACCACAGCCCCAGTTTTGGCCTATGCTGACCCCACTAGACCATATGAGCTACATGGAGAGGGAGGCTTGGATAGCTCGGGTGGCAGTTATACCTCGTCCCGGATTGTATGGTAAAAGGAGAAGCAAGGATAGAGTTAGGGGACTATAGCGGTAAACGAGAAAACGAAAAAAAGTGGATAATACTTGCAACTTTTTGAATAAGAAATAATTTTTTACATATTTCTCAGATCTTTTCTCTCTTTTTCACGGTACAAACTGACCCTGAAGAAGCCATAGTGTGGCGAAACATGTTGGTCGGCTTTCTCCAACCAGCCTCTTTGTACCCAGGATCTATCAAAATCTTGTAGATCCTTTTTAAAACTCATATTTTACTGCCTATTCCCACGGTCCCCTAGTCATCGCCGGACCCTATGCGCCTCCACCATTGCATTGGTCAGGATATGACTTTAGGACCTACCCCACGATACCCATGTTTGTAATATATGTGAATGTTTGTCATTTATGATTTTCATTGTTTAATTGTTCAGGAATAAACTATTTTGTAAACAATAAAAAAATAAAAAATTATTTCTTATTCAAAAAGTTGCAAGTATTATCCACTTTTTTTCGTTTTCTCGTTTACCGCTATAGTCCCCTAACTCTATCCTTGCTTCTCCTTTTACCATATGAGCTACATGTTGATGCCAGCCATGAGGGCCTAGGTGGAGTACTCTATCAGGAGTATGAAGACCAACTGCGACCAGTGGCCTATGTGAGCCGGAGCCTGACCCCCTCAGAGAAGAACTACCCCACCCACAAGTTGGAGTTCTTAGCCCTCAAATGGGCAGTAGTTGACAAACTAAAAGACTATCTCTATGGGGCAGAGTTTACTGTAAAAACAGATAACAACCCCTTGACCTACCTATTCACCACCGCCAAGCTGGATGCAACTGGACACAGATGGTTGGCGGCGTTGTCTGGATTCAATTTCAGCCTCAAGTACAGACAAGGGGCTGGAAATAGAGATGCAGATGCCCTGTCCCGAAGATCCCATGTCATGGTCGATGATTGGGAAGACTGGACTCAAGTGGCACCAGAAGGAGTGCGAGCCCTTTGTCAAGGGGCTGAACTCCAAGCCAGAGGAGGATCCAGAGCCGAAGAGATAGGAGTTACCACAGTGGGAGTCCCAAAGTGTTACTGTGGGGTAACTCAACTATAAGAAGAGTGCCTACCGAAGCTGTCCAAGAAAGAGTTAAGGAGTGACCAATTGGAAGACCCCATGGGGAAATTGGTCCTGGAAGCCTTGGAAAACAAGAGTCCAGAGGGACTCCGACTTCACCCTTCCAAAGAGGCTCGCCTACTGAGGAGAGAGTTGGACAAATTGCAGGTGCATCAGGGAGTGGTCTACCGAAGGGGCCCCTCTGATAGCTCAGAAGATAAGTGGCAGTTGTTTCTCCCTGAAAAGCATAGAGAGACTGTGCTGATTGCCCTACATGACCAGCATGGTCACTTGGGAGCAGAGAGAACCTTCCAACTTGTCAGAGACCGGTTTTATTGGCCCTGCATGAGGGCCGAAGTGGAGGAGTATTGCCATTCCTGTGCAAGATGCATTCAGAGGAAGACTTTACCCCATCAAGCTGCCCCAATGGGCCATCTACAGAGTCAAGGCCCAATGGATCTGGTATGCATTGATTTTCTCTGCCTCGAACCCGATTTGAGTGGATTGGGAAATGTTCTGGTGGTAACCGACCATTTCACCCGTTATGCTCAGGCTTTCCCAACCAAGGACCAGAAGGCCTCTACAGTAGCTACGGTACTTTTGGAGAAGTACTTTGTTCATTATGGACTACCACAGAGAATCCATTCAGACCAAGGAAGGGACTTTGAGAGTCGTCTGATCAGAAAACTACTAGATTCTCTGGGAGTAGAGAAGACTAGAACCACACCATATCACCCTCAAGGTGATGCCCAGCCTGAAAGGTTCAACAGGACCCTATTGAACATGTTGGGAACTTTAGAAACAGAGAAGAAGCAAAATTGGAGTCAACACATATCAGCTCTGGTGCATGCCTACAACTGCACCACAAGTGATGTGACAGGTTTCTCTCCTTACCGACTTATGTTTGGGAGAGAAGCAAGATTGCCAGTGGATCTGGCCTTTGGCATTTCCTTGGACCATGCCTCTGCTGCCTCCTACAAAGGATATGTGGACAGACTGAGGCACAGTTTGAAGATAGCTTACGAGAAAGCTCAGGCGGCCTCTGACCAGAGGGGGGCCCGAAATAAGAGGAACTTTGATCTGAAGGTTCAAGTACAGGACCTACAGCCTGGGGACCGTGTACTGTTACGCAATCTAGGGATCCCTGGAAAACACAAGCTTGCTGATAGATGGAGATCAGAGCCATATATCATCTGTAGAAAACTTCCAGGATTGCCTGTCTACAAGTTGAAGCCAGAAGGAAGAGTGGGGCCCTTGAAGACCTGGCATAGGAATCACTTGCTCCCACTCACTGAAGCAGTCAGAATACCTCCAGCAAGAGACTTACCTGAATCTGTTTCCATTCTGGATACCCCCAGGCCTAACACTCGGTCTCAGACATCCCAAATTAGGGGTGGACAGGACCCCCAATCAGCAGAAGAAGAAAGAGGAGAACTTGAATGGCTATGGCCTTCCTCAACTCCAGGAAGTTCCGCCATAGATCTTCCACTTACTGAGGATGTGGAAGATAAAACATTGAACCCAGAAGCTACAGAGTTTGTTCCATTCAGTGTTGTGCCTGAGTGCTGGGAAGATATCCCTGGTCTCTACTCAGAAGAAGAAGAAGTAGATGTTCCAGAACCAGAGATGTTGCCAGAATGTGTTCCTGAAGAAGTCCCAAGAGAACAGAGAGCTCGCAGAGTTGTGAGGCCTCCCAAGAAGTTAACTTACCCCAAGATGGGAAAAAGTTCAGAGGACTCTGTTACCACAGCAAGGAGAAGTGCTGAACGCCCTGACCCATCCACTGTTCATTTGGTGGAGGGCAACCCCAGCTCACTCTCTGGCACAGTTAGACAGGTCGCCCACACTGAAGTGACCTGTAGACAGGACAGCTCCCCATCCTATGCTAATTGGTGGGAAGCTCCTCTGTCTGAATTATGTGAACGTGTTGTTTCAAAGAAAGTTTGTAGATTGAACAATGTCTTTGGGGACCAAAGATTCAAAGTGGGGGGAGTGTGTAGCGGTGTCGTTCCCCTTTTAGGGGAGAAGACTACAGTTCCCATAATTCCCCAGGCCCCCGGGAGGATGGTTGTTTCCGCCCGAGAGGCTGCTGGGGGAGGTGATAAAAGGGAAGAGGAGAGACCGCCTCTTCCTCTTCTGACTGGGCTGGTGACGCAGACACTACTGAGTGAGGAGACACCTGTGCGGACCGGGACTGCTGAAGACCTGAAGCCTGGGCCTTGCAGCAGACGGAGAGAGACTCTCACCCCTCATTGTCAGCAGCAGCAGAGCGGAGACTTTTGCCTACAAACGGTCGGTCGGAGAGAGGACCGGAGCGCAGGGGCTGTGACGGAGGAGGCCGGACGCAGCCAGTGGAGGTCCCGGAGCTGAGGACGGTACCCCAGGAGTGGTGAGCGAGCTGAAAGGCTCATCCTACACTGTTACTTTCACTCTATGCCTATTGAACTGCCAAGGCACAATTACCTCAGAGCAGCAGATTGTTTCTTTCATGTGGATTACAAACACACCATTTAAAGCTACATGTGCACCACCTCTACAGTTCTCTTGCCGGTGAAGAATACTGTATTTTCTCAAGGACTGAGCTCTATTGCTAGGGATCAGGCCTGGTCCGTTAGGTAGGCGCAGTTAGATTTGTTGCACCTCAGGGGTGCATAGCAGACGGTCGCTACACTTGGCGTTCCGTTCCCCATTGCTCTCTAGGCCCACATATGTGTACATGTTTATAGCACATACTGCAGGGACCTGTTCATGTGTACTGTAAGTCAAATGTTTAAATGCATGTTACCATTTCTTTTCATATTACCAAAGTAAAGACAGTTATTTCAGCTAGCAGTCTGCCTGTGAGTTTGAGTCCATTACACTTAAAGTATAAGTGATATTTATATGTGCATAGATACATACCCCTTGATTAACTGTGCCAGAGCGGGTAGAGCAAATTGCCGGGGGGTTGGTGGAGCTGTACTCAGGGACCCAAAACAAACTTGCGGCCCTCTTAACTGGGGGTATCGCTACATGTGCAAAACACCTTATTTTACAGCGCTGCTGGGTGTCCAAGTGACCTCCTGCCGCTCTCCTCCCGGCTGACATCAGCTGGGAATCTCGACCCTCCTGCTGTAGTGCTCGGAGCGGGGAAGGAGAATGCCAGCATGTCATGTGAGCGCTGTAAAATAAGGTATTTTGCACAATAATTAAAAAAAAACTCAGATACTGCACATTATATCATTCTGTAAGAGAGGTGATTACAGGATTTCTCAGTAGTGACTTTACAACCATTAAATGTTGATCAGCCCCTGGTTGGATGACTATACATTTGGCATACCTTTCCATTTGGTGAGATCTATATCTTTATATAAATAAAAAGAAAATCGCGCTATTAGAGTCCACTGGAGTGAACCAA
Source organism: Lithobates sylvaticus (assembly GCA_028564925.1). Lineage (NCBI taxonomy): Eukaryota > Metazoa > Chordata > Amphibia > Anura > Ranidae > Lithobates > Lithobates sylvaticus. The sequence goes on along the minus strand of CM053026.1, from coordinate 336,860,762 downwards.
AAGTCAATCTTAGCAGGGATAATTTCTACAGCAGAAATACTCTCCACAATGCTGCTTCATGCATTTAAAGAGAACATGCTTACCAGATGTAAGCCATAAATTTGCATATGGCGGCTTTAACCCAGCCCGGGTTGATGGTCCGGTTGTTAGGAGAGGATGTGATGAAGCGATGTGGTGTACTTTCTGTTCCTTCCCAGGTTATATACTCATAGAGCACAGTTGAAGGTCACCGAGAAAAAACAGAAAATGCACCATAGCATAATACTGCTAGACTATATAGAAGCAATTAAATCACCAAAACCTTTATGAAAGAGTTTAGTGAATGGAAGTAGTGTCAGACTAATTCGTGGAAAGACACCCGTGACCAGAAACAAATATACGTGCACCACCACAACATGAAAGGCCTCCTTACCAGATGCCAGAAAAAAGAAATCGCCAGTAGAGATGAAATGATCAAGTGCAAGATGTATCTGAATGGATTGTGAACAGCCACCTTGAGGAGTGCCTCCTTACCAAACAATGAACATCAAACAGCGGATAGCCATGCACAATCACCATATAGGATGTCCCCTTACCAAACAGCCAAATCTGAGAAGGCAAATACAGCACTCCAAGATAGGGATTCCTCCGCAGCCTAAGGTCATATGCAGATCGGTGGCAAAGAGCTTTTTTTACTATATCTTTATATATTTTTAGTTTCAAGCAGACTTGCAATTAGCTAACTATTGATGGGTCCAGGGCTGCCTCTCTGATCAGCCTACACTTACCTTTTTTATATATTATCCTATATACCCACTACTATTACCAACTTAGTCAGAGACAGAGTACATAGTGCAGTCCGTATAGTATATATACTGCAGTTAAGAGTATAAAGTGCAGTCAGTGTAGTATATATAATACAGTGCAGGGTATATAGTGCAGTGTATAGTATATAATATAGTGTATTGAAGTGGTTAAGTGGAACCCTATGACAGAATTAAGACAAAAACAGCATGCCCCCCCCCCCCCCCAAGCCCATACCAGGCCCTTTGGGTCTGGCATAGATTTTAAGGGGAACTCCGTGCCAAAATAAAAAATAAATGGCGTAGGCTCCCCCCAAAATCCATACCGGACCCTTATCCGAGCAAGCAGCCATGGCAGGCCAGGATGGGGGGGGGGGGGGGGGGGGGGGCAAGCAATTTTTATCTATATTTCCGGGATCCGGCAATACGTTAAAGCCGCAAGCAATTTTAAATTACATTTTTTCCTTTGCAAATGTAATTTTGCTGCGGCACAGTAAAACACATGAGAAAGATGTGCCACTTTATAGGCAGACTAAGGGGACCACCCAGGCAAGATATTTAAAGGAATATTACATTTTTATTGTTTCACTTTAAGCATTATTAAAATCACTGCTCCTGAAAAAACGGCCATTTAAAAACTTTTTTTTTGTATTGATACCCCCTGTGGCAGGACCGTGTCCCCAAACACTTTTGATTTTTCACGTTCGTGTCCCATAAACTTTAACGGTGTTCGCATGTTCGCACAAATTTTTTGTCTGTTTGCATGTTCTGGTGCGAACCAAACCAGGGGGTGTTCGGCTCATTCCTAGTTACTAGCCTGTCCATCTGCACATGTCATGCCAGAAAGGGTCCTTACCGCAGTGAGGTACATTTCTGACTGAGAAGGTGCATTGTAATAACTTGGGGTGATGGTGCACTGTTTTGTGCATGCTGTTTTAAAGATTACATTAAAAAACCATTGGGTGTCCATGCTGGACCACTGGTTGGAGGTGGCCCTACATGCCCTTTAGTTACTAGCCTGTTATACCTACAATACGCCTACAGTATGTAATCATTCAGTCCTAGGTCCTATTTGGAAAAGAACCCTAACAGCCATTTTCAAATTCACAAAGCAACATTAGAGTGTAATTTATTCAGAGTAAAGACAAGATTGTTGTCTTGAAAGATTATTGTACCTAAATGTACTAGACCCTACAGGACCCTCAACATTGATTTTCAAATATATCAACATTAGAGTGTAATTTATTTGCTGAAAAAAGCCCCCAAAATATTGTCATGCATATTAAATCACTTGTACTAGGCCCCAATATGGACAGGACCCCCTACCAGTGGTTTTAAAATCTAAAAATAAACATTCAATTTAAAGCTATGCAAGCGGAATTTGTAGGCTGCATTTTCAAAGGTAGAATCATATCCTCTGCCTTATGCACAGTACATAAACAGTATTGAATCACTTGTGCTATGCCCTAATTTGAAAATGACCCCCAACAGCCATAGAAATCTAGAAAGGAACATTACGGTGTCATTTAAAAAGCCCCTCAAAAATTGTTGTGCCTACATGTGCATTATAAAATTATTTGCACTAGGCTTCAATTTGAACACGACCCCCCAATATCAGTTTTTAAAACTATAAATCAACATTAGAGTGTGATTTATTTTCAGAAAAAAAGGCCCCAAAAATCTAGCTATGCCTGCATGTGCAGTACAGTATTACATTATTTGCACTAGGCCCCAATTTGAACAGGACCCACAATAGCCATTTTTAACTCTAGAAATCAACATTAGAATATATTTTATTCACATAAAAACACTCCAATGTTAGCTTGAAATATTTGAATTCTTGTTATTCTTTGTTCCTATATATTTGATGATATGGTGGTATTTTGTATGTGTTTCGTGTTTCTTGAAATAAATAAAAGATTTGAAAAAAAAAAAAACCACTCCAAAAGTGCCTACAGTATTCAGTTATTTGCACTTGTTCCGGACCTAATTTGCCCTGCACAGCAATTTAAACATGTACTGTAGAAATCAACATTACAGTGTGATTAAAAAAAAGCCCCCTAAATTGTGCCTACACTTTGAACGGGACCTACAGGTAGAGACTTGCCAGGTTTTATTTATTTACTTTTTTATTACAGAGTACGTAATGTGCTAGCTATGGGCAGTGGTTCAGACTCAACATCCAATATTCCCAGGGGTCTACTCTTAAAGTTGAAAAAGAGTGAATCATGCAATTTAGGCACATTATTTTGATTTGCAGATGGAGGACTTACTTGGCCCCTAGCTGGTTGTGCATAACCTGTGCCTTGTACACCGCATGTACACAGTGTTCAATCAGTACTACTAGGCCCGAATTTGAAAACAACTCCCCAACAGCTATTTTAAAATCTAGAAATCAACATTAGAGTTAAATTTATTCACAGAAAAATAGCTCCATAGAGATTGATGTGACTGCCTGCGCAATTTTTAATTATTTGCACTAGGATACATTGACCCCAACAGCCTTTCTTGAATCTAGAAATCAGCATTAGAGTTTATGTATTCATGGAAAAAAAATCCCAAAAGATTGTATGTGTAGCGGTCACACTTTACCAAGTGAAAATGTAGTTTTTCCTCAGAACTGTAATCATCAACATGGGGACAAGGTGCTTTGGGGTGCTTTGGGGTGGGGGGGGGGGGGCCGCAGGGCCCCCTTTCTCCAGGCTCCCCCCCATGTTGAGGGCACGCGGCCTGGTACGGCTGGGGGGGGGGGGGGGGGGCGCTCACTCGTCCCCACTTCCTTTCCTGACCGGCTGGGCTGCATGCTCGGATAAGGGTCTGATATGGATTCGGGGGGGGGGACCCCCACGCCGTTTTTTCGGCGTAGGGATTCCCCTTTAAATCCATACCAGGTGACGGGGCTAGCGAGGTGTCAATCGAGGCGGCATTGACTTCCTTCGCTAGTCCCGTCTATATCACGTTATAAATGAATGGACTTTACTCCGTGTGTGGGGCAAGTCCGTTCATTTCAAAAGTCCTGCGGACTTCCGCCAAATCTCCGGCGGATTGTCCGCCGAAAAAGTCCGGGCGTGTGTGGGCAAGTCCACATGTTTCGGAAAGTCCGGCGGACCTCCGCTGGAAAGTCCGGCCGAAAAGTCAGATCGTGTGTACGTGGCATAACTGTTATCTGTAAGCTACATCAATAAAAGGATCTTTATTTGTTCACCTTCTTTGCCTGGTCTGTAGTCTCTTAAAGGGGTGCATGCACAACGTGTCAAAAGAGCAGGGCTTGCAACAACAACAACAAGGGACTGAGTTAGAGGAAGATACAGTATGTGGGTCTAAGCTACAGAGTGTTATCCAGAGGATGCTAATGTGTCGTTGTCAAGGACTACAGTATCTGTGTCACGTGCAAAGCAACCAATCAGCCAAGAGATGGTTGACATGACAAAGGTGACAGGTACTCTGGTAGTGGAGCGAGTTAAGTGCTAGCAGCCAGTGCCCCACTTTCTGGGACCAGATTTGCAGCACAGAGTGCCTAGGGACCCATCTTGGAGTCATGGGAGTCAGATATATGAGGTACTTCAGGAGTAAGAGAACAAGTATGAAGAAGGGAAAAAGTGTGTTTCCTGTATCTAGTAGCAACCAGTGGCAGCTGGTGCACAAACGCTGCCACTGTGCCATCAATTGCAGCCACTGTACCAAATGCTGCCACTGTGCCCATTAAACGCTGCTACTGTTCCATCAAACGCTGCCCCTGTGCCATCAAACGCTGCCCCTGTGCCATCAAACGCTGCCCCTGTGCCATCAAACGCTGCCCCTGTGCCATCAAACTCTGCCACTGAGCCATCAAATGCTGCCACTGTGCCCATTAAACGCTGCCACTGTGCCATCAAGCGCTGCCACTGTGCCCATCAAAAACGCAGCCACTGTGCCCATAAAATGCTGCCAGTGTGCCCATTAAATGCTGCCAGTGTTCCCTTGAATGCCTCCAGTGTGACCCCCCGCCCGCTCACCGTCTGCCCGGCACTTACCCTGTCTTGGTGGGGCAGCGGGTGACAGCGACGAGCAGGGTCCTTCGTGCGTCTCCTGCCATCCTCATCTCCCGTCCTCTCTTCCTGATAGGCGTCCAATAGCGGCGCCTGTCGTTTCAGCCAATCAGGTTACAGGTAACAGACCTGAGCACATGATTGGTGGAGAGGCGGTTTAGTGTTAGGAAATCGAATATTCATTCGCTTTTCTAACACAGCTGTGACTTGCACACACAGAGTGACCTGCGAGCACCCAGCATGGCACTCGCAGGTCACTTTTTTTGATGCCTATGGCTCTAAACAGGTGCTTCAAAAACACCCCCCGTCGCTGTAATTCAGGTCTGAATAGGGGGTGGCAGCGGCGGCCATAGATAGATTCATGCAATGCATGAATCTATCTATTGGTGATAGAGGGGGTGGCAGGAGAAAGGGGGCGGCGCCCGTGCGCCCTTATGGATGCACCACTGGTAGCAACACTGGATTAGTCACTTGGAAAGAGGTGACATATTGCTGGATTGGTGGAGACCGGCGCAGGTCCTTAATGCTGCACACCTGGGAAAGTGGTGTTCTCTAACAAAGAGTGTGTCTAAAGTGTCCAAGTGTAATCAGTGTAAAGATTTCAGCCATGGATTACAGAGAATTAACTGCCAGAGTTCTTGCCTGCTTCTAAGGCTGAATTTGTGCCTTGGACTCTATTCGCACTTGAGCGCTTTTCAGCTCAAAGCTGGACACTCAGAAATGCTCAACAAGTAAAATCCCATTCATTTCAATGGCCCCTGTTCACATTTGAGCATTTTGTTGTCTGTAGCATGTCCCTCAAAAAAGTACATGAGCTACTTTTCAGGCAGATTTGAGCATTTTTGTCCCTATAGACTTGAATGGAAAATGAGCAAGAAATTAGCTTTTTTAAGCGTTTTTTCAGGGCACCTTAAACTCTGCCCACAAGCTCTTCTCACTGAACTCTGCAGAGTGTAAAGTAAGTAATTGCTGTTCTGTGATAGGATAATGTACTCCCTAGGAACACATTAACTACTTCAGATCTGTGCTTTAGATCTTCTTTGCCTGGAGCACGTCTATTGAAGTCCTCCTCTTTGCAACTTCGCCACGCCCCCCTGAAGGGTGAGCGCGGCGCACGCTGTGATCACCCGAGTCAATGAAACTCAGGTGATCACAGATTCGAGTAAGGGGCCTATCCCGGCCCCTTACCACCTGATCAGCTGTCAGCCAATGACAGCTGATCTTGTGATGTAAACAGAGGATCGGTAATCGTTTTTTTTTTTCTTCTCACGCTGTCAGCGTGAGAAGAAAAAAAAACGATTTATGTTTGCAGGGACATCGGTCACGAAGAGGAACAGCATGTTATGTGCCTGCCAGTGCCAGAAATCAGTGCCAAAAATCGGTGCCCACAGTGCCCACCAATCAGTGCCCACGTTACTTAAGTGCCAGCAATCAGTGCCACCTATCAGTGCCCACAAGTGCCACCTATCAATGCCCACCAGTGGTGCCAATCAGTGCCTCATCAGTGCCACCTAGCAGTGCTGCCTATCAGTGTCACCTACCAGTGCCAATCAGTGCCCATCACTGCCACCCATCAGTGCCCATCACTGCCACCAATCGGTGCCCATCAGTGCCACCTATAAGTTCCACCTATTAGTGCCCTTCAGTGCCACCTATCAATGCCCTTCAATGCCGCCCATCAGTGCCACCCATCAGTGCCACCTCTAAGTGCCCACCAATGCCACCTATCAGTGCCCACCAGTGCCGCCTATTAGTGCCCATCAGTGCCGCCTTATCAGTGCGCATCAGTGTCGCCTTATCAGTGCCCATCTGTGCAGCCTATCGGTGCCCATCAGTGCAGCCTCATCAGCGTACATTAATGAAGGAGAAAAAATACCTGTTTGTAAAATTTATTTAAAAATATAAAACGGTTTTGTATTTTTTTTAAACAAATTCGGTCGTTTTTAATTTTTTTAACAAAAAATAAAAAATCTAGAGGTGATAAAATACCACCAAAAGAAAGCTCTATTTGTGGGGAAAAAAATTATAAAAATGTCATTTGGGTACAGTGTTGTATGACTGCGCAATTGTCATTTAAAGAGTGACAGCGTCTGGGCAGGAGGGGGGTTTAGGTGCCCAGTAAGCAAGTGGTTAAACCCTTTGATTGCCCCTGATGTTAACCCCTTCCCTGCCAGTGTCATTAGTACAGTGACAGTGCATATTTTTTAGCACTGATCACTGTATTAGTGTCACTGGTCCCCAAAAAAGTGTCAAAAGTGTCAGATGTCTGATTTGTCCGCCGCAATATCTCAGTCCCGCTATAATATATATTGCTGATCGCCGCCATTACTAGTAAAAAAAAAAAAGAAAGGAAGAAAAAAGAGAGAAAAATATCCCATAGTTTGTAGACGTTATAACTTTTGTGCAAACCAATCAATATACACTTATTGTGATTTTTTATACCAAAAATATGTAGCAGAATACATATTGGCCTAAATTGATAAAAACATTTTTTTTTTTTAATTTCTTTTATTGGATATGTTTTTTAGAAGCTAAAAAAAATGGTGTTTTTTTTCCAAAATTGTTGGCCTTTTTTGTTTATAGTGCAAAAAATAAAAACCGCAGAGGTGATCAAATACCACCAAAGAAAGCTCTATTTGTGGGGGAAAAAAAAGGATTTGGGTACAGCATCTCACGACCGCACACTTGTCAGTTAAAGTACTTGCAAGCTCGGCCCCCTCCTCCTTCCCCTGCCACCGGGCCATTCAGCATGTGCAGTAGAACCATGAATGGCAGCGGCAGCATCCAAGAGCTGATGGAAACATTGGCTGGTGTGCCAACATCGCTGGATTCCAGGACAGGTAAGTGTCCTAATATTAAAAGTCAGCAGTTACAGTATGTGTAGCTGCTGACTTTTAATTTTTGCTGGGGGGGGGCGGAACTCCGCTCTAAAATGAGGATCCGACTTGGAGGCAACTTCCATTAAACTCTATGGGCACAAATCAGATAGAAGTCACCTTGAAGTAGTACAGGAAACTTTTCTTTTTTTTTTTTTTTTTTTAACAGAAAAGTTTATTAGACAAATCTGCATTACAGTACAAACGATATATTATGTGCAGTGGTATACAGGTATAGAAAACGTGAATAGATAAATAGTGCGGCGCTTACAGTGTTCAATTGTGATTTTGAACGTGTGTGGTGAAATCTTATATAATAATAAAATTATATATCACTAAAAAATTATACTCTGTATAGGGCGTCAAATATGTTTAGGGTAGTGAAACCAACTAATTGCAAACATAATGTGACTAAAATGAACTATCACCAAATGATATTGTGTATTCATATATAAAAACAATGACTATTAAGAGAAAAATAAATAATCATTAAAAGTCCATTAATAATACACCATAGTGACTTGAGTGAATAAAATATAACATAAAGTGACTTGTGCGGCTTGTCTGATGTACTCCGTCACCAGTTGAAGGGAGGCTTACCAGCTATCGTGGACTCAGGTAGGCTTACGCCATATGAGTCGAAATTGCTGTGTGGTATTTGCAATACACAGATGTGGGCAATGGTTCCAATGTCTGGTGACCAACGACAAGACCGTACGTGCAATGGTTGATGGAAGCTCAGAATAGGATGGTAGGCAAGTATAGCATGTGGTTCATCCCCAATGGTATTACCGGCAAAGAGAGATGAGACCAAATAGCGTAATACCGTCAAGTAAACGAAAATTTATTAAATATAAAATGAGTACTCACATGTACAAAGGCTTAAAAGGCATGTATAAAAGAAATTGGCAGCAGTGGCATCAGCACGATAGTCTCCCGACGCGTTTCGCCTTAATAAGGCATCATCTGGGGTATAAACAGGAGAAACCACCTTCACCCGGCAGTCATCCTTTAAGTAGTGATCCAGCAGAACAGGTATGAGTACCAATTACACACAATCATAAGTACATGTCAGCATTAGTGAAACCTCACATACATTATGTAGATATCTGAATTCATGTGAGCCGGGGGCGCAGCAAAAAAAAAAAAAGGGGGAGAAGTCAGGGTGGGTAACAGATGGGGGGGGGTTGCGGGAAGGAGGGGGGGAATATATGGTGGCTAGGCAGGAGGAGGGCAGTTTCAACTGGTGTGATCTAAGTCATAATTAGGGGGAGGGGGGGTCAAGGTCATCAGAGGCATCTATCCAGGAGGACCAGATTTTATCAAATCTCCCTGGGCATTGTCTACTCTCATAGGTCAGCTTATACAGGGGGAGTACCAAGGTCACCGATAGCCTCCACGAGGCAAGAGTAGTGGGGTCTTCTAGTTTCCATCTCAACATAATCTCACGTCTGGCATAGTATAACGAGAAGGTAAGACACAATTTACAATACCTGTCCCCCTCTATGTCTTCCAAATTGCTTAGTAATAAAGTTTGAGGGTCAACCCGTAGATTCGACCCAGTCACTTCATTCAGCGTAGATACCACTGCCGTCCAGTAGGGCTGGAGTTTGGGACAGGACCAGACCATATGCTAGAAGGTACCCAGCTCTTGTTTACACCTTTGACAGTTAGGGTCTCTTTGGGGGTAAATGTGCGCCAACCTTTGTGGGGTGAAGTAAGCCCTGTGCAGGAACTTAAATTGTATAAACCTGTCTTTTGTGGCAATCATAGAAGGAATGTATGAGGTTAGACATTCCTCCCACTCCTCTTCTCCCAGGGATGGGATATTTACCCTCCACTTTTCTTAGGATTTGGTTAGTTTAGTGTCATATTCTACCGTGAGATAAAGGTATAAGGTCGAGAGAGGCCTCCCCATTACTCTAGAGGTCAGTAGACGCTCAATGGAGTCTGATTCCAAAGTCTGGGGGGCAGGGAACTGAGCCTCAAAGGCGTGTTTCAGCTGCCAGTATCTGAATTGAAAAGAGATCGGAAGTGCATATGTTCGTCTCAGTTCCTGGAAAGTCACAAGCCTACCCTCATGAACTATGTGTTTTAAGGTGATGATTCCCTTTTTTCGCCCACAGAGAAGGGTCTGAAATACTGTTTAGGTGAGAGAGCATAGGGTTACCCCAAAGGGGCATATGCGGGGGGGGGGGTGTGATTGGGTTTCCCATAAATCTTCCTTGCCTCCTGCCAGACCCTCACTGTGGTAACAGGAACCCTTTCTAAAGTTGGAGCGACTTCAGTAGTGCTAATTAAGACAGCTCTCATTGATTAACATGGGATTTCACATGTCATGCGACTTGGGGTCTCTCTCACAAGTCGGATCCCAAGTCGCGACAAGCCTTAACTGGTCTGTTGAAAAATGTTTTCATCCAAGAATAACGCAACTTTCACCCAGGTTAAACACATTTTTCCGAATGAATCCGATTAGAAAAATTTGTGATCTTGGATGTAAGTGTGTGAATCTTGTGTGACAACATTTATAAACAAGCGACTACCCGCCAGTGTAATATTTGATTTTCTTATTGGAATCCAACAGGATTTGCGGATCATAAACTTGCTTATGTTTAACCATCCACCAACACTAATTGGTCATTCATGCAAATCTGGCAGTATGCTGCATGCATACAAAAGGCTATAATCCTTCCTTTTATTTACTTACATAAAGTAACAGCGCTAGCAATGTTTACAGAAAACCCCTGTAGAATGTACCTGATTGATGATTATGAATGACAAGAAGATAATCAAATCCTAAAGTCGAGGTGAAATTGCCTTTTATTTTTAAACATTTTTCCCACTCCAGAATCTATATTTATTTGCCTTTTTAACTATCATTTAAATCCCTGCTGTAATGGATGCAGGGCCCACGGGGTACAAAGGCAGTAATTCAATTTTAAATCCCATAATACCGATTCTAAATCCTATAATTCACACATCAAGTCCTGTAATTCAAATCACAGTCTGTACTATTAACCCACTACCTAGCTTGAGAGTTTTTGTTATTATTTTATTAGTAGAAATATTTTATGTTCTGTAATAATTCTCTATATTAATACTGTATTGTCATACAATACATTATAATTATATTCCGGTGATGGACATAAGTACATCCTTCATTTCAAGTGGTTTTCTTTCTCGTTGCAGCTTCCAATGTTATTTGCAGGACATTATATGGGATATGCACTAAGAAGCATTTAAAGGGATTTAAAAACCTAGCAAGCAGTGTTACTGAAATAGGATGTACTGAAGGGACCAATGTGTGCTTGCTTGTAGGTAATTCTAAGTTCTCTCTTTTATTTGCAATGAAAAATAGTTATGAGGACCAAAGTTTAATGATTTTTTAACCGCTTCAGCCCCCAGATGACTTGGCTGCTGAATGACCAGGCCATTTTTTGCGATTCGGCACTGCGTCGCTTTAACTGACAAGTGCGCAGTCGTGCGGCGCTGCACCCGAACAAAATTAATGTCCTTTTTTCCCCCCGCTTTCTTTTGGTGGTATTTGATCATCTCTGCGGTTTTTATTTTTTGCGCTATAAACAAAAAAAGAGTGACAATTTTGAAAAAAAAACACAATATTTTGTACTTTTTGCTATAATAAATACTCAGAGCCCTGATCTTCTCTGTGATTTGAGGAGGCCAAAACATGTTCCATAGTTTTGTTTCATTGTTTTGTATTGAAAATGACATTAGAAAATACAGCAATACATTAAATGGAGCCAAAAATACATACCCCCAAGGGTTTACAAAACCTGTGGATGGTAATACTCCAATGCACGGCTCTCTCCAAACTGAGCCTGGACAGTGTTGAGAAAAACAGAGCATAACAAAATATAACAGATCAAAACAAAACAAAACAAGAAAGAGGACTTGCGGTCAGTAACAGGTTATTTCCGACTAAGCACACTGGGGCTGATTTAACAAGATGAATGCGCTGCGCCGGTTCATACCACAATTGGTGCGCCAGATAAATTATTACTTGAGCGTATGAACCGGCGCACACATAAGCGCAACACATAATATACCGGCGCACCGCGAATAGTGAACGCCGTTATTATTACAGTCCATTCACACATGGGCAACACGACTTCCATCGCGACTTACAACACAACTTGGGGCAATTTTACAACACGACTTCCAGCGCGACTTACAACACGACTTGGGGTGACTTACAACATGACTTTTTAAGTCACTCCCAGGCCAGGCGACTTTAAAAAAAAAAAAAAAAACGGCATAGGTTCCCCTCCAAGAGCATACCAGTAAGGGGGCTTTTGTACCCCCTTAGCATTTCACACAGGGGGGGAGGCCGGGATCTGGGGGTCCCCTTGTTAAAGGGGGCTTCCAGATTCATGTGGATTCATGGAACCATGCGTCAGAGGGGGGCGGGGTCACCGGGTGGCCCCGACCTCCGTTATATAAGACCTGTCAGAAGAAGAGAAGCATCACACAGCGGGAGCCTCCCATAGCGCAGAGCGGCCCACTAAAGAAGAAGAGACGTCGTGGAGGAAGATGCCGAGAACACCGGAGCAAGAAGCGGATCGGAGGAAGAAGAAGATGGAGGAAGAAGATGAAGAAACCGAAGGATGAAGAAAGGAAGAAGGAAAACCAGAAGAAAGAAGACTTTAATAAAGGAATTGTCAAAGACTGTCTCCTGTAATTTTTAACTCTTTTGTCACCTTTTTTGGTGAAATGGTAGAGTACTTTTGTACCCCCTTACCATTTCACACAGGGGGGGAGGCCGGGATCTGGGGGTCCCCTTGTTAAAGGGGGCTTCCAGATTCCGATAAGCCCCCCGCCCGCAGACCCCCACAACCAATGGCCAGGGTTGTGGGGATGAGGCCCTTGTCCTAATCAACATGGGGACAAGGTGCTTTGGGGGGGGACGACAAAGCATCCTCCCAATGTTGAGGGCATGTGGCCTGGTACGGTTCAGGAGGGGGGGGCGCTCTCTCGTCCCCCTTCTTTTCCTGCGGCCTGCCAGGTTGCGTGCTCGGATAAGGGTCTGGTATGGATTTAGAGGGGGACCCCCACGCCATTTTTTTTGTTTTTTTGGTGCGGGATTCCCCTTAAAATCCATGCCAGACCTGAAGGGCCTGGTATGGAATTTCAGGGGACCCCCACGCATTTTTTTCTTCATTTTTTTTAATTTCTTTATGCTAACATGACCTGTGTTCAAATAGCCTTTAAAAAACCCATAGAGGTGAACCAGCGGGAAAAAAAAAAGTCAAGTTGAGATGTGCGCCTGTTCAACTTATGCAAATGAACCTACGTGGCTTGACATTTACTAAGATTTTGCCGACGCAGTGAACCAGAGCACATGAATGGGTGCAAATGCCGCTCGCGCATGCACAGTACATAAATTGACCTAGCGCAGTTACAAGTGTATTTGCAGGCGCAGCAAGCCTGCTCAGAGAAAGTTAGTTTTCCGTTCTATTTTGGGCATATTTGTTAGTTGGACAGTCATATCTATACTTCATCACATCACCCACATCACCCCCATAATATTGCCACTTCCAGCTTCTTTTATTTTCTGAGTTGAAGATGCCGTGCGCCAGGTCTATAGCGGCGCACAGATCGCGGCCGCCCGTGCGGCGGCAACATTATAGTAGAAGGGGAATTGCGCTGAGTTACAGGCGCAAATGCTTTGTAAATACGAAAACTGCCATTGCGCGGCAGCGTGCGCCGCAACTCATGGCGCAAATGCTTGATAAATCAGCCCCACTGTATCGGTTATCAGAAGAAAAAAAAAAAAGGAACAGCATATACGTATGAGGTACTTATTAGCATACTAGCATATCCACTAGCAAAACCTCTGCACAGAGCAGGTAAGTATAATATGTTTGTTATTTTTAAGCAAACAAAAAAAAAATGCTTTAGTATCACATTAAGAAATATGAAAATTAATTTTCAACTGTGAAAAAATAAGAGAAGTGAGAAAGATAAGAATGGAAGTAAAACTTAACCAATTGCTTAGTGGGCACTTAAATGCCCTTTCTGCCCAGACCAATTTTTAGCTTTCAGTGCTGACGCATTTTGAATAACAATTGTGTGGTCATACAACACTGTACCCAAATGAATTTTTTATAATTTTTTTCACACAAATAGAGCTTTCTGTAGGTGGTATTTAATCACAGCTGGGGTTTTTATTTTTTGCTAAACAAACAAAAAGAATGGAAAATTAAAAATAAAAAAAACTGATAGGCACAGATAAGGCGGCACTGATGGGGACAGATAAGGCGGCACTGATGGGCACAGATAAGGTGGCACTGATGGCTACTGATAAGATGGCACTGATGGGTGGCACTGATAGGTGTTACTGATAGGTACCACTGATAGATGGCACTGATGGGCACTGATAGGTGACACTGATGGGGAGCACTGTTGAGGAGGCACTGATTGGTGACACTGATAGGTGGCACTGTAGGCACTGATAGAGGGCACTGTGGGCACTGATGGGTGGCACTGGTGGGCACTGGTAGGCGGCACTTTTGTGCACTGGCAGGTGGCACAGGTGGGCACAGATGACCTGGCGGCAGCTCTCCTTGATCGGGACCGATGTCCCTCTGAGAGCCGCCAGTAATCAGCTTTTTTTTCTCCTCACGCTATCAGCGCAAGGAGAAAAAATAGCCGATTACCGGACCTGTTTACATTACATGATCAGCTGTCATTGGCTGACAGCTGATCACGTGGTAAGGGGTCGAGTCTCATAGACTCGCTGATCACAGAGTGCGGTTACAGATAAGGAAGCTGAAAGGGTTAAGAAGTTTTCTTCTCCTGGCCCCTGTGTCATAGACCCCTGTTGGGAGAATTTTTGATAAAGCTGATCCAAGGAGACCACATTCTGTCCAACAGGTATTGTTTGCCCAGTGGTGTTCTTGGTGTTTTGTATGCACCCCAAGAATGTTTAACCTGGGAGCCTGTGTACATGGCTTAAAGAAGGCACTGGACTGTTTGGTGTTGTGAGCTACTGATCATGAGCTGCTGGCATAGGATCTAATCTGCCAGGAGAGGTGTGCTGTATCTGAATCACATGCTGAACTGTGTGCAGCAACCAGGCAGTGAGCTGCCGCTGTGCTGAGAGCTATTGGTCGCAGTGTGGGAAGACTGTGCTACCGTTCCAGTGTGTTCCAATTACCCAGAGTCACCACGTGTTCCAACTACTACCGCCTTCTACAGCTACGGTGAGCTGGCTCAAGAGGGAGGACCCTTTCACCTGCCACAAAGGGACCGCTCAGGATCAGAGCTGGAGGCATCTTTGGTGAGAGGCCTCTGGCAACCATATTGTTCATTTATTTGAGTGCTCCAACATAAGGCTCCAATTGCTGGCAAACTCTCTATATTAAATAATAAACTGATGGTAATTTGTGCTCTCCCTCTGGGATACAGCCAGCAAATACCATATCCAAAGTGTTACTTACAATCAAAAAAAATAAATAAAACCCAGCACTTCTACTTCTACTAGTAGTAACAATTCAATAAGCCTCTTCACAATCCAATCTAGTTTATGTACTGTCTTTACTTCTCATGGGAGGATTATCTTATGGTTGCAGCACTCTCCCACTATCCACTACAATAACAGACAGAGTGCAGACAGGGGGTAGATTTACTAAAACTGAATTTGGTGCAGCTATGCATAGTAATCAATCAGCTTCTAATTTCAGCTTGTTCAGTTACGCTTTGACAATTAAACCTGGAAGCTGATTGGTTTCTATGCAGAGCTGCACCAGGTCTTGGCACGCTCCACTTTTAGTAAATCCCCCCCCCCCCCCCCCATAGTATCACACTGCATTTTCAACTATGCAGCTCCAAGATGCAATCAAAATCAACCGTCCTCTCAATAGTACAATGACATACACATCTCACACAAAGTCTCTACATTGTCCCACTGGCCAGTGGTTAGACAAGGCATCTCTGCAGTAGGTATGTTGTATTACTATAGCAAAATCTATTTGTATTGTTGTACTGTGTTGGATTGTTTATCAGTATTACAAGCCAATATCACTCTCCCACGCCCAATTAGTGCATGTTTTTGCACTGGTTGCTTCTCAAACAATTGTGAGAAACAATCAGTGTCACCCTGTACTGCAAATAACAAGTTACCCGCATTGCTGTGATATTGTAAACTGTTGTCTAACACAGTGTTTCTCAACCCTTTTTCAGTCAAGGCACTCTTTAACCACATCAATACAGGGCACTTAGACACCTTATAAACGAAAAAACCTGGTATGTTCCTGTCAAGACTGGCAGGAACCAGAAGACCAAATGAGTGACACAACATACAAGAAATAAGGGCCTAAATATAAAAACGTGTTTACTTTATTGTGAATACAAAAAAGGAATGGTGTGATCACATATGATCCAAAATTGGATCAATATAGTGCGTATGACATATGCAGTTATGACACCATATGACTCATCCAGTCAACTGATGGGTCCATGGTGCAGCAACAAATAAGACAATGTAGAAACACTAAACAAAAATGTACAGACAACATAAAACAGTGCGTCCGGACGCCGACAATCTGTGCGTGGAGGGCCTGCACTCAGCAATCATGAGTGTACGCAGTAACCAATGACTGCCTATAAGTCAGGGAATCCACCCAGAGATCCCGGGAAGGCTCGAGCCCACAATGGGGACGGGGAGAAGGGGGGGGGAGGGAGGAGGAAAATAATGGGGGGGAGGAAGAAAGTGGAAAATGGAGTGGAGAGTGGAGAGTCAATGCACACTGTGGACTACAGTATGGATGGTAATGATAATGTATCCTTGCTGTGTTGAAAACTGAAATAAGTATCTTCAGCTGCAGGGAAAGTGTTCAACTCTCTTCATGAGTAATGGATATGAGAGATTCAAACAAAGAGACACATAAAGCATCTGGCATAGATATGAAAGGGCAAAAAAACAATGATGTCAAGAAGCACAGTTCAAAGTCCACCGGTGGGGGGTGTGCTAATTAATCAACCCAATATGTATAGGCATCCATAAACAGAAAAGGAGCGGCATCAATGTTCAAATTATATTTCAGCTTCAATGAGGTGTCCAAGGAGTGGACCTTTTATGATGAATATCCGCAACGGGATTGACTGCCTGACAGGGGTCCTGCTGAATGATGTCACATTGGGGGTGTTTGGGGGTGTTTGGGCTGCAGTCAGGAGACGTGGAGTGTCACCACATATAGCCGCTCACCAAGTTCCCTCCATCCCCATTATAACATTACACTTACGCTTCCATTTTAAGTGCCATGAATGACATTTCTGTAGGCTTATTATTTTGGATTTACTTGACACCCCTTTTGTGATATTTAATGACATGCATACTTGGGGACACCAATATTCCAACCTGAATACCCTTAGCCTCGCCGGCTTATTATACACACTGTATCCAGCCTATAGGTAGATGCCTAATATTTAGGCATCAGGTATTCCCCTGTATGTCCTGTATGTCTTGTCCCCTGTTTGACGTCATCGCGTCCTGAGACGCCGTCACACCTCCCGGAAGCCAGCCCGGGCCGGGTTAGAGACGGAGGAGACGCCGAGGAACATGTTGGAAGTCAATGGAGAACAGGAGACACAAAGACACTAGGCACTGGGTACATACTCGGACCCAACAGCATCCACCAGCACCTATATTGACACCGGAACACCGCCAGGTACTGCTTACCTATTTTCTGGGACAGATTTATTTGTATTAGAATTCTAATCGGAAACCACCCATTTTGAGAGCTGACTGCAGCCCAAACACCCCCAATGTGACATCATTCAGCAGGACCCCTGTCAGGCAGTCAATCCGTTGCGGATATTCATCATAAAAGGTCCACTCCTTGGACACCTCATTGAAGCTGAAATATAATTTGAACATTGATACCGCTCCTTTTCTGTTTATGGATGCCTATACATATTGGGTTGATTAATTAGCACACCCCCCACCGGTGGACTTTGAACTGTGCTTCTTGACATCATTGTTTTTTTGCCCTTTCATATCTATGCCAGATGCTTTATGTGTCTCTTTGTTTGAATCTCTCATATCCATTACTCATGAAGAGAGTTGAACACTTTCCCTGCAGCTGAAGATACTTATTTCAGTTTTCAACACAGCAAGGATACATTATCATTACCATCCATACTGTAGTCCGCAGTGTGCATTGACTCTCCACTCTCCACTCCATTTTCCACATTCTTCCTCCCCCCCATTATTTTCCTCCTCCCTCCCCCCCCTTCTCCCCGTCCCCATTGTGGGCTCGAGCCTTCCCGGGATCTCTGGGTGGATTCCCTGACTTATAGGCAGTCATTAGTTACTGCGTACACTCATGATTGCCGAGTGCAGGCCCTCCACACACAGATTGTCGGCGTCCGGACGCACTGTTTTATGTTGTCTGTACATTTTTGTTTAGTGTTTCTACATTGTCTTATTTGTTGCTGCACCATGGACCCATCAGTTGACTGGATGAGTCATATGGTGTCATAACTGCATATGTCATACGCACTATATTGATCCAATTTTGGATCATATGTGATCACACCATTCCTTTTTTGTATTCACAATAAAGTAAACACGTTTTTATATTTAGGCCCTTATTTCTTGTATGTTGTGTCACTCATTTGGTCTTCTGCTTCCTGCCAGTCTTGACAGGAACATACCAGGTTTTTTCGTTTATTAGTTGATATTGCTTTGACCAGAGTGACACGGTCCACACTGGACAAGCAGGATCTGAGGAGACTTCTAGGTGCCCTTAGCGGCACTTGCCACATATCTCTTCCCTATCCCCCCCTTTTTTGTTATGAACACTTAGACACCTTCCTGCCCAGACCAATTTTCAGCTTTCAGCACTGTTGCAATTTGAATGACAATTGCGCGGTCATGCTACACTGTACCCAAACAAAATTTTTATCATTTTGTTCCCACAAATAGAGCTTTCTTTTAGTGGTATTTGATCACCTCTGTGGTTTTTATTTTTTGCTAAACAAATAAAAAAGTCCGAAAATTTTGAAAAAAATCTAAGTTTTGCTATTGTATCTGTTATAAAATTTTGTAAATAAGTACGTTTTCTCTTTCACTGATGGGCACTGATAAGGCGGCACTGACGGCACTGATAAGGCAGCACCGATGAGGTGGCACCAATAAGCGGACACTTACAGGCACTGATGGGCACCGATAATGGGCACTGATAGGCAGCACTGATGGGTGGCATTGATATGCAGCACTGATGGGAATTGATAGGCAGCACTGATGGGCACTCATGGGTGGCACTGGTGGGCACTGATAGGCGACACTGATGGGCACTAAAAGGCTGCAAAGATGGGTACTTATGGGTGGCACTGATAGACGGCACTGCTGGGCACTGATGGGCATTGATACAAGGCACTGATGGGCACTGATACACAGCACTGATATGAGGCACTGATAGGCATCCCTGGTGGCAATGGCAGTGGTAGGCATTGTGAGTGGGCACTGATTGGCAGCTGCCTGGGCATTGATTGGCTGCTGCCTGGGCACAGATTTGCATTTGGGGGTCTAGGGGGGGCATACCTGGTGGTCCAGTGTGGATGGCCATCCTGGTGGTCCTGGGCGGCATGATGGTGGTCCTGGGCAGGATCCAAGGGGGGGCTGCGTTAATAAACAATCAGCACAGACCCCCCCTGTCAGGAGAGCAGGTACTCGTGTCTGTCAGACGTGCGTGAGGAAAAGCCGATCACCGGCTCTTCCTGTTTACATCTTGATCAGCCGTTATTGGACATGGCTGATCACGTGGTAAAGAGCCTCCATCTTTACCTAGATTGGAGTTGTGGTGTGTCAGACTGACACACCACAACAACGATCGCCGCGATGCCCCCGGGGCGCACAGCAGTTTAATATCCATATGACACCCAGTCAGGATATTGAAACCACTTTGCCAACGTCATTCTGCTATATGGCGGGCGGCAAGTGGTTAAAATTATGGACAATCTCAAGGCACCCTTTGAAATTATGGACAGTCTTGAGGCACCCCATTCTAAAATGTAAAAAACTATTCTAATAGTTTACTTTTATACACTGACACTGACTAGTTTTCTAATGTTTCTCTTCTCCCTCAATTTCTCTCCATCAGTCAGCTGATGTGACCCCAGTGCTGAGGGAGAGGGGCACAGGAGGGTCAAACAAGGATGCTGTGGAGGGGACAGACATCCTCCTTATCAACTGATGACGTTATTGATTGTTAGGATGCCAGTGTCTAGAAAGTTGTAATAATGCATAATGAAAACCCGTGGCTTTGCGTAACAAAAAGGCAGGCTTAATCCACCTGCTGGCTTGCATACAATTTTTGATCAATTTCTAGGCATTTTTCCAAGGCACCCCTGAAGAAACCTCATGGCACCCCAGAGTGCCTTGACACCTTTGTTGAAAAAGGCTGGTCTAACCAACCCATTACTTTTTTGGGCTTTAAATAAAACCCATTTAAACCATGTAAGGTTTGTTGGTATTCTCGGGTAAGGATGGGTCATCACAGGTGCAGGGCAAAATGGACTCATTACAGGCATACCCCACCTTTAAGTACACAATGGGGTTTATTTACTAAAGCTGGGAAGTGCAAAATCAGGCTCACTGCTGCATAGAAACCAATGAGCTTCTAACCCCAGCTTGTTCAATTAAGCTTTGGTAATAAAACCTGGAAGCTCATTGGTTTCTATGCAGAAGTGAGCTTGATTTTGCACTTTCCAGCTTTAGTAAATAAACCCCATTGTGTACTTAAAAGTGGGGTATCCTGTACAATTCAGTGGTTCTATGGGGGTGAGCTCTACACAAATGAGGCTGCATAGCCCAAATGCCCACAAATGATTGCATTCCTATGTTCCTCAATGAACGTCAAGAAAATGATTTTGCGGTATGTACAAAAATCCTATTTTGCCTGTAAAAACCTGGCAAACAGCATTGCGGTAGCAGAAAGAGAAAATTGCTGACAGATAAGATTATTTAAAATTCTATTATCACTAGTCAGATGTCTGCCTGTCCTTGAAAGCGTTGGTGCTCTGCCAATCTTCTTTTTGATTGGGTTGAGGGTGTTGGTGATACAGTATATGCAGTGAAATACTTTTTTTCCCACTTTGTCTAGAGAAAAAGAAATATATGGCCCCAGCAATGAGTTGGAAAATCTCTGTGCGCTGCAATTAGCACATCTGATAACTTAATATCACCTCTTATGCGGCGTACACACGGTTGGAATTTCCGATGGAAACAGTCCGATAGGAGCTTTTCATCAGATTTTCCGACCGTGTGTATGCCCAACGGTCTTTTTCTGTCGGAATTTCCGACGGACTTTGAATTGAGAACCTGTTCTCAATTTTTCCGACGGAAAACCTTTCTATCGGATTTTCCGATCGTGTGTATGCAATTCCGACACGCAAAATTCCGACGCATGCTCGGAAGCATTAAACTTCCCTTTTATAGTGCTGTCGAACGTGTTTTATGCCGCTGTGTTACAGACCGTTGGAATTTGGTGTGATCGTGTGTAGGCAAGACAGTTTGAGCAGAGTTTTTTCCGACGAGAATTCCGATCGTGTGTACGCGGCAAAAGAAAACACCTACACAGTTCTATCCTCACCCAGCTGCCCCAAATCGGCACTTGAAAACAAGTGTATGGCCCACAAAGTGATCCTTAGATGTTAAATGAATTTTTACAGTTGTCAGCCTTCGCCGTGAAAGGGTTCATCCTAATCTTGCACGCTTATCTGCGTTCAGATCTTGCCCTCGTAACAGGATTGTAAAAGATCAGCAATTAAGCACTGAAAGCTTGTTCGGATTATTAGAAAAACTCTGACCCTTGAGAACCAGGGCAGATATCATTCAACTCTTGGGAGGCATGGATGAATATTTAACATGAAGAAGTGGCTTGAACATCAGCCGAAAACACTTTTGATTTTAAATGGTTGATCTCCTAGGATCAAAGAATGTTAACTATTCCAGCATGCTTAATAGGTTGAATACAGATGACTGACTAAGCTGATAATCAAATCAGACAAGCAGAAACCTTTTCTGTACATTTGATGTCTCTGTAGTGACCTACTGCTTTACCTGATCTTTTTACGAGAATCCTTGTAAAATGATATGTGAGTCCTTGAGGATTTTGAATAGGTCAGGTGTTCTTTAATTACCTCCGAGCTGGCTTTATATTTGGCATCACCTGAGCTTTGGTCTGTTCCGTATACAGTATAAAGATGATATAACACACTTTAAAGTGGGCCTCTAACTTTACAAGTGCGAATGAATACATTCCTAAGATGTCACATTATACAGGAACAGTATAAAGCTGGCCGTAGATGGATCAAAAATTGAACAGGTGAATTTCAATCTGAGCTAGCTCAAAAACGCTGAGCTCACAGGGGATAGAAAACGCGCGTGAGTAGGTTTGAATCAGAGAAAGAGCTTGCTTCTGTGATGGTGGAGGTGATTAGAGTCTCTTAGCAAAGTCCCAGCAACAAGGCAGAACGGGATCGTGCGATCTCTAAGAATTTTTCAGTCATGCTTCAGGAGGTATGTAAATGGCCTACACCTAAAGCAAGGGCATTATTGAACTTTAGTCAAAGCTGTTTGTTTTATCTACAGGCACCTCTTACCTGCTTAGGCATTTTATCGGTAAAGGTGAACTATGCATTTTTATTTTTCTCATAGTTACACTTTGATCCCCTTATATAGAGGTTGGCACATAGATGGCGTACCTTAATGCCTAGGGGAAATCAGGTTACTGTTTTCCACAGATCTGCAAAATCTCACAACTAGCAATTCTTTTTTTTTCTGAATTTAATAAATGTTAACAGTAAGGTTACAGCTTTGTATGTGCAGGGGAAACACAAACATATATATGGCAACATTATTTACCATAGTACTTAAAGGGTAACTCCACTTTTGTAGGGGAAACAAAGGCAGATAAAGAAAAAATAATATAGCGTATACAATTGCGACACAAGTCATATTGTAATTGAATGTTATTAAAAATGACCTTCCCTTTTCAATCTGCAGCTCTGTAATTTCCTGAAAATGCAATATGGCCACCTAGAGGTGTTCTGCACACAAAATGTGTCCTGACCACCCCCCCAGAAACATCATCTCCTGCTTGTGTGATTGGCTCACCAATTTTCCCAGAAGTCTGCACTAAGATACAAGCCAGAATGCAACAAAAATTTCATTTTTGGTGAGATACTTTCAATAGGAAATCACGGCTAAAGGTATGCAGACCCAGCAATTTTCCTCATTAGAAGCCTACAGGTGCGCTCGCACCGGTCGGGACCCCCGTGAGGCCGGTCGCGGGGCCCCGCGGACTCGATCGCCACGGGGGTACCCGCAATCGTCTCACGGGAAGGCTGAACGGGGAGATGCGGAAATAAACAGCATCTCCCCGTTCTGCCTAGCAACTAGTGACCCCGATCTCTGCTCCCTGTGATTGGAGCAGAGATCAGCATTCCCTAGCTGACAGCCAAGCCCCCCCCCACAGTTAGAAAAACGCCTCTAGGAACATGTAACCCCTACACTGCCAGCTAGTGGTTAACCCCTTCACTGCCAGTGTCATTTACACAGGAATCAATGCATTTAAATAGCACTGATTGCTGTATAAGTGACATTGGTCCCAAAAATGTGTCAAAAATGTCCGATGTGTCCGCCATAATGTCGCAGTCACAATAAAAATTGCTGATCGCCGCCATTACTAGTAAAAATATCCCCTATTTTGTAAACGCTATAACTTCTGCGCAAACCAATCGATAATCGCTTATTGCAATTTTTTTTACCAAAAATATGTAGAAGAATGCGTATCGGCCTAAACTGAGGAAAAAAAAAATGTATATATTTTTGGGGGATATTTATTATAGCAAAAAGTAAAAAATAATGTGTTTTTTATAGCGCAAAAAGTAAAAACCGCAGGGGCGATCAAATACCACAAAAGAAAGCTCTATTTGTGGGAAAAAAAGGACGTCAATTTTGTTTCGGAGCCACGTTGCACGACCGTGCAATTGTCAGTTAAAAAGCGACGCAGTGCCGAATCGCAAAAAGTGGTCTGGTCTTAAAGCGGAAGTAAACCCATCGATTTAACAGTTTAAAAAAAAAAAGGCATGCCGGGAATGCTAACTGCACATTGGCTGTGCTCTCAACCAACCAGTCAAACCATCCAATGGGTGAGGTCATAACGGATCACATGTGCAGCACTGTGGCAGTTGAAGATTAAACAGAGGCAAAGATGGCAGCTTCTTGGCTGAAAACGATAGGGGGGTTTACTTCCACTTTAAGCCAGCAAAATGGTCCGGTCTGAAAGTGGTTAAAATCCTTGCAATGTACATAGATCACCCAGAGGGGAATGTTTTTTTTCTCAACAAATTACGCTTTAAAGTGTTACTAAACCCCAAATTCTGTATTCACTATATCTGAATTTCCACAGTACACAGAACATGGAAATATTTGAAATATTTTACTAAATATTAACGGCTAAATGCCTTTTCTCATCAGCAGTATATAGCAGTTTTATGACTTCTATCAGTATCCGGCTGAGCACCGGTTAAAGCTTGAAGGAGGAGTTTTCATTCTACTCTGACTGTCCTATGATGCTGCAGGCCTCTGTAGCAGAACACACCAAACTGAGCATGTGCAGCTTGCCCCCACGGCTCTGTTCTATAAGGAGATGGGTTGGGGACAGTGGAAGAAGGGGAGGATCGGAGAAGACAGGATCAAACAGCCTTCTAAACAATGCAGAGGATTAACCCCTTAGGTTCCACAGTGAGTATAACCAGCATGCTTTACTGCATATACACACTGATTTTACTGTTGGGGGTTTAGTAACACTTTAACTGTATCTACTTGTCAAACATGAAAGTCTAGCTGGCCATAAACTAGTAGACTTTTGAACGAACATTCATACGAATATATGTACAAAAGTTCATAGTAAAATTCTGATGACTTGAAATAATGGACTTTACCAAACAAAAACCACATGCACTGTGAGAAAATTGTTCATTCAAGAAAGACTTTCAATCCTGCTCCATCGAATTTTCTCATCATTGCGATTGAAAATGAAAATCAATTTGACCCCACTAATGATCAGAAAATCGAACAAACTTTCTTGAAACAAAATTTCAAGTCTACTAGTGTACGTCCAGCTTTACATATATACTGACTCAGGGAACATGTCTTTAATTTGGTATACTTCCAAAGATTCTTAATTAACCACTCGCTGACCACCCTATAGCAGTTTTACTGCTACAGGGCGGCAGCTGTGCGCCGAATCAGGTATATATACGTGATTTGACATTTCTATCTGCAGGGGGCAAGCCGCTTCTGCTGTGAATATTCATAGCAGAAGCCAATCTGTGGGTGCCGGGCACTCTAGACAGTAAAGAACACAGAACGTGATCTGCCTATGTGAACAAGGTAGATCGCCGTTCTGACAGGGGGGGGGGGAAGAGATGGATTCTGTGTTCCTGCTAAGCAGGGAGTAGAATCCATCTCTTCCCCTGATAAAAACAGCACACAGTGTACACCAAAACATTGGCTAGGCACACAGTTAAGCCTTTGACTGCCCAAGGTATTTTTAGCACTGATCACTGTATTAGTGTCACTGGTTCCCAAAAAGTGTCTGTTAGTGTCCGATTGTCTGCCGCAATATTTTACTAGCGCTGATCACCGCCATTACTAGTAAAAAAAAAAAATATCCCACAGTTTGTAGAGGCTATAACGTTTGCATAAACCTATTAATATACGCTTATTAGAATTTTTTTTTATTAAAAACATGTAGCAAAATACATATTGGCCTAATTTTATGAATAAATTTGATTTTTTTTAATTTTTTGATTGGATATGTTTTATAGCAGAGTAAAAAATATTGTTTTTTTTTTTTTTTCCAAAATTGCTGGTCTTTTGTTTTGTTTATAACACAAGAAAAAATCAAATAAAACGCAGTGGTGATCAAACACTACCAAAAGAAAGCTCTATTTGTGGGGGAAAAAAACATCGATTTTATTTGGGTATAGCGTCGTATGACTGCGCCATTGTCAGTTAAAACGACGCAGTGCAGCATCACAAAAAAATTACCTGGTCAGGAAGGGGGAGGGTGGGGGTAAATCTTCCGGAGTTCAAGTGGTTAAATAATTGTTTTGTTTCCTGGAGTTTGTGAATCTATACTGAAATATCATCTTCCTGATTCTGTGGGCATTCTGCTTTCTTTAATGCTTAAATTGTAAAAAAAAAAAACAAAAAAAAAACTGAAATGTTTCTCTTCTTTACTGAAACCGGTGCTGTAGGCTCTCTATTATATTGGTCGCATGACAAACTATGCATTTAACCTGACAGGGTTGTCAAAGTAAGGAGCTTTTTCTTTCATTATAGTTCCACCTTATGAAAAAGCATGTCCATAAATTTCCAACATGTTCTGAGAAACTGCATTGTGTGCGAAGCTCAATCCATACATTCCTGTTAACATTGTTGCAAGAAAAACATAATAAAATACATTTTATCTCAAAAACATTTTAAAATAAAGTGTAGCCAGGTCTGCGGAATTGTCAGAAGAGCAGCCACACAGATCTGACTAATGTCAGATCTGTGTTCTTCCGTATTCGTGTTAAGCCCCATACACACGGTCGGATTTTCGCATGGATTCTGTCCGATCGGACAATGTTGTTGAAAAATCAGACCGTGTGTATGCACCATCGGACAGTGTACGTCGGATTGTCCGACGGACAAAGTCCTATCTCCTGCTGGATAGATTTTTTGACTACACGGTCCGATCACACCAAATCCAATCGTGTGTAGCGTTGTCCGACGGACAAAGTGCTACGCATGCTCAGATCACATTACAAGACCAAAGCTATTGGCTACTAGCCTCTAGTCCCGTCGTAGGCAACAAACGTCACCACGTTCAGAATGATCGGATTTTCCGACAACTTTGTCCGACCGTGTGTACGCAAAACCAACATCGGACAAAGTACGACGGACATGATCCGACGGACCTGGTCCTCGGATAATCCGAGCGTGTGTATGGGGCTTTGTTCATGTGTGTTCTTGTTCATGTTTGTGGAAAGGATTTTGTGTTTGGCATTAAAGAAGATGTTTGCACAGTCACAGGAGGGAACTTCTATTATAGAGCATAGAGCAGCCAGTGAGGGGAAATGTGGAGGACTGTGGGAAATGTAGTTCCCAAAGAGACTTAGCATGCACTACAGCTTTGTTTTCTTGGACTTCAGCTCCCAGTTGCACAGCTGTGCACAGCACTGTGGTGGAGAGGAAGGAGAGTGTTTTAATTGTTTTCCTAGTTTGAGGAGAGGTGGCGGAGACAACTGGTAAGAGACAGGCTGTGAGTGGACTGCTACACCTCAGAAATGGAGAGACACAGTGGAAGCCATTCCAGAGCATTGGATGATGTCCTGGATGCTTTATTGAGCCGGGCATGGAGGACACTGACAGGGGTACACTTTGCCAGTGGGCAGAAGGAGATCTGCTGACATAGAGTGGTAAAAGGCTGCTGGCCAACCCTGCATTACACCTGGATATAAGAAGGACAGTGTTGTCTGCAAGAAACAGTGATAGTGAATGCATCAGTTCTCAAAGGTACTTTACTATGAGTGCTCCACTATAATGGTTGGACCCAGACGAGCTGGCCAGCAGAATAAATAGAGTATATTGTTGACTGTTAACTGTGTTATTTTAGTTTATCTCCCCAATAGTTAGGTATTCCTAGTACAGGGTTCAGGAGGGGGTTGTGTTTTATAACAATTATTGTTTCTGCAGCATTTTACTCCTATTGCTTAAAGTGATAGTAAACAAATCAGATGAAAAAACAAACATTTATACTTACCTTCTCTGTGCAATGGTTTGCACAGAGCTGGCCCAATCCTCCTCTTCTCTAGTGTCCTGCCTGCGCTCCTGGCTCCCCCCCCAGCAGAGTGCCACCATTTTAAGCCGCTTGCTATGGGGGCAACTGTATGTGCTTGCTGCCGAGATGGCTCTGTGTGCCTATAAGACATACAGAGAGTGGCTCAGCCTCACTCCTCCCCTCCTAACTGGCTGTGATTGACAGCAGAAGGAGTCAATGACTCCCGCTACTGTGTCTGAGCCAAGGAGGAGGGAGAGAGCCAGGAGAGCCTCTACTCTTGTGCACACTGCTAGATCGAGATCAGGCTCAGGTAAGTATAAAGGGGGGGGGGGGAGCTGCATAATGGAGGTTTTTTATTCTAAAGCAGGGAATGCATTAGGGTAAAAAAAATTCAGCCTTCAGAACCATTTTAATCGTTGCAGTATAGTTCTCTTGCTGTTTAACCATTACCATGTACTTTCTCTCTGTTCATCCTATTGCAATATACTTTTTGCTATTACTTAATCATTTTTTTTTTTTATAATTACATTTTTTATTTTATTAGAATTCAGCTTAACAGTCAACTAAGGACAAAGACATATGTACATATATAACATTTACATAATATCCAAAACTCTAACAAATATGCCCAAAATAGAATGAGAAAGTAACTTTCTCTGACCAGGCTTGCTGCGCCTGCAAGTATACTTAGAACTGCGTGAGGTCAATTTATGCACTGCGCATGCGCAAGCCACATTTGCGCATGTTCGAGTGCTTTGGTTCACTGCGCCGGCAAAATCTTAGTAAATGTCAAGCCACGTAAATGCATTTGCATAAGTTGAACAGGCGCACCTCTCAACTTGACTTTTTTTTTTTACGCTGGTTAACTTCTGTGTTTTTTTAAGGCTATTTGCACACAGGTCATGTTAGCATTAAGAAAAAAAAATATTGAGAAAAAAAAGCGTGGGGGTCCCCCAGAATTCCATACCAGGCCCTTCAGATCTGGTATGGATATTAAGGGGAAAAAAAAATGGCGTGGGGGTCCCCCTCAAAATCCATACCAGACCCTTATCCGAGCACGCAACCTGGCAGGCCGCAGGCATATTATGTGTTGCGCTTATGCATGCCCTGGTTCATACGCTCAATTAATAATTTATCTGGCGCACCAATTAGGGTATGAACTGGCGTAGCGCATTCATCTTAGTAAATCAGCCCCAATATATTATAAAAGTTGAATTTGCTCCGACACCCCCCAGTTGAGGGCCCCAGCCTCCCTATCTATTCATGTTCCTAATATCTCTCTGTGCACCAATCATTATACCCCTAATTCCAAAAAAAAAAAAAGTGAAGTTGTATCATATTAACCACTTGCCGACCGCCCCATGTAGATATACGTCGGCAGAATGGCACGTACAGGCAGAACCACGTACCTGTACGTGCCATTCTTTAGGCGGTTGGGGGGTCCGATCGGACCCCCCTCCGCCGGCGGGGACGGTCGGCATCGCTTCAGGAGCGATCCGGGACGAGGGGACGGCCAGTGGTTTCTGGCCACCCCCTCGCGATCGCTCCTGGCGAATGAAAAGCTTCCCCTTCCTGTCTATTGTATAGACAGGAAGGCGGAAGTGATGTCACGCTCGGTGCGCCGGTCTATGTGACCGGAGACGCCGAGCGGCGAACATGTTAAGGTTAGTGCACAACAGTACACTGACACCAGTACAGTTAGGCACACAAAACACCCCCCTGTCACCCCCTGATCACCCCCCAGATCACCCCCTCCCCCCCCCAGTCACAGTGTCACTAATTGCAGTGATCATTTATTTACTGATCACTGCATTTAGTGTCAGTGTGACTGTAATAACTGTCAGGGCAGTTAGTTTTAGGTCCTAGGTAGCCCCCTACCCCCCCCTAATAAAGGTTTAACCCCCTGATTGCCCCTAGTTAACCCCTTCACCCCCTTTTGCCAGTGTCACTAAGCGATCGTTTTTCTGATCGCTGCATTGTGTCGCTAGGTAACCATTTTTTTTTTATTTTAACCGCCATGTTTTATATAGGTTCATAAATAGTTTTATAGGTCAGGTACCCCCATATTACAACCTAAATAAAGGTTTTAACCCCCTGATTGCCCCTAGAGTTAACCCTTTCACCAGTAATCACCGTATAACTGTCACTGGTGACGCTGGTTAGCCAGTTAGTTATTTCGTTATTTAGGTTCCCCGTCAGGTTTTTATATAGCGTCAGGTACCCCCATATATTACCTAATAAAGGTTTAACCCCCTGATTGCCCCTAGTTAACCCTTTCACCCCCTTTTGCCAGTGTCACTAAGCGATCGTTTTTCTGATCGCTGCATTAGTGTCGCTAGGTAACCAGTTTTTTTTTAGGTTAACCGCCATGTTTATATAGGTTCATAAATAGGTTTATAGGTCAGGTACCCCCATATTACAACCTAAATAAAGGTTTTAACCCCCTGATTGCCCCTAGAGTTAACCCTTTCACCAGTGATCACTGTATAACTGTCACTGGTGACGCTGGTTAGCCAGTTAGTTATTTCGTTATTTAGGTTCCCCGTCAGGTTTTTATATAGCGTCAGGTACCCCCATATATTACCTAATAAAGGTTTAACCCCCTGATTGCCCCTAGTTAACCCTTTCACCCCCTTTTGCCAGTGTCACTAAGCGATCGTTTTTCTGATCCCTGCATTAGTGTCGCTAGGTAACCAGTTTTTTTTTGTATTACTGTTACGGGTGACGCTGGTTAGTTAGCTTGTTTTTTATACTGTCAGGGCACCCGCCATTTATTACCCAATAACGGTTTAACCCCCTGATCGCCCGGCGGGTGATATCAATTAGGTTTTAGGGTCAAATAAGGTCTGCGTCGCCCCAGGTTAGTGCCAGTACCGCAAACACCCACGCGCAAAGCATACACCTCCCTTAGTGGTATAGTATCTGAACAGATCAATATCTGATCTGATCAGATCTATACTAGCGTCCCAGCAGTTTAGGGTTCCAAAAAAACGCATTGTTAGCGGGATCAGCCCAGATACCTGCTAGCACCTGCGTTTTCCCCCTCCGCCCAGCCCAGCCCACCCAAGTGCAGTATCGATCGATCACTGTCACTTACAAAATACTAAGCACACATAACTGCAGTGTTCGCAGAGTCAGGCCTGATCCCTGCGATCGCTAACATTTTTTTTGTGGTAGCGTTTTGATTCAGTCGCTAACAGTCAGGAGCTTTTTTACCTGTGAATCTCAAAAAAATAAAAAAAACAAAAATAGTTGTCGTTTTATTGTTCTCTCTCTCTCTCTATTGTTGCTCTTTTTTTACTCCATTCTATTCTGCAATGTTTTATTATGTTTTATCATGTTTTATCATGCTTGCTTTTCAGGTATGTAATTTTGTTTACTGTGTTTTAGTGTTAAGCATTTTTTTGTTTTCAGGTGCGCCATTCAGTTGCAGCGCGGATTTATTTATCTTGACAGCAACAGCGTTTGCTCCCACGATACATAAAGCCGCGACTCCAACGCTGTAGGAGGTGATTTCACCACCACAGTTAAAAAAAAGAGCATATGTGCCGAAGCATGGGGGCAGCAGGGGGGGCGGAGGAGCGATTGGCTCCTAATGCCACGTACATACGGTCGAAATTCCGACCGTGTGTACACGGCATAACTTTTGCGGGAGGATGCCCCCATGCATCGGCATATATAAATGGTGCATGTATGCCCATCATTAGAAGTGGGTGGATGAAGGGAGGTATTCTAATGGTGGGCATACCCACCAATCAATCTCTTTTTTTCGTTCAGCCAAGAGGCTGCATGAAAAAAAAAAGATTACAATATATGTCCAGTATGTTGCTGGACTTTGAATGGTTATACCAGAATGATGCCTACAGGTTTAGGTATCATCTTGGTATCATTCTTTTCAGCCAGTGATCGGCTTTCATGTAAAAGCAATTCTAGCGGGTAATTAGCCTCTAGACTGCTTTTACAAGCAGTAGGAGGGAATGTCCCCCCTCCCGGATATAAACCGCGCCATTGGGAAATTGGGAAAGCATTTTATCACACCAATCTTGGTGTGGTCAGATGCTTTGAGGGCAGAGGAAAGATCTAGGGTCTAATAGACCCCAATTTTTTCAAAAAAAGAGTACCTGTCACTGCCTATTGCTATCATAGGGGATATTTACATTCCCTGAGATAACAATAAAAATCATAACAAAGAAAAAAAATGGAAGGAACAGTTTAAAAATAGAATAAAAAAGCTAAATAAATAAAAAAAAAACTAAAAAAAAAAAAAAAAAAAGCACCCCTGCCCCCCCTTCTCTTGCGCAAAGGCGTACACAAGCGTTGGTCTGGCGTCATATGTAAACAGCAATTGCAGCATGCATGTGAGGTATCACCGCGAAGGTCAGATCGAGGGCAGTAATTTTAGCAGTAGACCTCCTCCGTGAATCTAATGTGGTATCATGTAAAGGCTTTTAAAGGCTTTTAAAAATGTATGTAGTTTGTCGCCACTGCGTGTTTGTGCGCAATTTTAAAGCATGTCGTGTTTGGTATCCATGTACTCGGCCTAAGATCATATTTTTTATTTCATCAAAAATTTGAGCAATATAGTGTGTTTTAGTGCATTAAAATAAAAAAAAGTGTATTTTTTCCACAAAAAATGCGTTTGAAAAATCGCTGCGCAAATACTGTGTGGAAAAAAAAAATGCAACACCCACCATTTTAATCTGTAGGGCCTTTGCTTTAACAATATATATAGTGTTTGGGGGTTCAACGTAATTTTCTTGCAAAAAAAAAATATGTTTTCATGTAAACAAAAAGTGTCAGAAAGGGCTTTGTCTTCAAGTGGTTAGAAGAGTGGGTGACGTGTGACATAGGCTTCTAAATGTTGTGCATAAAATGCCAGGACAGTTCAAACCCCCCCCAAATGACCCCATTTTGGAAAGTAGACACCCCAAGCTATTTGCTGAGAGCAATGTTGAGCCCATTAAATATTTTTTTTTTTTGTCCCAAGAGATTGAATAATGAAAAAAAAAAAATATATATATTTTTTTTTACAAAAAGTTGTCACTAAATGATATATTGCTCAAACATGTCATGGGCATATGTGGAAATACACCCCAAAATACATTCTGTTGCTTCTCCTGAGTACGGGGATACCACATGTGTGGGACTTTTTGGGAGCCTAGCTGCGTACGGAACCCCAAAAACCAAGCACCGCCTTCAGGCTTTCTAAGGGAGTAATTTTTTTATTTCACTTCTCACTGCCAATCACAGTTTCGGAGGCCATGGAATGCCCAGATGGCATAAAACCCCCCAAAATGACCCCATTTTGGAAAGTAGACACCCCAAGCTATTTGCTGAGAGGTATTGTGAGTATTTTGCAGATGTCGCTTTTTGTCACAAAGTTTTGAAAATTGAAAAAAAAAAAAAAAATTTTTTTTTCTTTACTTTCTTCATTTTCAAAAACAAATGAGAGCTGTAAAATACTCACCATGCCTCTCAACAAATAGCTTGGGGTGTCTACTTTCCAAAATGGGGTCATTTGGGGGGGTTTTGTGCTATTTTGGCATTTTATGGCCTTCGAAACTGTGATAGGTAGTGAGGAGTGAAATCAAAAATTTGCACCCTTAGAAATCCTGAAGGCGGTGCTTGGGTTTCGGGGCCCCGTACGCGGCTAGGCTCCCAAAAAGTCCCACACATGTGGTATCCCCATACTCAGGAGAAGCAGCAAAATGTATTTTGGGGTGCAATTCCACATATAACTATGGCATGTGTGAGCAATATATCATTTAGTGACAACTTTTTGAAGAAAAAAAAAAAAATTATTTTTTATTTTTGTCTTTATTCAATCACTTGGGACTAAAAAAAAAAATATTCAATGGGCTCAACATGCCTCTCAGAAAATAGCTTGGGGTGTCTACTTTCCAAAATGGGGTCATTTGGGGGGGTTTTGTACTTCTCTGCCATTTTAGCACCTCAAGAAATGAAATAGGCAGTCATAAATTAAAAGCGGTGTAAATTCCAGAAAATGTACTCTAGTTTGTAGACGCTATAACTTTTGCGCAAACCAATAAATATACGCTTATTGGCATTTTTTTTTACTAAAGACATGTGGCTGAATACATTTTGGCCCAAATGTTTGACTAAAATTGAGTTTATTAGATTTTTTTTATAACAAAAAGTAGAAAATCTCTTTTTTTTTCAAAATTTTTGCTCTTTTTCCGTTTATATCGCAAAAAATAAAAATCACAGAGGCAATCAAATACCATCAAAAGAAAGCTCTATTTGTGGGAAGAAAAGGACGCAAATTTCGTTTCGTTACAAAATTGCATGACCGCGCAATTACCAGTTAAAGTAGTGCAGTGCGAAATTGAAAAAAGACCTCTGGTCCTTAAGCTGACAATTGGTCCGGGGCTGAAGTGGTAAAAAAAAAAAGGAGGGGGTGAGGGAGAGGGATGAGAAGAACCAAAATGTTATTGTGCATTTATTTCCCCTCTCCTCTCCTTTGAAAAAGGCCTCTAGGAACCTAATTACCACCACGTGCAAAACTAAATGATGAATTGATCCATAAATTTATTGTGCACTTGTTAGTTTTAAAAAAAAAAAATCCATGGAAAAAGGCCTCTAGGGGCCACTTTGCTACCAAGTGCCTGTTTGCGTTGACTAATACCAAAAAAAAAAACGTGTTTGTTCAATAATAAAGGTTATTACTTCTCTTCTCTCTCTCCCTTCCCCCATACACACAGATTACATTGTCTCGCCATATTTAATAGGTGATTATTATACCCACTTTAAACTTGTCCTGTTGGTATTTGACAGCATATACCCATCGTTCGGCTTCCATTATTGAATTAACCTCCCTTTTCCAATCCAGCAGAGTAGGGCATAAGGCCTTAATCAATCGATGTGTCATGGGAATGTATCCCGAAATAGTAAACCTTAAATAAAACACCAACCAACTGAAGTGGAGTATAATTGGCCGCGGCCTTTATTATTGGTATAATTTAATTCATATAAACAAGTAATCATTCATAGATATACATGTATCCAGAAATAACTTATTCACTCAAACCATATTTCATTAATCAATATTACCATAAGCAATCCAGTCACTACAACTCAGGTTGACTACCATCATAACAATTTATGTTACCATACCCCTTTAACTCCAAGGGGTGGCACCAATAAACCACATAATATCCTCAGGCCGCGACGAGGAAGGGGGGAGGGGGAGCTCACAGGTGGGGTCTTGATGAACTGGCACCAGGTGCTTGTTGCACACCCTTTATTTAGCCTTGTTTGACCTTTCCAGAACGTTCTGAGTGGTCATGTGATCTAGCCTTTCTAGAATAATCCTAAAGGTCAGCTGACCTAATCTCAGGGGTCAGCTGACCCCACCCTGCTACCTGACATCTTATTGGTTACCTGTCCTTTCACCTTTAATTTTGAAACCAGGCCCGCCCACTTATTCCAGCTGCCTGCTAATTACCTAGGGAAACTTGAAACCTCTCTTCTGTCCCATTCCCATGTGCAGGGGGGCCTTAAGACAGACCCCCCTGTTCTCATTCCTGGTGTCTATGCACCTTGAGCCATTGGGGTGTATATACAGCTACCTGAAATTAATCTTCCCCGCTCATCCAGGTGTGTCAGTGTGCGTGGTGCTGTTTGCAGAGTCGTGGCCACAAGAACAGGGGACCCAATACATCCAGTGGCTCCTTTAGTAAATGCTATAAAAGGTAAACACTCACTGCACCTACTTACAATATTTCCTGTAGCATGTTTTTTTTTTTTTGTACACATAGTGGCATATTTAGAAAGCACTGAATGTGATTTTCAGTGATACGTTCACTAGTGATAAATCAATTACTGTCCCTGTCATCTAAAACACATGCACCAGACAGACCATCAGTGAATATTGGTGAATGCCATATTCATTGAATTATAATTATGCTCCTACTTGTTTAAATATATTATTATAACTAACTTTAGAAACTCATTTGTTTTTATAATAAAAACATTATCGTATAATAATTAAAAAAGAGATGCAAAAGGAGATAATATTATACCAACTATACTGCCAGAGCACATTTATGGCAGCAATGCTAGTCCTAGACCAACTGAGTATGCACTGTTCAAAAGAATATTGTACTTGTTTGTAGCCTAAATACTAAAATTTGCACTTAAAACTGTAATTTTGTAAATGCCAGTAAAAACTTGGCTGTGCCAGGAAATTTGGGGTGTCGTGCCAGTAAATTTCAATCTGGTAGGTTGGCAACACTGGGTGGGAAGCAGAGGGTAAGTGGATGCTTCAGTCTCCCAGCGGTAGTAGTGCAGGTGCTGGGATGTGGGTGGTGGTGCGCTGTGCCCGGGTGTCCTCTCTCCCAGTCTCAGGCTCTGATCTCTGCTAGTATGGTCTCCCTCTTGCAGACGTATATCCAGACAGAGG
Organism: Lithobates sylvaticus; assembly: GCA_028564925.1. NCBI lineage: Eukaryota > Metazoa > Chordata > Amphibia > Anura > Ranidae > Lithobates > Lithobates sylvaticus. The sequence goes on along the minus strand of CM053026.1, from coordinate 336,824,792 downwards.
TGCTCTCTTTCTAACTCCCTCGTTACCAACAGGAAGAACTTTACTGGGCAGTTTAATAAAAATCATCTCTCCACTCCTCCTACTGCACAGTGCATATTTGGATCAGTAGTGTGCAGAGTCTTTTTTTCATGATATGGCCGCTGTCTCAAACTACATCTCTCAGGATTCTCTGTGCTCTGCATAGAAGTCTATGGACTTGCTTGCCTTTAGCTCTCTCCCCTGCTTGCCAGAGGAGAGTGGTGCAGCAAAACATCAGTGTCTCAATAGAGGGAGAGAAGAATAAAAGGCAATAGGCTCTATTTGCAAAAAGGTATCTACCGCTTTAAGATTAGCGTTAAAGCAGCTCATACCGTTTTTCAAAAATGTTTTTGCAGTGCACTAAAAAACACTACAAAAATACCACATGCACTATTTTTTCAAGTGATGCAGTATTTTAGTAGCGAAAACTAGCATGGGCATCCACACCCCAGTCTATGATGTCATAAGAGGGCGGGGTTATCCTGTGACAGCACACCCCTTCGTTTATTTAGCAGCAGGCAGTGGAGCTGTCATTTGGCGGGAGCCAAGCGTCAAGAGAAGATTGCTTCTTTTTTTTTTTTAATGCTGGTCGGTGGTCAACGATTATTGTGATTAATGCTGGATTTACCTTGGGGGGGGGGGGGGGGGGGGGGGGGGGCAAATTTTTTAAATAAAGGACTCAAAAACTGTCTCTTTGTTTCTCTTTACTCTGCCTATTTTTTGGTGAATGAGTAGGGGTACAATGTAGGTCTGGCATGGATTTTATGGGGGGGAACCCACAATGTTTAAAAAAAATTAAATTTGGGGTGGGGTTCCCATCAAATCCATACCAGACACGAAAGACCTGGTATGGATTGGGGGGGAGGGCACACTGTTTTTTACATTCTGCTGTTAGAATGGTGCGATATTCACTGGTCGTTAAGGATGCCGGTGGGTGCCAGCTCTTTTAAAAACAGCTGAAATAAAATACATTCTTTAACTATTGCATCCCTGGACCACTTATTACACTTAATGCATGCATTTATTTATTTATTTTAGTGGTTTGTATGGTTATTAATAGAGATACTATATCTCCAGATGAATGTTACAGCAAAGTCCATTTGCAGGGGCCCCCTGAGGTTGATCATGAAGTGGCATCCATCTTTATGTCAGACACCTTAAGACAAGGTCAGCGGTGATGGGGAGATCCTCCACCTGTTGTCCAACCACCCTGGAATGCAGCTTTTCACTGGAAGAAACTGTGGTGTGGCACTGGAACTCAGAGTCAGCTTACCTACTCTGCACTTTAGTCCCTCCCTAGTAGTTTCTAATCTGTCATGCAACTGGACCTCTAACTGCCAAAAGTGTCTAACCTGGGTCTAGCATTTGCTGGTTATCGAGCCTGAGGCTAAAACTAGTTAGGGAATACCAGACCAGAAAAGACAGGGCTAACTAAAATAACAGGAGCTGCATATAAACTCTATTGCAATAACCAGGGTCACCTACTAATATATTGGAAGGTGACCAATACATACATACAGTTTCTCACAAAAGTAAGTACACCCCTCACATTTTTGTAAACATTTTATTATATCTTTTCATGTGACAACACTGAAGAAATAACATTTTGCTACAATATAAATTAGTGAGTGCACAGCTTGTATAACAGTGTAAATTGGCTGGAAAAAAAGGAAGCAGCGCCAGATTACAGTAAAAGCAGGGATGGTGACAAACTCCCCGTAAATGGTCTATGGTATTCAGTCTAGGCCAAACTATAATTAAAAGTTCATATATGGAGGGAAAGTTCAAAGTTGACTGTGAGTGGGTCAATAATGAGCTCCACGCCAGACCACTGCCCACGTCCAAAATACATTGAGAATCAACACCGCAGTGAAGGTATGCAGTAGGTGATAAACGAACCCTCCACCACCATATAATATGCCCTTACCGGAAGGCAGAGCATATGAGGCGCTGCAGTAAAACACTCAGCTGTAGATGTCCAGGGATTAGGGTCTGTAGTCATCAGCAATGTTAGAGTTGGTTATGTGTAAGGGGTGTCCCTGGATCCTCCCGATCCTCAATCACAGGTGTAGACTCAGAAGTGTAACATTTATGAAAGGAGAGAAGGGCCACCCATAGCGTAAATCCGTATATAAAATTTATTTAAAAGCCAATAGTAAACTTACATTCAAAAACGAAGCATAAAACAAGTCCGCCGGCCGGTCGGATCCTGTAGCCCATCCTCCTGAGCGTGGTGACGTCACTGTGCGCCTTCCCAGACCAGTTTCGACACAACTGTCGTCTTCAATGGGGAACGGGCGACGCAGCAACGCACCACCAATAAATAACCAAGCCTCACTCTGGGATGCGGTAACGTGACTCAAATCGCCATCTTGAATGTGGGCAACATATATTTAGCAAAGGTGGACATCTGTGGGGACGCCAGCCCTCCCTTATTGGATAATTATCTTTAATGTCTCCTAGAAGAGACCTAAATGCGTCTATAAACACACTTGGGCAAGTGTAGCGATAAAAAAGGTTGTGGGCAAAATTAGAAAAATGTGAAGATTGAATTAATAGAAAACGACCCTGCAGCAAAGGGCCGCTAGGACCGGAAGTACCTCCCCCTCTATGTAGTTAAAAATACTATTGATTCTCCATTCTTAACACTATTGAATAAAGATAAGTGCTTACACAAAACCAAATAAATGGTATGCATAATATGTGCTTATGTAGAGACTATCCCAAATATGGATAGATAGAAAAAATGTTTATTAAAAATTAAACTTAAATGTGTATTAAAAATTAAACTTAAATGTGTTAAATTTTTAATAAACATTTTTTCTATCTATCCATATTTGGGATAGTCTCTACATAAGCACATATTATGCATACCATTTATTTGGTTTTGTGTAAGCACTTATCTTTATTCAATAGTGTTAAGAATAGAGAATCAATAGTATTTTTAACTACATAGAGGGGGAGGTACTTCCAGTCCTAGCGGCCCTTTGCTGCAGGGTCGTTTTCTATTAATTCAATCTTCACATTTTTCTAATTTTGCCCACAACCTTTTTTATCGCTACACTTGCCCAAGTGTGTTTATAGACGTATTTAGGTCTCTTCTAGGAGACATTAAAGATAATTATCCAATAAGGGAGGGCTGGCGTCCCCACAGATGTCCACCTTTGCTAAATATAGATGTTGCCCACATTCAAGATGGCGATTTGAGTCACGTTACCGCATCCCAGAGTGAGGCTTGGTTATTTATTGGTGGTGCGTTGCTGCGTCGCCCGTTCCCCATTGAAGACGACAGTTGTGTCGAAACTGGTCTGGAAAGGCGCGCAGTGACGTCACCACGCTCAGGAGGACGGGCTACAGGATCCGACCGGCCGGCGGACTTGTTTTATGCTTCGTTTTTGAATGTAAGTTTACTATTGGCTTTTAAATAAATTTTATATACGGATTTACGCTATGGGTGGCCCTTCTCTCCTTTCATAAATGTTACACTTCTGAGTCTACACCTGTGATTGAGGATCGGGAGGATCCAGGGACACCCCTTACACATAACCAACTCTAACATTGCTGATGACTACAGACCCTAATCCCTGGACATCTACAGCTGAGTGTTTTACTGCAGAGCCTCATATGCTCTGCCTTCTGGTAAGGGCATATTATATGGTGGTGGAGGGTTCGTTTATCACCTACTGCATACCTTCACTGCGGTGTTGATTCTCAATGTATTTTGGACGTGGGCAGTGGTCTGGCGTGGAGCTCATTATTGACCCACTCACAGTCAACTTTGAACTTTCCCTCCATATATGAACTTTTAATTATAGTTTGGCCTGGACTGAATACCATAGACCATTTACGGGGAGTTTGTCACCATCCCTGCTTTTACTGTAATCTGGCGCTGCTTCCTTTTTTTCCATTAACGTTCAGTGTGTGTATCCCACCTTGAGCAGCAGCCTGTTTGTTTTTTGTTTTTGTGTATATTTATCTATAAGCGCGGTTTTAACTTTTTCCCAGTGTAAATTGGCTGTCCCTTCAAAATAACTCAACACACAGCCATTAATGTCTAAAGCCCCATACACACGGTCGGACTTTTTCATGGATTCTGTCCGATCGGACAATGTTGTTGAAAAATCAGACCGTGTGTATGCACCATCGGACAGTGTTCGTCGGTTTGTCCGACGGACAAAGTCTTATCTCCTGCTGGAAAGATTTGCCGTCAACCCGGTCCGATCACACCAAACCCGATCGTGTGTACGGTTGTCCGACCGGACAAAGTGCTACGCATGCTCAGATCACATTACAAGACCAAAGCTATTGGCTACTAGCCTCTACGTAGTCCCGTCGTAGGCAACAAACGTCACCACGTTCAGAATGATCGGATTTTCCGACAACTTTGTCCGACCGTGTGTACGCAAAACCAACATCGGACAAAGTACGACGGACATGATCCGACGGACCTGGCCCTCGGATTGTCCGACCGTGTGTATGGGGCTTAAACCGCTGGCAACAAAAGTGAGTACACCCCTATGTGAAAATGTCCAAATTGGGCCCAATTAGCCATTTTCCCTCCCTGTTGTCATGTGACTCGTTAGTGTTACAAGGTCTCAGGTGTAAATGGGGAGCAGGTGTGTTAAATTTGGTGGAGTTGCTATTTGTATGTTGGGCCTCTGTGTGTAGCCAGGCTGTGAAAAAGTCTCACACATGTGGTATCATACTCAGGAGGAGTAGCAGAATATGATTTGGAGTGTAATTGCAAGTATGCATATGCTGTGTGTGAGAAATAACTTCTTAATATGAAAATTTTGTGTAAACAAACAAAAATAATATATATTTCTTAATTTTTCAAAGAATTGTGGGAAAAAATTATTATATAACTTTTACACAGACTAAATTATATACACTTATTTGAGTTATTTTACCAAAATATGTAGCAGTAGAAATTTTGGCCCAAATGTTATAATAGAAACAAAAAAAAAGTGGGTTTTTTTAGAAATGTTCGATCTTTCTCGCTTATATCGCAAAAAAAACAAAAAAAAAACAAGTGGCGATTAAATACCACCAAAAGAAAGCACTATTTGTGTGAAAGTTTGTTTGGGTACAGTGTAGCATGACTGAGTAATTGTCATTCAGTTTGTGAGAGCACTCAAAGCTGAAAATTGGTCCAGGCAGGAAGGGGGTAAAAGTGCCCTGTATTGAAGTGGTTAAAATTGTCAGTGCCAAACATTTTTGAAAAAAGTATTTTGCTCAATGGCTCAGGCTGAAATAAGCTCAAGGAATGGGTCAGACTTCTAGTGGAATAGACTAGGCAATTCCATCAGAAGTGGGAGCGGGTACCTGCCAAAACTAGGTACCCGCTCCCCCTCTCAAAAAATAAAGTGCCAATAATGCTAGAGGAGGGGGCCCAGGATTCTTAAAAGCAGAACTTCCCATTTATGGTGAAGTTCCGCTTTAACTATATATACAGAAACTGCCCGAAAGTAAGTTCCCCTGTCTAAATTTCCAAAGTTGTTATAAGCATGTATTGTAAATAAAGTTGACTTCTTTTAAAATCAATAAGCCTGGGTTCACACTATTGCGAACTCGCAGCGGTGAAAACACTGCGAATTCGCAGGACATTTCAAAACCCATTGTTTTCAATGAGGCATGTTCACATATATCCGGTGCATGCACACTGCCGAAAAACCGCCACCGACTTTGGTGCGGTGCGGGGCGGATCAGGTGCGAATTCAGGCCCATTATCTTCTATGGGAACGCATCTGATTCCCATCTGGCTTGCGTCCTGAACAGAAATTCGCGCCACTCCAACACCTCCCCTTCTTCCTGTTCCTCCCCTGTGTGTTTTGAAATCCGGACTGGAACCAGCATGTCGAAAAGAGGATGAAAAGCATCATCAAAGGCGAAAGAAGCTGTGGATTGTGAGGAGTTGATCAGACTTGTGAGGGAGAAACCCATGATTTATGACACCCGGCATCCTAAATATAAGGACAACGTTGTCAAAAAACGTGCATGGCAGGACATTGCCAGAGTGGAGCAGGTGCTCTTCCCAAGTTCAGGCTGACAAATGTAAGTTGTTGTGAATTTATGAAGAAATATATTTACTATTCAATGACAGAAATGTATAATTTCAAAAAGACACGTGAACTGTGGGGTCACCATAACTGACCTATTGAAGATTTTTAAGACACAATAGAAACTCATGTATCCCAAGCACCTTGTAAATTTTACAAGCCTGTATTGAGACAGAATCTTGCATAAACAATGAGGCCCCATTTCGAAAACAAAGGACATGGGTTCCTATACGTGTGGGGGTAAATACAACTACAAGTCCTTTTGGTTCAAGGGAAGTTTGAGCAAATAAACCGATTGTCTCAATATGGACTCAGATGCCAATAAGACAATGTCTAGGATACGAAGTGAAGGATTCTTCCAACAGAACAAATAATGAGAATAAACATGAGATTGTTCACCCGAATCTTCAACGTCCATTTCAAAACATGATTTTAAAAGTAGAGGCAAAACAGACATATTTTCAAAATATATATATATTCAGAATACAGTGAATATAAATCATTCGAAGTATATGTGATATGTGTAGGTCACAAAAGAAAAACTATAATTTTAGTATCCGATGAGTTGATGAAATCGGTTATAAAAAAAAATACATATGAAAATATAAGGTTATTAATAGAATTGTTTTAGGAACAAATTAGTATTAAGACAAATATATGATTATGATATGAATGTATAAGAATTGAAATATGCTTAAATAAACAAATATTGATTGGATACCCAAATTACACAGGTATCCAGATAGATAAAAATTGTATGTGATGTTGATTACTATATATACATATATATAACTTGTGTCCTTTTCAAATGGATTACATTTTTACAAATATACAGTGATGTGCATATATATAACCAGTTTATGCAAGTGATTAATCAATAATTATGCTAAGCGTATTTGATAGTATAGGGTTAGTAGAATTCCCAAATACTAAAGATATAGATATTTTCACTAAGGTACAATACACAGTATAAAATAAAATATATTAATTTACAGAGCAGCACCAAAACACATGTGGGACACCTGGTGGTTGAAGGTGCAATTGCATTAAAAACATTTAGGCTACTAGGAAAGGTGATTAAGTCTGCCTGCCAATAGGAAAGAGACACATACCTTTTGGGCTGAACATATTACAAGTTTTATAATCTTATTGTTTGAGAGGGTATTTAAGAAGCAAGAGAGATAGTCAAAGGAGGAGAAAAGGAAAAAAGACAGCTCAGGGGGTTGAACCTGAGAGGAGGCTCACCCTCACCCTGGGGGAGGGGACAATGGGAGAAACATCTTCCCAGATAGACTGACAACCATGCCTGAAAATATGCTTTAACCTCCAAGGAGATTCCTGAACCCGGTAGCCATCTTAAATCCAGACTAATAGCCATTTTGGAATGGGTAAATATAACATGTTGATTTTATCTGGTATGTTCTCTTAATTATTGATGTATTGAATATTCTAGTATTGATAATCATTCTCCAGAATCAATAACCGCCTTTTAGATTTTTCTCTAATATTCAATTTTTTATTATATATTACTTTTTGCATAGCTACCAAATTTTATTGACAAACAAATGTCTAAATTATTTTCGCATTGTTCAACGTTACTTACCTGCAGCATAGTAACGGCTGGGTGTGTGAAATACAGACATTCTGTTAAATTGTCAAATATAAGGTTATTGATTCTACTGAAGAAGTTATCATGGTGATATTGTGTCCAAGGTACTACTACGCCCAGTTCAAGGGTATTTCCATTAATTGTAAAAATGTTCAAATAATGCAATCTATATTTTAATTTCATGTAAATATTTGTTTTCTGTCAACCAATAAATGTGACTATTAAGTATGATCACTCGTCTCCGTGAACAAGTTTCACATATATAGACTGTGTCATATAGATTGATTTTGTATCTTAAAAATATCTTCGTTAAAAATTACTTAATAAAAATGTGCGGGAAACTGTCCTTAAAAAAGCACAACAAACTTTTTTTTATTACCTTTTACTACCTGTATATGCTGTCCTGTATTTTTTAGATGGTGTACATTAATTTAATTTATTAGATTTTAACAAACAGCATGTGGTCACCCCCAAATCTGTACCAGGCCACATGCTGTAAACATTGTGCACATACCAGCTTTATCTAGCGACGGAGGAGTCCCTAAAAAAATGCATATTCTTATAATTTCTGAAGGTTAGTAATATGACATACACCACAAATGTGAGATCAAAAAGTTTTATTTGTCATTGCCAAAATTACATCCAACATTTTTCATACAGCACACTTAGCATTATATTATCATGCCTTTACATCAAGAAAACAAATACATATTTTTTTTTTAGTCAATAGAATTCATCTGCCAAGGCACCTCCCCAGCTGGTGACAAAAAAAAATTCTTAAATTCTTCTCTAATAAGTGTACCAGTAGTGCTGCCCCTAGGAATATTGAAATGTGCTGCCTCCATGTTATGGGTCAGGGAATCTTCAAAAAGAAACCCATCTCGTTCACGCACATAGTTGTGCAGTGCACAGGCAGCTTTAATCGCACTGATCGCATGATCAATACTGAGGTTAATAGAAGTATGCATGAATCTCCACTTATTGCAAAGAATTCCAAATGCACATTCTACTACTCGTCGTGCCCTAGTCAGCCTATAATTGAACACTCTGTTTTCAGTTGTCAGAGAGCAACTTGAAAAGGCCTGAGCATGTTCTGGGAAAGTGCGAAAGCTTCATCTCCGACAAATACCTGTGGGAGGAGAGGCTCTGTAGTCCCTGGCAGGGGAGAATTATTGGGCAAGCCTGGTGTATTGTCACGCAGCATGCGGCCAAATGAGGAATGTGAAAATACACTAGAATCTGAGCTGCTGCCATAAGAACCTACATCAACATAAATAAATTTATAATTTGCGTCTGCCACTGCCATTAATACCAACGAAAAATTGTTTTTATAATTAAAATATTGGCTTCCACTAGCTGGTGCTTGATGATGCGTACATGTTTGCCATCAATGGCTCCAAGACAGTTGGGGAAGTTGCATCGCTCCCAGAATAGGTCCGCTACCATCAGCCATTCTTGTTGTTTGGGCTTCTTCATAACAATATCCTTCAGTTCTTCCCATATGACTAGGCAGGTAGCATTAACAATCAGGTAGCATTAACAATGCCACTAATCGTTGCTTTTCCAACCTTGAATTCATAGTGCAAACTTCCAAAGGAATTTCCTGTTGCTAAGTACCTAGAAAAAATAAAATAAAAATTAATTATGTTGTTATATATTTTTCAGTGCACTACTTACAGACAAGATGGCGTAGCATGCGTGATGCTTACAGAAAATATATGTGGCACCTCAAAGAAACAAGGAGTGGCTCGGGGGCAGCGCCTAGGGTACCCTATATGTTTGCCAGGGACTTGGATTTTCTCCAACCCATTGTGGAGATGAGGGAGTAAGTTTTCATGTACATCATCTATGTAACGCACAATCTGTTAATAATTAATATGCCTAGTAGGGATGAGCCGAACACCCCCCGTTCGGCTCGCACCAGAACCCGCGAACGGACCTAAAGTCCGTGCGAGCTTTAGAACCCTATTAGTTATAATGGATGCGAACGTTCGAAATTAAAAGTGCTCATTTTAAAGGCTAATATGCATGTTAATGTCATAAAAAGTGTTTGGGGACCTGGGTCCTGCCCCAGGGGACATGTATCAATGCAAAATTTTTTTTTAAAAACGGCCGTTTTTTCAGGCGCAGTGATTTTAATAATGCTTAAATTGAAACAATAAAAGTGTAATATTCCTTTAAATTTCGTACCTGGGGGGTGTCTATAGTATGCCTGTGAAGGGGCGCATGTTTCCCGTGTTTAGAACTGTCTCTGCGCAAAGTGTCATTTTTGAAAGTAAAAAAGCTATTTAAAATCACTCGCGGCTAATGTTAATTCACGGCTCCCGTAACACAGAGAACAGTGATTCATTGAAACTCATTCATAAAAAAAAGTCATTGATAAAAAATAAAAAAAATGAAAAAAAAAAAAGCGTAGGGGTCCCCCAAAATTCAATAACCAGGCCCTTCAGGTCTGGGATGGATATTAAGGGGGATCCCAGCCAAAAAAAAAAAAAAAAAAAGGCGTAGGGTCCCCCTCAAAATCCATACCAGACCCTTGAGGTCTGGTATGGATTTTAAGGGGAACCCTAGCCAAAAAAAATGGCGTGGGGTCCCCCTCAAAATCCATACCAGACCCTTATCCGAGCACGCAACCTGGCAGGCCGCAGGAAAAGAGGGGGGGACGAGAGCGGCCCCCCCTCTCGCCTGAACCGTACCAGGCCACATGCCCTCAACATTGGGAGGATGCTTTGGGGGTCTAAGACCCCTAAAGCACCTTGTCCCCATGTTGATGAGGACAAGGGCCTCTTCCCCACAACCGTGCCCGGTGGTTGTGGGGGTCTGCGGGCGGGGGGCTTATCGGAATCTGGAAGCCCCCTTTAACAAGGGGACCCCCAGATCCCGGCCCCCCCCCTGTGTGAAATGGTAAGGGGGTACAAAAGTACCCCTACCATTTCACCAAAAAAGTGGCAAAAATGGTAAAAATGACAGGAGACAGTCTTTGACAATTCCTTTATTAAAATCTTCTTTCTTCTTTCTTCATCCTTCGGTTTCTTCATCTTCTCCTTCCTTCATCTTCTTCCATCTTCTTCTTCCATTTTCTTCTTCCTCCGATCCGCTTCTTCTTGCGCTGGTCTTCTCGTCCTTCTCGTCCGGCATCTTCTTCCGTCGGCGTCGGTGTCTTCTTGGGCCGCTCCGCACAATGGGAGGTTCCCGCTGTGTGAGGCTCCGCTCCATCTGACAGGTCTTTTAAAACGGAGGGCACCTGGTGATCCCGCCCCCCTCTGACATCATGGGGAAAGCCATCATGGAATTCCCCATGACGTCTCTGTGCGTCAGAGGGGGCGGGGTCACCAGGTGCCCTCCATTATAAAAGACCTGTCAGATGGAGCGGAGCCTCACACAGCGGGAGCCTCCCATTGCGCGGAGCGGCCCAAGAAGACACCGACACCGACGCCGACGCCAACGCCGACGGAAGAAGATGCCGGACGAGAAGGACGAGAAGACCAGCGCAAGAAGAAGCGGATCGGAGGAAGAAGAAAATGGAAGAAGAAGATGGAAGAAGATGAAGGAAGGAGAAGATGAAGAAACCGAAAGATGAAGAAAGAAGAAAGAAGATTTTAATAAAGGAATTGTCAAAGACTGTCTCCTGTCATTTTTACCATTTTTGCCACTTTTTTGGTGAAATGGTAGGGGTACTTTTGTACCCCCTTACCATTTCACACAGGGGGGGGGGGGCGGGATCTGGGGGTCCCCTTGTTAAAGGGGGCTTCCAGATTCCGATAAGCCCCCCGCCCGCAGACCCCCACAACCACCGGGCACGGTTGTGGGGAAGAGGCCCTTGTCCTCATCAACATGGGGACAAGGTGCTTTAGGGGTCTTAGACCCCCAAAGCATCCTCCCAATGTTGAGGGCATGTGGCCTGGCACGGTTCAGGCGAGAGGGGGGGGCGCTCTCGTCCCCCCTCTTTTCCTGCGGCCTGCCAGGTTGCGTGCTCGGATAAGGGTCTGGTATGGATTTTGAGGGGGACCCCACGCCATTTTTTTTGGCTAGGGTTCCCCTTAAAATCCATACCAGACCTCAAGGGTCTGGTATGGATTTTGAGGGGGACCCTACGCCATTTTTTTTTTTTTTTTTTGGCTGGGATCCCCCTTAATATCCATCCCAGACCTGAAGGGCCTGGTTATTGAATTTGGGGGGACCCCTACGCTTTTTTTTTTGTTTTTTATTAATGAATGACAGTTCTCTGTGTTACAGGAGCCATCAATTCATTAGCCGCGAGTGATTTTAAATAGCTTTTTTCCTGCAAAAATGACACTTTTTTGCAGGGAAAGTTCTAAGCACAGGAAACCTGCCCCCTTCACAGGCCACCTATAGACACCCCCCAGATGTGATACTGCAATGCTGTTCTAACAGCATGCACACACATATCCCCAGAAATAGAGCACATATTGTTGTCAGCAGTCAGCAGCACACTGACACGCTGACACTGACTGAAACATAATATGCGAGGCCGCCGGCGCGGCGGCCTCTTATACCGTGGGGCGTGTACTAAAGCCCCTGAGCTATAATTGGCTACAGGCATCCTGCCTGTAGCCAATTATGGCTCTCCTCGCTGCCGGCGCTGTGATTGGCCAAGCATGCGGGGTCACAGTGCATGCTTGGCCAATCATCAGCCAGCATTGCACTGCGCGGGCCGCAATGCATTGCGGGGCCGCTCGCATCACACGAATTTGATGCGAGCGGCCCCAATAGTTCTGGGCTCGCCGAGCGAGCGAACACCCGGTGCTCGATTCGAACATGGGTTCGAATCGAACACCGGGCTCATCCTTAATGCCTAGTTAATTTTTGACATTTTTACAATATAAAACAGGACAGAATCTAGTTGGGAGGAGCAAGATGTTTTGGATGAAGAACCAGAACAACAAACAGAGGAGGAAGCACCCATTGATATTCCAGAAGACACAGAGGATTTATCACTAATCCAAACATCTTCCAGTCTCTGGGAAACTAATCCAGATGAACAATGTTCAGGGGCAGGGCTGTTCAGGGCTGTCCCTGGGCCATCCTCTGCTCCTGCACACATTGGTCAGCCTGACAAAGTGCCACGGAGGCGCCCAGCACTATCCCAACCTGACCTGAGTGAGCGCTTATTAGACATGTTTAAAAACATGACCGCAAAGGTGGATGCATTTTTATGTCCTGATACAATCCTGGCGCTCAGTTTTGTACCACTAATTAAAAAGGTACCCCCAGAGCGTTACTATGAAATGCGAAAAAATATAGAAAAAATGCTGCACTCCTTCTCCCAGCCACAGCAGGAACCTGCAATTAACTACCCAAATGTGCCCCAACCAAGACCTCCCCATAACTACCCAAGATACACGCACTACCCTGAGCAGCAACACCATCCTTACCCCTATAATCCACCATCATATCCCTCAAGTTATGACAAGCAAATCTCCAGATATGAAGTGCCACACAGTAACCTTCCCTATCCCATCCCATCCCCACTTCCTTCAATTAGGGCCCCCCCAAACTCAGGGTATGTATATGCAAAGTCAACATGGGGAGGCTAGGCCTGCTCCCCACACTGCCAGTGATGACCCAGCTTCTGCAACACAATACTCCTATGAGGCCCCTTTCCCCAAAACATATCAGAATCTGTGATGAGGTCTGTTCAAGGTTAAGGACCAACATGACACATTTTGATAAAACAACAGGGAAGAGGCCTACTTGACAGGCAAGTTTTTTGTTTTTAAGTTATTTCAGTTAATTTATGTTTTATACATGGGTAAAGTTTATATTTTTATCATATTTTATGATACGTAAATAAATAATTATTCCAACATTTTTTGTGCCGTCATATTTTAAAAAATACCCAGGTAAAAAAACATAAAAAATAAAAAAACATGGTCAATATAACGCATGACAAATTACATGAGTGATGATAATTACCTTAATGTGATCAATAATCTTTCAGCAGGCTGGATACTTTTTCTGAAGCACGTGTTCTGACGCTCCAAGCGAGGGGAGATTAAGCCCAGCAATTCGTCAAAACTGAGTAAAAAATAAATAAATTCATAAATACATGTGGGAAAAACATTTGGGCATACTGTATAAAAAAGAGTAAGGTAAGTGGTTAAGGTGATTATTTATGGTAACAAGGCAGGCATCCTTAGTTACAATATAATTATGGCTAAATAAGTGGCAGGAAAAAAAAATGCATATGGGTCATTTCAACAAAGAAGAAGCCACTGGCCTTTTAATTTAACAGTAACAATTGTCTGAGCCAGAAATGCTAAACAAAGCTGCGTGGCAGCACCACCACCCACAAAGCAACTTGTCACTAGCAAATTTGGGCCAAGGTATTTGGGGGGTAAAATATCCCCAAAAAAATGGGCATATGACCTGGTTTACACCAGGAGGGGGTGCTAGCTGACGCTCATTTTGTGCCCTTTAGGCTGCATGCTGAAATAATGTACAGTTTGTATTTTGGGGGGGGGGGGGGGGGACAACGCTTATTAGTTACAATAATCTTAGAATGACATAATCACACATAGGTTAGACTGTATGGACTTGTGTCTTGCAAATATAAAACACACTATACATCAATGGCTACAAATTAAGTATGGTTTGGCTGAAACATTACTCACCTACTAATTGACATGCGTGTGAAATTGAAAAATATTTCTTCATGCCCACGGAGGTGCCCATACAAGATCATGAACTGGCCTCTCTCTTCACGATTTGCAATAATGGGATGAACCCAGTATCTTCTTCTTCTCCTCATCCTTCTATTCTCTTCTTCAAGCAAGATTGCTGCTGTTGCAGCAACAACTGTTGGCGTTATCATTGGCAGAGCAGCACACATTTTGCAAAGAAACACACAAAACACAGGTACAGACTGCTGGACAACCAGGAAGTGTACACAGACCTACCAGGTTTTATAAGCAGCCAGACAATCAGCAAAAAAACTTGGTCAGCTCAAAATTAGCAACTCAAATTAGGCAGGAAGGGTTACCAATGAATTCGCAGCTGATTCGCACCTAAAACGCGTACAATCCGCAGAACAGCCGCCGTTTCACTGCGCAGTCACGCAGGGCCTTCAATTCGCACCACAGCACACATTATAAGTTTGGCAATGTCAGATCTAAAAAGTCTGTTTTTGGATGCTATTAATATGCGTCATGGATTCATGAGCATCACATTTGTAATGTGTCCATATTAAGAAGCCTGAAAAAAAAAAAAAATGATCTTGCTCTGTTTTATTGTTTTAATCCTTACAATGTTTTGCATGTAATGTAATTTTTGTTATAAAAATCATATTCTTGCAAGAATGAGTGTGCATATGAATGGGATGTGAGCGTAATGACATGCCAGGCAGATCTAATAAACTAAATGCACCCTATAGCTCTTCACTACTGATAGGGAATATGGGAAAAGACGCACCACTGAAACACTCTCATGATGTATTAGTATTTATGTCAGTCTACATTAGGATGACTCCCAAAACAATGTTGTTTTCCAAATTACAGCCGACTAACAAGATAGGTTTTCTACCTCAAATCCCTATCATTCCAACATATAATTATTATTCTTTATTTATGTGAAACTAGTTCATTACATAGTATTAAATAGAATAGGGAACATTTAGAAAGAAAGAATAAATCTGAAACTGACAATTATTTATTTGAGCATTCAATTGTACCAATTGTATCACATCTAGATGATCTTAAAATTGAGGTAAAGCCTATCTCCAGGCACAAAATTCTTATTTTTTAAATCTTTAATGAACACATACACTTTCATTCATTTACTACTTCAGAAGGTCTCCAAGCTCAGCTGGGTGATTCTGATACGTACAGCGAGGAATTGTACTTCCGGGCTCCCCATCGCACTCGAATATTGTATGACGGACATCAGTTCCTGGGTTATGCCCCGACCTCTGCTGTGTATTGAAAAGGCACAGCTGCTACATCATCACTGTGCTGTGGTTTGTGAAAGGCTCAGCAGAGTGAGGGGGCAGAGGTACAACACCGGAACCGGTATCAGTCATAGACACCATTCAGATACAGCAGGGAACCGGAAGTGCAGGCACCTCGCTGTACATGTGGGCAGGGCCTACCCTTCCTGAACTGGTGGAGAGGGCACGGACTCAGCATTGTCCCTCTTAAATGCAATATACATCAGGAAAGTTGTGTAGTAACAAGGGACAACACGTTTTAAAGAGGGACTCTAGACTCTGTACAATCCTGAATGCGGGAGTAACTTTCCTCGTGTGTGCGCTCATCAATGCCCAGGACCAGGTGGGGCCTGTGTTCATGTAAAAGTCAAACATTATGGTAGTACCCTGGCTTAAAGATGAGCTGTACACTGCGTGCAGTATTGATTTGTACAGAGTCCCTCTTTAAAACGTGTTGTCCTTGTTACTACACAACTTGCCCTCTCCACCAGTCCAGCGAACCTCTACTACCTCACTCCGAGTGACAGAATGGGGTCCAGCAAATCACTTAGTGTGGACCTCATGGGTGCTCTTACTTCATGCTCCCATACCATGCGACTATGTATATGAGGTCTCCGTACGTGGGGTTCGGACCTTGTTACTTTGGGAAACCGACCACTAGGGAGGAAGCCAGGTTACTGACCCTCTTGCTACCGGAGGGACTGTCACCTTTGCCAGGTACCACAGTTTATGACCGGCTGCTATAAGCTCCTCACCAGCTCTTGGTTACCCATGGCAACTGCTCTCCAACTCCAACTCTCCTTCTTTACACTGGCTAGGCCACGCTGCTCCTTGCAACCCTCCGAGCGTCCGGGTCCCTGCTGTCAGCTGCAAACTGCGGTCCCACGAGACCGGCTCCTCAGCCAACCCAGGCTATTTATTATCTCTCCCAGCTTTCTGTTCTCTACCTCCTGTCAGCTAGGACTTGTAGTTCATGACGATCCACTCCCTATACCAACTTGGGTCCCTGGACTACATGTCCCAAGATCCTTTGCTCTTCTATCAAATCCCGCTCTGCAATCAGGATATAACAATGTAGTATCCAGGCTAGGCGCTGGAGGGAACAGTCTCCCTGTAAGTAGACTATAGAATGTCTTATTTTCCCCCTGATAACGCAGGCAATCTGGCCAGCACCTAGCTACTCTACTGAAGATGATAAAAAAAAAAACACATGCTGGTAACTATACAAAAACCGCCTTTTGTCTCTGCCATCTGTGGGCACATGTCTACTGTACCTAAATGGCATATTTGGTCTAGGGAATGGCAGTGGCCTTTGTCAGGTCACCTGAGACCAGGTGACAGGTGCACTCAGTAGGAATTGGAAGTGCACCGCTAGGTAGTGGACCTTAGGACTGACTGCTGCGGATTGTACCCAGGGAGATTCAGGAAACAGGTCTACTGGATCACAGCTCACGCTCACAGTAGACTACAGGAGAAGGAAGCAGCAGGCTGGAACGACAAGGATAGTAAGGGGATAAGGCAGAAGTCAGGGTAACTAGCGGACAGGAACAACAGAGTACACGCCAAAGGTTCAGGGTCACAGGCAGACAGGGATGGTCGGGGACATGCCAAAGGGTCAAGGTCACAAGCAAACAGGAATCGGTGAGAACACGCCAAGGTTGGTAACGGAGGCAAACATAAAGCACACAAGCAGGAACCAGGAAGCCGAACACACCACGGATACACAATGGTTGATCAGCACCACTGGCTTGCAGTGCACAGGTTAATATAGGTTTCCCTGATAGGGCCTGGGG
Organism: Lithobates sylvaticus; assembly: GCA_028564925.1. Lineage (NCBI taxonomy): Eukaryota > Metazoa > Chordata > Amphibia > Anura > Ranidae > Lithobates > Lithobates sylvaticus. The sequence continues at coordinate 336,807,368 of CM053026.1, read as the reverse complement.
TGGAGCCATGCTTAGAGGAGAGGTTATAAAAACCACCAGGTGAGAGTGGCTGGCCTCTCAGTCTGAACACATGAGGAGAGGTAATAAAACAGGGGAACATTACTGCATAACCATGACAGTACCCCCCCTCTTATGAGACCTCCCCCACTTGGGTCCAGGCTTAAAGGGAAACTCCAGATGGAACCTCCTCAACAGATGAGGAGCAAGGACCTCAGATGCAGTGATCCAAGACCTCTCCTCAGGACCAAACCCTTTCCAATGTACGAGGTACTGAAGAATGCCTTTGCGGAGCCGGGAATCCAAAACTTGACTAACCTCGTATTTTAGATTATCCTCAGAGACCGGAACTGAGGTAGGGAGAGGACGAGAGGACTTATTGAGGACTAAAGGCTTTTTAGGAATGGTTAAGGGCATAGTAGCAGTAGGGTGAGGCCAGGTTACAGAAGGTCCTGAACAAGACGCAGAAGGCTCACTGGGCATGGGCTGGACTGGTATCACTAGTGCAGAGGCTGACTGAATAGTATTGTCAGGTGTAGTGACCATCTCAATCGCATCAGTCCGACTATTGCAGGACACATCCCAGAGACCACTATATACAGTGGGAATAGCAGAAGCTACTGGGATGGTGGCAACAGGAAGTTTCTCTTTTGGGGTAACCTTGAGTAGGCAGGAAGAGGAACAGAAGGAACCCCAAGCCAGGATCTATCCAGCAGTCCAGTCAACGTGTGGGGAATGGAGCCGTAACCAAGGAAGACCTAATATGATAGGAGATGAAGCCTTAGGTAAGACAAGGAAGGATATCCACTCCTGGTGGAGTGTCCCTACTGACATCTTGACAGGAAGGGTCTGGAAACGGATAGGGCCCCCTGGGAGAACAGTGCCATCAATCGCCAAACCACCAATGGCGTTGTAAGGGGCAAAAGGGGAAGTCTTATGGAGGATGCAGTTTTCCAATCCATGAAATTGGCAGCGGCTCCGGAATCCAGATGTGCTGAGACCAAACGAGAGGAAGTGCCGACATGAAGCAACACAGGAAGGAGAAGACGAGAAGATGAAGGTGATATTTCAGAGTCTAATACTCCACCTTCCAGATGTATTAGCCCTGAGCGTTTTTCCGGACGAAGAGAACAAGTGTCACGGAAATGACCTTTGGCCCCACAATAGAGGCATAGGCCCAGAGTTCTGCGCCTAGCGCATTCTTCGGGAGATAACTTGGTCCAGCCCAACTACATAGGTTCCTCAGCAGGCAGGGGGTGCTTATCGGATCGAAGAGAGGGGACTGGGAGCTCAGGCTGACTAAAGAACGGGGAGTGCTGGAGTCTTTTTTCCAGGGCCCTCTCCTGAAAGCGAATATCGATCTGGTTACACAAGGTGATGACACTGTCCAGATCAGCAGGAAGGGATCTTCCTGCTAATTCATCCTTCACTCTATCAGAGAGGCCATGTAAAAAGGTTGCAACTAGGGCCTCATTATTCCAGCTTAATTCAGCTGTGAGGATACGGAACTGAAGAGCGTACCGTCCCACAGAAGCGGACTCTTGACGGAGACGTAAAAGAGCGCTAGCCGCTGAGGAGACACGACCCGGTTCCTCGAAGATATTCCGAAAAAGTTTCAAGAAATCAGACAGGCTAGAAACCACTGGATCATTCAGTTCCCACAGAGGGGCAGCCCAAGCTAGCGCCTCGTCTAACAGGAGGGATATAATATATGCTACTTTCGCCCGATCGGACAGGAAGTTTTGGGGCTGAAGTTCAAAATGAATTGTGCACTGGCTAAGGAACCCCCTGCAAGCCTTGGAGTCCCCAGAGAAACGGGCCGGAGCTGGTAATTTTAATGAATGTGTGGCTGCGACTGATGCGATAGGTGCAGCAGCAGATAGCGGTTGAGGTTGTTGAACCGGGGGTCCTAATGTGGCCTGAACCTGTTCAAAACGGGATGCCAAATCCTGAAGGAATCGCATCACCTGGGTCTGATGCGATTCTTAGGTCTCAAGTCTGCGAACTAAGCCCTGCAATGGATCATCTGCGGGTAGCGGCACATCAGCTGGGTCCATGGCTGATCAAACTGTCAGGTCACCTGAGACCAGGTGACAGGTGCACTCAGTAGGAATTGGAAGTGCACCGCTAGGTAGTGGACCTTAGGACTGACTGCTGCGGATTGACTGTCAGGTCACCTGAGACCAGGTGACAGGTGCACTCAGTAGGAATTGGAAGTGCACCGCTAGGTAGTGGACCTTAGGACTGACTGCTGCGGATTGTACCCAGGGAGATTCAGGACACAGGTCTACTGGATCACAGCTCACGCTCACAGTAGACTACAGGAGAAGGAAGCAGCAGGCTGGAACGACAAGGATAGTAAGGGGATAAGGCAGAAGTCAGGGTAACTAGCGGACAGGAACAACAGAGTACACGCCAAAGGTTCAGGGTCACAGGCAGACAGGGATGGTCGGGGACATGCCAAAGGGTCAAGGTCACAAGCAAACAGGAATCGTTGAGAACACGCCAAGGTCGGTAATGGAGGCAAACATAAAGCACACAAGCAGGAACCAGGAAGCCGAACACACCACTGTCTGTGTTTTTCCTGGGTTGGGCAGAGATCCAGGGAGAGCTGGACAACTCACAGGCAGCATCACTGAGACCTCTCAACTTATTTATAGAATGTGCTTGAAGCTTGTAGAAAGATGAGAGGGCAAGTAAGGGGGAGCTGCCTGGAGTATTGTGAGGGCCCTGACCAATCCTGAACTTGGGTTGGCAGGGGGCAGGCCCCCTCAAATACTCTGGGTCAGCCCACAGCTAGGGAGGAGAGTTTGGGTGGAAACTGGAGATGGAGTGTTAGGCTGTCGTGGCTTTTGACGGAGCTCCCCAGTCTGGGGGGGGTGACCTTGGGCCTGGGCTCAGGTGCGAACGGGACCTTTCCAAGACCACCGAGGTGTCCTGTCAAGGAGGACAGTGGGAAAACACTGCCAGGCAAGTCTCCAGGAGCAACAGTACAGGCCAGGAGGGCTCGTGAGTGACACACAGTCAGGAGGACTGGGAGGCATGCCTGAGAAGACTGAAATGGAGCAGTCTGCCATGGGTGCAGAGCAAGTCAGGAGGACTGTGGTTGCATAGGCAGCTGCAGCCAGAAGGGCTGGCAGTGCCTGAAGAGGTGGTACTGGGAGCAGTAGCCATGTGTAGGACAGTTAGCACCAAAGACTTCTATTCTGCTACACAATAGGGGCCCGCGGTACCTGCCTGCAAAGGGAATTCCATCAGACCCAGCTGGGATTGTGCTGGACCTGAAACTTGTGCTAGCTGGTCCTGGGAGTGATAGTCTACAAGCAAGTGTGCTGGAGGTTGAGGAAGGGAGATTGTATATACCGGAGTAAATATAGTTAAGTCCCTACCAAGCTTCTTCAATCAAGTGGGCATCCAAGTTCTATTCCCCTAATAAAACAAGTGCAAAGACTGCTTCTTGACTCGGTGTGTCTGGAAATTCGTGTGCCTGGCTGTGCAGGGTGGGAGACGAACCACATTCACCAGCAGCCTCTACAGGGGTAGCGCTACACAAATTAGGTTAAACAATTAGGTTAAACAAACTTGCACTCTATGCCACAATTGACATTTAGTTAGAAAAATTATTTTGAAAGATCTACCCTAGATTTAGGAGACTAACTAAATTACCTTCTGCAAAATATAGCTAACAAGTTATCTTTTACTAGTATGCACAAGCCCAAGTCTCACATACCCTGCAAAGACTTTTTGCATATTGGAATATTTGCAAACTCTTGAGGTATACAATGAGGCTTCTACTAAACTCCACTCATAAAACAGTACCCAAAACACCTACTACACCAAAAAGAAAATGCCTCCCTCCCCCATCTTGGATACCCTGTGGGTATACATTTTCCTTCAGCTTCCTTTACCATGATGTCTCTATGACGGATTTTTATCTTTTTATTATGTAAGTTATACATGTCCCTTTCTTTCCCGTAGTCTCAGCTTTACTTATCATTTCAAAAATGTCACCTAAGCATGAAATCTAAGGAAATATAAACACAAAGACAACACATTATTATAGGTGAGAAAACACACATTTTAAAAAGGTGACAGAATGTTTTCATTTTCCTATGCACAAACACAATTATATACAGATGCATCAATGTCAACTCTCACTATCAAATGAATAATACATGTTACAAATTTACACTTTAAAGGTATGCATCTAAAAATAAAGGATGTGTCAAGGAGTATAACTTTACAATGTTAACTTGCAAATTTTGTCAAATATGATTAATATGTTTGGTATAACTATAAAGCTTAAAGTGGCAGTTAGTGGGTTCAGAGTCAGACAACTCATTAAACACTGCAACACTTTTAAGTACACAATGGGGTTTATTTACTAAAGCTGGAAATTGGAAAATCAGGCTCCCTTCTGCATAGAAACCAATGAGCTTCTAACCTCAGCTTGTTCAATTAAGCTTTGGTAATAAAACCTGGAAGCTCATTGGTTTCTATGCAGAAGTGAGCCTGATTTTGCACTTTCCAGCTTTAGTAAATAAACCCTATTGTGTACTTAAAAGTGGGGTATGCCTGTAGTCAGGTTTTATTCTTATATTTAAAACATTTATTGCAAACGGAAAACAAACTGTTGCTGCAACTACTTAAAAAGCATTCGCTGGAGTTAGGCTTTAATTACACTTAAATCTACTAGTCTATCTAATACTACCTTCTCCACAGGTTAACAAGACAAAAAATACACACAAAAGAAAAAAAGGTGCGCTGATCAACAGTTTGGTATAGCCCTCCAGCTGGCTATTGGTGATAATTAGACAAGTGAAAGGGTGCTGCTGCTCTCTATGGGTCCTCTGGGTGGCAGGAACACATCTAGACAAAACACAAAAGAAGAGAGCGCAAAGCCGCCTTAGTGTAACTCGGCTTTAATATGGTAAAGTTAAAAACACTACAATGGTCAAACTCACATTGTGTGAAGATAGATACAGCATAAGGATTCCACTGTGGCCGCACTCCTATAACCACCTCAAGATCCTGACAGGGGAAGGGGGAGCCGTGGACATTCAACCTAGCTGCCTAGATCCTGGCAGCACATGAGGCTATCCACTCATGCTCGGAGTGCAGATCCTAATGTGCTTGCGTCCCGCCCAGCCGGTGCTGCTCTTCAAGGACACACAAACCCACATGATTTGGATACAGGGGGGAAGAGAGTGAGGACGTCACACAGTTGCCATGACAACATGTTTCGGAGGCATGGCCTCCTTCCTCAGGTTATCCTGAGGAAGGAGGCCATAACCTGAGGAAGGAGGCCATGCCTCCGAAACATAGCCATGCCTCCAAAACGCGTTATCATGGCAACTGTGTGACGTCCTTACTCTCTTCCTTCCTGTATCCTGCTTGTGTGGGTTTGTGTGTCCTCAAAGACCCGGTAGGATCTGCACGTCGAGCGTGGTGGTGGATAGCCTCGGATGTGCTGCCAGGATCCAGGCAGCTAGGTTAAACATCAATGGCTCCCCCTTCTCCTGTCGGGATATTCAGGTGGTTATAGGAGTGCGGCCACAGTAGAATCCTTATGCTGTATCTATCTTCACACAATGTGAATAAATAAAAGAACTTCGCGCAAATTGAGTACAAGTAAAGATTGGTCAAAGTGCAATATTGACTGGGTCCCCAAGAGGGAGCCAGTCTAAGATGAGGAAGGGATCCAAGTGCAAAGTAAAAGTGATAATAAGATTAAAAGTGTGCAAAATATGCAAAGAAAATGTGCATTAAGTGATGAATAATAATAAACTAGTTCATAGAGGTGATTGGATAGTGTAGTATCTCAAATCAATAATCAGAATCGTGCAAATAAATTAATGCAAATAAAAAGCGCTACAGTGACAATGTGTCAGAAATTAAATATCCTGCGATTAAATTAGCGATAAAAATAACTTGCGATTAAGTTAGCAATAAAAATAGCCTGATAAAAATAATAATAATACTAATAGTGCATAGGTGACGACAAAATATCATGTGATAAAGCAGATCACTGTGATAGACCTCAAATAAAAATATAAAATCCTGCAATTAGTGATCAGTTAATTCCTGTGGTGAATAATAAAACAGTGAATGCATGAGATAAAATCCTATAGTTGATAATCAATAAAATCCTATACTTGATAATCAATAAAGTCAAGCAATGATATACTTGATAATCAATAAAGTCAAGCAATGATAATCAAAGAGTGCATCAAATCGGGTGAGAAATAAATAAATAGATAAATAAATGTGAATACAAAACGTCCAAATAAAGCGTATAATAGTGTCCAGATCGATTTGATCGAGATAAACTCTGGCAGCTACAATGGATGTGTTCACATTCATGGGGAATAGACAGGTCAATCTAGATGAGGTCTTTAACCCCCTCACTAAAACCCGCAATATGGATCTGGAAGGCATAGTACGAAAGTTAGGACACCATATGGAAAAGAAAGTTAACCTATGGTGGGACACCAATACTTTCGAAAGATACATAAGAGAAAATATAGTCCCAAGAAGACTACGTTGGGAATTACCACCCAACGATGGACTAGTAGATAAGGAATCAATGGAAGAGTGGTTTGAGTTCTTTAACAACAAAGGTGTAGATGGTCTAAAATTTTTACTACAAAGAAAACTGAAAAAGACCAGACTTTTAGAAACACAGATTGAGGACATCAAACAAAAACTAGAACCCTATAAAGAATCCGCCGATTTAAAAAAAATTAGCTACGCAACTCAACAAGGACCTCATTACAAAAGACCTTGAAGCACAACAAAGGAAAATTAAAAAATATCAAAGAGATGTAACAGATTATAAAACAGATCAAGTGTTTAAATGGCAAAGCAAAATAGAACAACTACAACCCGCATCCACATATTCGACACCGGAGAAGGAAGTTAGAATTCAGGACCCTACAACATCTCATGTCTATAACCCACCTAGATGGGAAGAAAGAGACAGACACCCAGAAACTCCACGATACCAGAATGAGCCGAGATACAACAATGGATACGGCCAACAAACCCCTAAAAAAACAGGAAAGAAACCCTTCAAAAAAACGTTTAAAAAACCTTATCAGAATAATTGGTATCAAAATGAGAGGAATCCACGAGACAATAGAGGACCTCCACCACAGCAAGGCTATTATGGGGGATATCCACGAGATAATAGAGGACCTCCACCACCACAAGACTACTATGGGGGATATGGTAGAACACCAGTATCCACCTATAATAGATTTGATCCCATAAGGCACTATTATGACCAATATGAAAACCAGCATCAACATACGAACCAACAAGACCATAATACACAACGGTCTTTTTTAGACAGAGAGAGGAGAGATCACTCTCCTCGGAGACATACACAGGAAAACAATCACTCCCCCAGGAGACGCCCCCAAGAAGACCGAAGAAATACCCCAGAACGAAGAGAGGACATAGAGCGGGAAAGAGACTCCAAGCGAAAAAGAGAATAATTGGAGAAAATGTGGTTAACCTTAGTAATATTCCTATTACTACTGAAGAATTGGCAGTCCTAGATAAAGGACTAAAACACGCACCAGTCAAAAATCTGAATAAGTTCAATACATACATTGGAATACAAAAATATATTAGGAAAATCAATTTAAAAAAATGTATTCTCAATACCCCATGGAGACCACAAAATATAACCAAACAAATGACATCAAATATTGTATACAGCACCCTTCGGAACAATTCGGTTTTTAACCCTCAAGTATCTAACAACCAGCATATTGAAGTTTTTAAGAATTTAGTACTACAAGATCTCGAAGCACTCAAGATAAAGAAAATTTCAGACCCGATACATATTAAGAAGGGCATCAAACTACTTACGGAAAGAAACGACTTAGTTATTCGCCCAGCAGACAAGGGAGGTGCCATAGTGCTACAATCTAAGGAACAGTACCAGAAAGAACTAGATAGGCAACTTAACGATGAAGTCACATACATTAAACTTCTGGGCAATCCGACGTCCAAATATAAAAAAGAATTGGAACTATTAGTCAACTTAGGTATAAAAAAAGAAATATTGAATGCGAAAGAATCTAAATTTCTGATACCGGAAACATGCCGAATCCCTATCATTTATACAGTCCCAAAAATCCATAAGTGCAAAGAGAATCCCCCCGGAAGACCAATAGTGAATGGGATAGATTCCCTAACATCCCGAATGGGACAATATATAGATCACTTTATTCAACCGGCGGTACAACAAACCCAAGCGTATCTTAAAGATACAAAACATATTCTTCAATTATTGGAAATAACACCTGTACTAGAAGGAAGAACCTTACTAGCAACGGCGGATGTCACGTCACTTTATACTATAGTCCAACATCATGATGCCTGCTCAGCAACCAAATGGCTTTTAAGGAACTACAGTCCTTTTATATGTAGACAGAGGAAATATCTGATTAAGTGCCTGGACTTCTGCCTCAAATATAATTATTTTTGGCACAACCAGGCGTACTACAAACAGGCCATAGGGATAGCTATGGGTGCAAAATTTGCCCCAGGAGTGGCTAATGCCTTCATGGCCCAATGGGAAGACAATGCAGTATACGCCGACTACCCACCACAATTAGCACTATATAAAAGATATATAGATGATGTGATAATTGTCTGGAATGGAGACAGAAACTCCCTGGAAACCTTCCTCAAGAAACTCAATGACAATCAACATACAATTAATTTGGAAGATAGATGTGAAGAAGGTAGACTTCCTAGACCTGAACATCAGCCTGGAAGGAGATAAAGTAATAACTAAAACGTTTTTCAAAAATGTGGATACGAATATCTATCTAACTACAAACAGCTGCCACCACAAGCCGTGGCTTTTTAATATCCCAAAAGGACAATTAATTCGAATAAAACGTAATTGCACAAAAGATGAGGACTACCAAAAACAAGCAAAACAGATAGGAGAAAGGTTTAAAGCAAAAGGATATGATGACCATTGGATTGAAGACCAAATAGAGACAGTCAACCGAATGGATAGAAGCGCTATGTTAAAAAGCTACCCAAAAAAAACATATCAGAATGAGGCACCTTGCCTTATACTTGACTATAATGTCCAACATAAAGAAGTAGCTAAACTTATTGAAAAACATTGGCACATCCTGAAGATGGACAAAGACCTACAAACACTATTACCGGAAAAACCCAATATTATATATAAAAGGGCCCCTACAATCAGGGATCTTGTAGTCAAATCAGTGGTAGAACCACCTCCAAAACCATCTTATACGTTTTTTACAGGAAAAGGTTTCTATCCCTGTCGAAATTGTTATGCATGCAGACGCTCCAAAAAATTCCAGGGCCACAGAACTGAGTTTATTGCAACCAATACAGGCCAATCCTTTAAACTAAGGGAATTTATAGGATGCCACACAGAAGGAGTTGTTTACGTACTCCAATGTAGCTGTAACCTACAATATGTAGGAAGAACAAAAAGGGCTCTAAAAACCAGACTAGAAGAACATGTACGCAATATCAAAAATGGTTTTCCGAAACACAATGTCTCCAGGCATTTTGCGCAAAAACAGAATCAAGACCCCTCATCACTCCAATTTTGGGGTATAGAGAAATACATCAAATCCTGGAGGGGGAGTCACAAAATAAGGACTATAAGCCAAAAAGAATCCAAATGGATTCATACTATGCGAACACTCACGCCAGGAGGCCTAAATGTGGAATTTGACCTGAATTGTTTTCTAAGTAACTTTTAATTAAAGCTGCATTCCCCTTCTATCACCATATCCCTGGCACCACTTTTAGGTCTCCACCACTATCACTCTGATTTCATTATTAGGATTAACCACTTATTGCATCCCTCCTTATTGTTTTAGGATGTTATTATATTTGAATGTATTGCTATATACAAATCCTGGGGCCTACTCGCGCTCTACTCCGAGTCCTTGATGTTATTACATCACTATGATGATATATTATTATATTACCCCATTGACATCATAGTACGTTAGTAGTTCATTACCTACCATCCAACTCCATCCATTGAAGTATTAGAATATGCTGGTTTTGAGGCATTGGACCTTATTATGATATGGAGTCTTCCGTTTTTTAATTTTGAATATCTAATTCATTTTTATCCTCTTTTCTCTTATATACTCCCTAATTTTAAATTCATATAATTTTAAATACTTTTAAATATATATTTTTAATATTGATTAAATGACTGTTGGTGTGTCGACTATCGATCGATACTCTGTATCTAATATTCTTATGGCACCTGCTACTTGAGTATATTTTTTATACATGTACTAGTGCCCCTTTATCAGTATCTCAGCAAATTATTATCCTGTATTCCTTTTATTAGTATATACCAGCAGCCGTCACTGTAGATTAGCTCCGTATATAACCATTAAAATTGCGGCGCCCTACATTAGACCAAGAGTATACTAAAATAAATCAAGAAAATGGCCGACTTCCGCCCATGTATAAACCACCTATAACATGGCCGCGACCAACACTACATCCGACCACAACCAAGATGGCCGCCTGAGAACTTCCGGTTTCTCCGTTATTTATACTATCATTGCCTGACCAATCCGGTTCCCCAGATGAAGACACATGACCGTGTCGTAACGCGTAGGGAGTGGCCGTAGGCAAACTTACAGAGGAGGACGCGAGTAGGCGCTGTGGACGCCGTGGTGATATGTTATGACTTTTAACTCATTGCTCACTACTTGTTTTTAAATTGTACGAGTCCATTACTTTTGCTTAATAAATTGCCAGTATTTTATACGAACGTATTACACTAGTGGAGGCCCCTTTCTTTTCTCTTCCCCCACCCTGATCCATTGCTGAGGTGACACCTAGCACTTTTAGGTCCGGATCCCTGAGGATATTAAAGGAGAAGGTTAAGGCTGGATCCCACTTTAGGATACTCAGATCACCGTCTGTAGGGGCTTATGTGGATACCCCTGAGAGGCTCATTTGACCTATTCTAAGGCCTCATGCACACGGACGTTTTTGCAGCCGCGTTTTTGAGCGTTTTTTGCAGCTTAAAAAAGCCTGTCCACGTTAGTCTATGGCTTCATGCCCACCTAGGCGTTTTTGAGCTGCAAATGGCATAGGCGTTTTTAAGCTGTAAAAAAAACCCAGGACCAGTGCGTTCCATGGCGCAGCGCTAGAGCTGTAAAAACGTGAATCGCGCAAAAACGCGCATAAACGCGCAAAAACGCGCTCCGGCGTTTTTGAGCTGCAGCGTTTTTTTGCTGCAAAAAGTTAATTGGACACTGTAATCCCGGTATAGGAAATTAGAGATGTGTAAAACGCCAATTAACGCTGACGCTAAAAAACACGCAAAAACGCCAATGCAAAACGCGGTAAAAGTCAAGTTTTTTTAGGCTGCTTTTTCCAGGCATCCGACCTAGCTTTACAGCCCGTTTTTTAAAACGTCTGTGTGCATGAGGCCTAAGGTAAGAGTTCTGGGAGACCAGATAAGGATCAACCCCACCACAAATAGATGAATACTAACGTCAATACAGCAGCATTATAGAGAAACCATTTCATATATATGGGAATACATGCAGAAAATTCCCCTCCAGAAAAAGTTTTTTCTGTCTCCTTCTCTCCCCACATAGTGGATTGATTGATTTGGAAACCATCTTGTATTATTGAAATTATCAAGTATTGGGACCTACCGTATGAATTTGGTTTATCTCGATCAATCGATCTGGACACTATTATACGCTTTATTTGGACGTTTTTTATTCACATTTATTTATCTATTTATTTATTTCTCACCCGATTTGATGCACTCTTTGATTATCATTGCTTGACCTTATTGATTATCAAGTATATCATTGCTTGACTTTATTGATTATCAAGTATAGGATTTTATTGATTATCAACTATAGGATTTTATCTCATGCATTCACTGTTTTATTATTCACCACAGGAATTAACTGATCACTAATTGCAGGATTTTATATTTTTATTGGAGGTCTATCACAGTGATCTGCTTTATCACATGATATTTTGTCGTCACCTATGCACTATTAGTATTATTATTATTTTTATCATTTTTTATTGCTAATTTAATCGCAGGCTATTTTTATTGCTAACTTAATCGCAAGTTATTTTTATCACTAATTTAATCGCAGGATATTTAATTTCTGACACATTGTCACTGTAGCGCTTTTTATTTGCATTAATTTATTTGCACGATTCTGATTATTGATTTGAGATACTACACTATCCAATCACCTCTATGAACTAGTTTATTATTATTCATCACTTAATGCACATTTTCTTTGCATATTTTGCACACTTTTAATCTTATTATCACTTTTACTTTGCACTTGGATCCCTTCCTCATCTTAGACTGGCTCCCTCTTGGGGACCCAGTCAATATTGCACTTTGACCAATCTTTACTTGTACTCAATTTGCGCGAAGTTCTTTTATTTATTCACCTCTTGTAGTGCCTTTGTGAACACTATTCACTTTGCTGCAAATACTATTCACTTATTGTCCCTATCTTGATCTACCTATTACTCATAGTAGCGCGAGAGATTTACCTACACTTTATTCACACAATGTGAGTTTGACTATTGTAGTGTTTTTAACTTTACCATATTAAAGCCGAGTTACACTAGGGCGGCTTTACACTCTCTTCTTTTGTGTTTTTTCCACAGGTTAACAATGCTGCTATCGAATGGGTGGCTATGTTGCTCCTCCATAGATACAGTGGAGGAGTGAGCATAGCTACTCACAGACAGAAGGTATGCTACTAGGCAGATCACCAAGCAAAAATTAAGAAAAGAGAAAGCCTAAAAAAACACTAATGCATCTAAGGACTGGTAAGCTGTAATATACATTTTTTATTTATTTTGGGATTAGATATACTTTAATTCCAGGTAAGGTTCATTTACAAATATATTTTATCTCGCAAAAAAAAAATCCTGCAGACAGCAATACATTTTGATATTTATTGTGTCCAAACGAGGCTTACATCAATGATCATCTAATGAGTTTTGGCTGCAAATGGCCATAGTCATAGCTGATCTATACAGTACATACAAAAGACGATTGGGATGCAACTTTATCAAAAACACATTGGTGCAACAAAACAATAAAATTTATCATAAACATAATACACTTTGGAAAAAAAGTATTGATAAAAACTAATTATACAGCTTAAAGAAATGCAAAGAACAAAATCCTATGGTTCAATAGTCATATAAATGTAACTTCAGGAACAGGTCGGAACAGGTCCACAAACCACTGATAGTTAAGAAGCCCAAGAGGCGCCCTGGATCCCAAACTTTGTATCCAGAAGACTTCCAGTTCCAGGAGCTGTTGCCCTCTCTACTCGATAATGACACTTGTTCTGACTCTGTGCTTCATATACTCAATCATTTTCTGTTTGTAGCACTACCCCCAAAGTTTTGCTCCAGTGATGACCTACCGTGTATATCAACATGAGTAATATTGACACACCTGGAACTTTAGAATGTGTTTTATAAAAAAAACAAAGGTCCTGTAAAAAGGAAATAGGTGGGTTAGTCAGTGGGTACAGCAATAAACATACAGGTGCATGACAATGTGAGGCTTATCTGGGGTGCAATAGGCCATCCTTTGGCCAGTGGAATGTTAACTCAGTCCCCATGGCATTGGGGACCTCAGATTATTAGTAAGAGTACTCACTCCTAGCTGGGAGAATTTGTAATCCTAAGGAAATTAGCACAATCACCTCTTGGCAGAACTCCATTTGAAATCAGCAACAGTAGCAACACCACCTTTGAAAGTCCTGATGCAGTCACTGAAACTGTAGCAGCTCTAAAACAGTAGTGACTCTGGATAAGTAGGGACTCTGGATCAGTTGCCACTCTGAATAGTAACACAGTCTCTGGTAGGCTCAGCAGCCAGCAACACATTGCAGTATTATCACAGGATCAGCAACACGTCGGCTGGGGTTCTTTAGCACAGTGGTCATCAACCCTGTCCTCAGGGCCCACTAACAGGTCAGGTTTGCAAGATAACTGAAATACATCACAGGGGATATAATTTTCTGCTCAGTGATTGCAGTATTCTAGTCTGCGTCTCCCCAAGGTAATACATAAAACCTGGCCTGTTAGTGGGCCCTGAGGACAGGGTTGATGACCACTGCTTTAGCACACTCATCCTTATATGCAGCACAGCAGCCATGTGGTCTCAGCAGCAAATCCTGGCAATCAGCAGCAGTCTAGAAACAACTCTTGTTGGTGGTCTCACAGTAGCAAGTCCTTAGTCCAACTTTTCCTTTAGGCAACAAGGCCCCTGAGCCATGTAAATTTGCATGGCCGTTACAACGGCCAATACAAAGTGCTCCTGGCTCCAGTGTCTAATAGGAATCCACTTTCTGTGTCATTTCCAGGGGTGGGCACAGCCTATGGAGTTCCTCTAGCTTTCCTTTCTCCCTGTACTGTCCATCAAACAGGGAGAGCAGCAAACTGCAGTTGGGGAAACATTCTGCCGAGCAGCGTAAAGGGGCCACCGGCAGCCAGCACTACTTGTCTAACAGTTCATTAGGCCTTGACTTATACTGTATAATGTGATCATTTAGAACCTTTGGCCCCACCACTGTTCCCAATTACCAACCCACATTTTTTATTTATGTCCTTGAATTTTTTATACTGTGTTTCCCCGAAAATAAGCCCGGGTCTTATATTAATTTTGGCCACCAAAAACACAATAGAGCTTATTTTCAGGGTAGGGCTTGTCATGCAATGTGCCCAGTGTGAATAATAACAAAAGTGTTTGGAAACTGCCAGAATCCTCGCCACTACAGCAATATACAATGCAAAAGGTGTATGTCTCACCTTTATATAGCCTCGCTCGGCGCTTCCATGACTTGCCTGAGCTGTCTTCCTTGCGCCGAGATCCCCCGCTATCAGCCAGAAGAAGAGAAGGACAGAGCAGCTGGAGATCATATAGCGGTGCTATAAGAAGGCACCTGATTAAACCAGACCACAGAAAACACACGCCTTTCACACTATACAACACCGCAATAGTGAAGATTTACAACCACTTTAAACTAGGGATTATTTTCGAGGCAGTGCTTATCTGTTGCTATTGATAATTTGTGGGTCATCTGTGTGCATTTAGTATGTTTTTTTAATTAAATTAATGCATTAACCACTTGCCGACCACCGCATGTACATTTGCCGCTGTGTGGTCACATGTGCGTGCCAGTGGCACGTGAGTAGGATCGCAGGTCCTGCGGACTCGATGTCCACGGGGATACCGATATCGTCTCACAGAGCTGAAGAACGGGGAGATGCTGATGTAAACAAGCATCTCCCCATTCTGCTTAGTGACACTGTCACTGATCATAGCTCCCTGTGATCGGGAGCGGCGATCAGTGATGTGTCGCACGTAACCACGCTCCCCCACAGTTAGAATCACTCAGGACACACTTAACCCCTTCCTAGCCAGCTAGTGGTTAACTCCTTCACTGCCAGTGTAATTTTTACAGTAATCAGTGCAATTTTATAGCACTGATCGCTGTAAAAATTACAATGGTCCCAAAAATGTTTAAAAATTGTCCAATGTGTCTGCCATAATGTCGCAGTCACGATAAAAATCGCAGATCGCAGCCATTACTAGTTAAAAATGCCATAAAACAAACCCCTATTTTGTAGACGCTATAACTTTTGCGCAAACCAATCAATAAACGCTTATTGCGATTTTTTTACAATAAATATGTAGAAGAATACATATCGGCCTAAACTGAGAAAAAAAAACGTTTTTTTTTAATATTTTTTGGGGGATATTTATTATAGCAAAAAGTATTTTTGTTTATAGCGCAAAAAATAAAAAACCCAGAGGTGATCAAATACCACCAAAAGAAAGCTCTATTTGTGGGAAAAAAAGAAAGTAAATTTTGTTTGGGAGCCATGGAGCACGATAAATTGTCGGTTAAAGCAACGCAGTGCAGAATCCCAAAATGTGCTCTGGTCTTTGGCCAGCCAAATGGTCCGGGCTTAAGTTGTTACAGTACAGTATTGTAATGTTTAAAACAAATGGCAATTAAAAATGTCATGCAACTTCAAACTACCATAGCATGCATAAATATAAGAACTTTTATCACCTATAAGGAATTCGATTCACTCACCTCAACCACTTTATTGGACTTTTTTTTGCTCACTTATATGAGGAATTATGTAAGAGCATGTCATATGCAGATAGATTGACATGAGCGCTGCTATGGTAGTTTGAAGTTGCATGACATTTTTAATTGCCATTTGTTTTATTTTGATTTATTTTATAGTAGCTGCTAATATTAATGGTTTTAGATTATAAGCTAAGGCTCTGACATTTATTACCCGAGAGGGGCATTTATCCTTGGCGCTGAGTGGTGCTATTGGGCCATTTTTATGCACTTTGTGTTATACAGTATTGTAATATCATATTAGTCCTCTCAAAGATTAGAGTAGGACTGCTTGACATGGAAGTACTTTTATAGAAACCTGTAGTATTCAAACTAAAAGAAAAAGAGGCATTTTGAATGTATTGTAAACATTGTGAACTACTTTGTTTGCAGTGCAGCTTTCATACTAGTTTTAAAAAGTTAAAATGGCATTTCCATTGTGTTAATAAAAAGGAATTTAATGAAAAGGAATTTGTGAGTGGTTCTTTTTCAGACCACTGATCAGAGCCTTGAAGAATTTAGTTAGGTCCCTGACCTTAACATGTCTTTGTATGGAAAGCAAAAAAACAGCATCATTAGTCAGAATTTTAGAATTAACTCCTTGTCTCTGGTCCATCACAAACCCACCTGAATATTGTTTAGGGATGTTGTGATGAGTTACATCCAGAATGAAGAGCAAACTTAAAGGCTTATGGCGCGTACACACGATCTGGCTTTCCGACAACAAAATCCCATGTTTTTTTTTTCCGACGGATGTTGGCTCAAACTTGTCTTGCATACACGCGGTCGCACAAAGTTGGTCGGAAATTCCGAACATCAAGAACGCGGTGACGTACAACACGTACGACAAGCCGAGAAAAATAAAGCTTCAATAGCCAGTGCTGCTCTTCTGCTTGATTCCGAGCATGCGTGGCACTTTGTGCGTCGGAATTGTCTACACATGATCGGAATTTGTGTGAACAGATTTTGTTGCCGGAAAATTTGTGAACCAGATCTCAAATTTTGTGTGACGGAAATTCCGATGGAAACTGTCCGATGGAGCCTATACACAGTTGAAATTTGCGACAACAAGCTCCGATCGCACATTTGCCGTTGGATAGTCTGATCGTGTGTACTGGGCATAAGTTCATCTTTTCAGGCAGAATTTCACTTTTCATAATAAATAGAAGCGTTTTCTAATGTCATTTCTGGCCCAGCCATCCCAATGTGCTTATCTCTCACTTACCCCATCTATAGAAGCTTTAAATTTTCATCTGGTTATTCCTTTCTGCATCACAGGACAGGGTGTGATAGGACGTGTTTAACTGTCTGGGCCACACCTCCCTGATTACTATACGGCTTCTTGTGTTATTTCCACACGCTTTTTGTACAATCTGATTGCACAATCTCTTTTAGATCTACCTAGAACTATCAGCTAGGTAGTACAAGGGCCTGTCTAATTTGATACAAATTGAATGGATTGTTCACATGTCCTCCTTTCCCATAGTTTTGGAAAATCTAAAGGAAATTGTACAGATATTGTACAATCCGATTGCAAAGTGTGTGGCTATGTTTATACAAGTACATAGGAGGGAGTGGACAGAGACGTTTAAATGTCAGGGCCTGTTGTCATCTCCGCGTAGCGGGACTAACATTCCTGCATGCATTTTTTTTGGGGGGGGGGGGGGGGGGGGTAATTTGGACTGTTTCTACTCATCATGCATAGGGCAGCTTATTCACTTGAATAGGCTGCCCTACTTGCGACAGACCCCAAAGAAGCTCCAGAACCTTTTTTGGAGCAGAGCGTGGTGCGTTTTTTATCGTGCTTTTTTTTCACAGAGAACAAAAAACAATTCCTGGATGGCCGCACACTGATAAGGCACTTTTATTGAAGATTAAAAAATACAAAAACAGACAGTTCATGATGCAAAGGCAGGGAAAATAGCTGATGCGTTTCACACCATAATTTGGTGTTTAATCATATCAATCAGTCAGCTATGATTAAACACCAAATTATGGTGTGAAAGGCATCAGCTATTTTCCCTGCCTTTGCAACAGGTTCAGGTCCGCCTGTCAGTTTTTTTGGCGGACCTGAACGGACCCTCCATAGACCCCATATGGAGGGACGGATGTCAGCGGTGACATGTCCGCTGACATCCGACCCGCTCCGACCTGAAAAAGTGTGACGGAGGAAAAAGCGATTTTTCCATCCGTCTGCGGATCGGATCGGGTGAGGACGGACTCTACGGTCCGTCGTCATCCGATCTCCCATATGAGGAGAGCGGCGCTCTGACAGGTCCGTCCCTGCACAGAGTGCAGAGACAGACCTGTCATCTTCCTGCACAGCGGGGGATCGACGGAGCGATCCCCCGCTGTGCAGAGCGGGCCCTGTACACCGACACGTCTGTGTGAAAGAGCTCTAAGGATGAGCTCAGGCGTGTTCGCAAACAGCACGTGCAGAGCCGGCCAGGAAGTTGGCACTGCAGTGTGCTAATCACAAGCAGCAAAACATTGTCCCGATGTGCGGCTGCAGAGATCGGGAAATGTCTCACTGCTTGTGATTAGTGATCCGCAGTGCCGACTTCTTGGCGGGCTCTGCCTGCCTAGTATTCTGCCTATAACAGAAAGTAAAAAAAATATATATATATATATTTTTTAGAAATAGTCTTTTTTTGTTTATAGCGCAAAAATAAAAAATGCAATGTTGATCGAGAAAGCTCTATTTTTTGTGAAAAAAAATTACCTAAATTTTATTTGGGTACAGTATTGCGTGTCCATTGCAAAAAGTGGCCTGGTCAATCTTCCGGAGGTCAAGTGGTTAATACCTGTCACTTTTGTATAAAGCATCCCTATAGGTTAAATACGCCAGCAAATACTCAACGTTCCTGATTTTTCAATTTTTTTTTTTAATTTTTTCTTATATCTCAACTTACTGTTCATGCTAATGTGCCATGAGCTGTAGATGGAGTAATTGTTACTATTTAATCCCTCAATTTGAAATGTTGAGAAAGGCTGGCAAATATCAATACAGAATCAACATAAAAAAAGGAAATAATAAATGGAAGCAAGTCAGTAGCTTATGTAATTTCACCTTCGTGTGTAATAAGGTTATTGTTGCTGACTAGGAAAACACGATTTAAACACCCGTGCAGCTTACAGGAACTGGGCCTGGCTGGACAGCGAGATCAATACTAACATGCCATATGATTGTTTTTGTGTTCACATGGATTCCTTAGATGAATAAAGAGTCTGTAGATTGATTATCACAATGCCAGACTGGAAACCCACTAAACTGATGGGAAAATGAAGTACAGCCATTATAACTAGTTAAAAGTGTTGTTTATAACCTGCTGAGATGGACGCTCAAAGCAGAAGAGAACAGAAGCAAATGTTGTATGCACATTGCTTTTGCTAATTAAGTTTTCTTTTATCTTTCTGTCAGATTTTAGTTTTCATTGTAATTTTAATAATTAGCATTTTCAAGGACCGCAGTGTATTTTTACAGGAAAAAAAATAAAGTCATTTTATACAGATGAAAAATCTGCAGTTCTACAGGGAGAATACAACTTAATTTTTATGTGTACCTGGTAATATTAATGTGTTGTGTTTCCTCAGCTGCGCACATTAATACATTAATACACATAATTAAATAGTAATGCATGGTAACGTTGCATCCCTTATTCTAATGGGAACGGTATTTGTTACTAAAAGCAAATGTTCTATTTTTCCCCTTATTTTTAATCACATGACATTTATTTTGTAAAGCCTAAAATATATCTAAAGCCAAAACAGTTTCTCAGCCCCCCAACTTTAATGTCTTCAGCCCCCCACATCACAGTCCTCCACCTCCCCACTTTAATGTTCTTAGTCCCCCCACATTCCAGTCCTCAGCCCCCCTCCAATTGTCCTCAGCCCCACATTACAGTCATCAGCCCCCTACTTTAATATCCTCAGTCCCCCACTTTAGTGTCCTCAGCTCCCTCCACATTACAATTATCAGTCCCCCCACCATACACTCCTCAGCCCCCCACGTGAATGTCCTCAGCTCCCCCTCACTTTAATATCTTCAGCTCCCCCCACATTCCAGTCCTCAGCCCCCCCACTTTAATGTTCTTAGCCCCCCACATAACAGTTCTTAGCCCCCCACTTTGTTGTCCTCAACCTCCCTGCATCACGTCCTCAGCTCCCCCACATCACAGTCCTCAGCCCCCCCCAATTTAATATACTCAGCCCTCCCCACATCATAGTCCTCAGCCCCATCCACATCAGTCCTCAGCCCCCCACTTTAATGTCCTCAGCCCCCCACAAATTACAGTTCTCCCCCTCCACTTTAATGTCCTCAGCTCCCCCCACTTTAATGTCCTCAGCCCCACACATTACATTCCTCAGCCCCCCCACTTTAATGTTCTTAGCCCCCCACATCACAGTTCTCAGCTCCCCACTTTGATGTCCTCAGCCTCCCCACATCACGTCCTAAGCTCACCCACATCACAGTCCTCAGCCTCCCCACTTTAATTTCCTCAGCCCCCCCCACATTACAGCCCTCAGCCCCCAACATTACAATCCCCAGTCCCCACAATTTAATGTCCTCAGCCCCACCCACATCAGCCCTCAGCCCCCCCCACATTACAGTCCTCAGTCCCCCACTTTAATATCCTCAGATCCGCCCACTTTAATGTCCTCAGCCCCTCCACATTCTAGTCCTCAGTCCCCCCACATTCCAGTTCTCAGCCCCCCACATTAATGTCCTAAGGTCCCCCACTTTAATGTCCTCAGCCCCCCACATCACAGTCCTCAGGCCCACCACTTTAATGTTCTTAGCCCCCCCACTTTGATGTGCTCAGCCTCCCCACATCACGTCCTCATCTCCCCCACATTACAGCCCTCAGCCTCCCACATTACAATCCCCAGTCCCCCCAATTTAATGTCCTCAGCCCTCCCCACATCGCAATCCTCAGCTCCCCCACATTACAGTCCTCAGTCCCCCACTTTATTGTCCTCAGATCCCCCCACTTTAATGTCCTCAGCCCCTCCACATTACAATTTCTCAGTCCCCCCACATTCGAGTCCTCAGCAACCCCACATTCCAGTCCTCCAGACCCCCTTTAACTTCGCGCCCCCCCTCACTGTCTTACCTCATAGAGACCGGAGATCAGAGGGAGGAACAGGATGTCTGGATGGAGGGCGGGAGTTGCAAGATAGTGATTGGTTGCTAGGACCACCCTTCATCCTAGAAGCCAATCACCTGCTTGTTAACCTCAGGTAGTTTCCGTCTTTCATCCAGAACTGCCCTGCCTCCTGCTGTCGGCTCTGTGAGGATTACAGAGCGACAGCAGTGGATAGAAAAGGCTCCTAAATGGTGGTACTGCTGCATTCTGAATGGCACAGTGACGCGATCCGCATTTGGACCATGGTCCGCCATTTAGTGATGCCCAGAGTAGACAATATATAGAGTATAGAATTTTGGAGATACATTGGAGTTGATTTACTAAAACTGGAAAGTGAAAAATTTGGTACAGCTGTGCATAGTAGCCAACCAGCTTCTAACTTCAGCTTGTTCAATTAAGCTTTGACAATAAGTGCCGGTTCACACTGAGGCAGCACGACTTGCAGCGCGACTGCCTCAGGCAACCTGGACACGACAGCAGGGGCGACTTGCAAAATGACTTCTCTATAGAAGTCAATGCAAGTCTCCTCAAGTCGCCCCCAAAGTCATACAGGAACCTTTTTTATAAGTCGGAGTCGCTCCGATTACAACGGTTCTATTACAGAACGGGACGGGACGCGACTTGTCAGGCGGCTAAGTCGCCTGACAAGTCATCCCAGTGTGAACCGGCTGTTAAAATCTGGAATCTGATTAGCTACCATGCACAGCTGCACCAGATTTTGCACTTTCCAGTCTCAGTAAATCAACCCCATTAGGAGGTAAGAGGAAATCTCTCTCATAAGTCAAACAGGGCATACAATCTGCTAATGTTTGTTAACAATCACATCATTACATCCAGTGGGATGACATTATCGATTGATGACTGTCATGATATCATCAGTTCTTGATGATATCATGATGATGGTGGAACATTTCTGTATACTTGTCTGATGCCAAACTCAATCCCAAGCAAATTGGTCTTCTGAATTGTCCTTTTGATCAATTGAAACCAATGGAACTTTGTAGGTGCTGAATGCCAACACAGGGGTTGATTTACTAAAACTGGAGCATGCAAAATCTGGTGCAGTTCTGCATAGAAACCAATCAGCTTGCAGGTTTTATTGGCAAAGCTTAAAGCGGTGTTCCGGCCGAAATTATACTTTTTAAATAAAAATACCCCTATAATACACAAGCTTAAAGTATTCTAGTAAAGTTAGTCTGTAAGCTAAGGTCTGTTTTGTTAATTTTTAGCAGTAGATTGTTATTTTATAAACTTGCAGCAGGCCGTGGCCATCTTAAGTGTGGGCATCTGAAGCCAGACTGTATTTCTTCCTGGATCTCATCCTTGCAGATCTCGTACATGCTCAGTGCAGCATAAGCAGTGTAATAGGTTTCAGGTCAGGTTTCCATAGCAACGGCAGTTTGAGAGGAAGTTGCTGCCCCTACCCAGGAGGCATTGCAAACAGGAAATGATGCGATGGGCCGCGGCCAGGGAGGAGGAAGTGAAAAATGAATACAGCAGATATACAGTCTGTGCTAAAAAAAAAATAAAAAAATATCCAATTTGTTTACAGTGCACAGTTTAGTGAGGGATGCTGAAGAGTTGTAAAAGTGGGTGGAACTGCACTTTAATTGAACAAGCTGGCGTTAGAAGGCGAGTGGCTACCATGCACAGCTGCACCAGATTCTGTGTGCTCCAGTTTTAGTAAGTCTCCCCTATAGTCTTAAAGAAATGATACTCTTGGCAAAAAAGTAAAACCCATCATTAAAGAGCTAATATTCCACAGAAATAATTGCTGTATGGTACTCGCAAAACTTGGCACCCATTCTCTCAAACTTAGGTTTGCAGCCATTCTGAAGAAGGATTAAACTTGTAGGGCTGCCAGATGCAGATTAATGCCAGAATAAAATGTAGAGATACTCAGCAGGCAGGTTGA
This sequence comes from Lithobates sylvaticus, assembly GCA_028564925.1. NCBI lineage: Eukaryota > Metazoa > Chordata > Amphibia > Anura > Ranidae > Lithobates > Lithobates sylvaticus. The sequence continues at coordinate 336,784,107 of CM053026.1, read as the reverse complement.
CCCCAAAGGTTAAACAAAAAGTCTACACATTTTATTTGTGAGTACCTTCAATTAGCAAGTACAATTAGAGGAATATGGTCTATTTAGCAGGTGACTGCAGATACAATTCACAGCAGAATAGCTCATCTCAGTTTTAGTAGAGAACACTTTATTTTACTTGCAATTTATAAGGATGGTTAATTAAAGGATTTCAACACTGTGTATATTTTAATTGGTAGCCAAGACCTTCACACTAGGATGTAGGATGCTGCATCAGCATAGCTTAGAGGTTGAATATGTTCTACCTTATTAGAAGAGGCAGCTTTCCTTAAACATGTATTTTTGTGTTGCTGGATTTAAGCATGCCACCATTTTATGTTGCTTTTTCTTCAGTTTATAGGTTTTAAGACTGATGTTTAATTTATAGTTTTATTCTCTCTTTTCTTTCCATTCATATATACAGTATACAGTAGCCAAGAGACAGCACAATTGCTGCCTTTTTGCTTGCTCAATCTAGAACCACCACATCCTACACTCTTTTACAGAGAGCATAGAGAGCACATCTGCTCCCACCCCAAAGAAGCTTACAGAATAATGCCACTACACAGTCAAGTTGACACACAATAACTGGGGCCAATTTGGGTAGTAGCTGGCTGACCTATCTTTAATGTTTATGGGTTTTGAAGGGAAATCTAGGAACTAAGAAGAACCCCATGGCAACAAGGAACACTCAAGGGTGCATGCTGCCTCCCTGGGCACAATTCACTAAAGGTTATCGCATGCGTTATGACGGTCACGTGACCACTTAACGCATGCAATAATGAAAATGTCAATTCACTATTGCTCGTATGCGGTATTTAGCGCAAACTCCAAAAACGTTTGTTAAATACCGCATAAAAAGGCAATAAAGTCAATTCACAAAAGGAAATAAATAAATGCATGCAGTAATTAAGTATAGGTCCAAGCTTGCAATAACAATGCAATAACTATGGCAATGGTCAGACCCCCCAGTGATTGGTTTAAAAAAGGCTTATATGCAAGGCCATAAATGGGGTCTGGGTACTGCCCTGGGTGACATGTATCAATGCAAAAAAAAAGTTTGAAAAAAGATTCAAGAGCAGTGATTCTAATGATGCTTAAAGTGAAACAATAACAATTTAAAATTCCTTTAACCACTCCCTTCACTACCCCAAAGCACCCTCCCCCCCATGTTAAGGGCATGTGGCCTGGTATGGTTTGGGGCGCTTACTCACCCCCCCTTTCCTGACCTGCCGATCTAAATGCTTAGATAATGGTCTGTTATGGATTTTGGGGGGCGCGTGGGGATCCCCTTAAAATCCATATCAGACCCGTCCGTTTATTTCTTTACCTTTTTTTAATAGCCGGGTGCCGGCAATTGAAACCGTGAGTCATTTTATGTGGGATTTGACTTGTTTTTATTTATAATTTTTTTTTTTTTTGAAATTTCAGTTTTGCTGCTCTATGCATGCTACAGATGCTGCGAACCAAACAGGGGGGTGGTGTTCGGCCCATCTCTACTTGCGAGATGCTTGCGATAACTTACTGCATGTATTTACAGCATAATTCAGAAATATAACGCATGCAAGATTTTAAGGAGTGTTTTCTTGTAAATTACAGTTTTTTTTTCAAAACACTGTGTGTTATTTTACCGCATAATCGAATGCGGCAGAATATCGCTTTGTGAATTGTGCCCCCTGTGTTGAATTAACTTTGTAGCTGCTAACCACTTGTTCACCACGTTCTACATCCGTAAAGTGCTTTAAGTTGATTTGTAGCCATCCTAATAAAGTTGTATTTATATTTCTGATGCTCAATAATGTTGCAAAATATATGTATTACCAGCAAATATAAAGTGATACACACAGTGTACATTGTCTCTTCTATTTTTTTTTTTCGGATGATGGCACTGTAATTATTTTAATAGGAAAAAGGTACTTAGATTTAGAATTTTTTTATTGATATACAGCTGTCACATGACCCAGATCTTTCCCAGCCTGTCTGCATGGAAACATAAGCAGGAAGAGCTTCTAGTCCTCTGCTACTGGTCACATGTTTTGAAAAAAAAAAACAGCCTTTGGAATACAGTAAAAATATATAATTAATATCAATAAACTGTTTTACAGTGTCATATACATACAGATATATAGTGTGTGTGTGTGTGTATATATATATATATATATATATATATATATATATATATATATATATATATATATATATAATCTCTATCAAATCTTTATTATTTTTGGCAATAACATGGTGTGGGCATATTTCTGCTGGTCACAGGTTGTGTCTTACAAAAAGAGGGAGGTAAAGCCTCCATCAATCTACATGTAATATCCCGTCCCCATTGTGTTTAGCTGGTTAGGGGGCATGGAGGAGGAGGGAGGGAGTGGGCTGTCATTTACTACTGTGTATACACCCACATGTGTGACTCTATAGTCACATGGGCTGCTCAGATGTGATAGAGATGAAATGCTCAGCACAGAAACTCACTGAAAACTTTTTGAGATAGGAATGAGGGACACCTATTAGCAAAAGTATGTAGGCACATACCCTGCCACGCCCGCTTAAAGGAGAATTAACCAAAAACAAAACATTAGTTAAACCCAAAAGGGCTTATTTTTACCACTACTATTCCTTTATATTGGCTTTAGAAATTTACAAATACATCAATTTAGAAATTGGATGAAAGGTTTAGCACTGGGAAACACTTTTTGAAAGATAAATAGTGCATTTTATATACAACTATATAGATCAGACCAAAATGAGGGACAAATGAGGAGGAAAAATGGACAGAGGGAAATTGCTCCAAATCAGGGACAGTTGTGAGCTATGCATGTGCAGAGCTGCCAACACTGCTCTGCAAAATCCCTAGCTTAATTGGGGTCTTGGACAGAAGGTGGAAATAGAGAACAGCAGGATCAACCAGTTTTTTTGCAGAATACAGAAAACAAATCCGATAGTGACTGAGTGAGTATGAACAGTATGTACCACAGCATTTATTGATAGTTTTTTTTGATGCGGGTTTAGTGACACTTAAATCATTTGCAATGGTTCTCTATTGATTGATAGCCCATGTGAGTTAAGCCCCATACACACGGTCGGACAATCCGCGGACCAGGTCCGTCGGACCATGTCCGTCATACTTTGTCCGATGTTGGTTTTGCGTACACACGGTCGGACAAAGTTGTCGGAAAATCCGATCATTCTGAACGTGGTGACGTTTGTTGCCTACGACGGGACTACGTAGAGGCTAGTAGCCAATAGCTTTGGTCTTGTAATGTGATCTGAGCATGCGTGGCACTTTGTCCGGTCGGACAACCGTACACACGATCGGATTTGGTGTGATCGGACCGTGTTGACGGCAAATCTTTCCAGCAGGAGATAAGACTTTGTCCGTCGGACAAACCGACGTACACTGTCCGATGGTGCATACACACGGTCTGATTTTTCAACAACATTGTCCGATCGGACAGAATCCATGAAAAAGTCCGACCGTGTGTATGGGGCTTTAGAAAACTATGTCCATTGACACGCCTCGGTCTCCCAGGCACGGTACATTTACATTTCAGGTAGTGGGTAGTATAGTGTTACCACTCTGCAGCCAGGTAACTTAGTAGAAGCCAATTCTTGAACAGTACCTGAAGCCAATAAAAAGTAAAGAATTATACTGAGGAAAACTAAAATCTCCAGTCCATCTGCATTTCATATATTTTATAGATGGCTTTAAATAACTTTGTATGGGAGCATATGCAAAAGTTGTGTTCGTGCCTTACAGAATGTGGACATTTACCTCTTTAACACATACGAACATGACAAGTGTTCAAGTGGTTCAGCAGAAATGTTGGCTTCCTTACACCTGCTTTGCTTTTCAATCAGCTTATTTGTTTCTTTTTTTTTATCTGAAATCATGAATAAACGTCCATAGTGCTGAAGAAACAAACATTCCCTAGATCTGGCTCTGTAGGGTCCATTTGATACTCTTGTAGAAAAGAGTGCGTCAGATCCACACATGCAGATGAGAACAATGCTTCCAGGGCCAACACTCAATAATTAGTCCAGAACTGACAATCTGGATGCACATGTCAGAGCTCTTTCCAAGCAGTCAATATGTCTACTTGTTTCCATAAAGAATGGAAATACATTAATGATTAGCATTAAGTAGCTTTTCATTCTTTCCAAGCTACTGGCCATCCTGTCTGTTCACCTGCAGTCCCGACTGTGTCAACACATTCAAATTACTACACTTGGTTAAGCTAATGTAGAAAGTAAGAAGTGATGTACACTTCACATAATAGGACATTAGGAAGAAATAATGACTGCTAATGAGAGGATCCGTTCAAGTAATGTGCAGGAGTGTCACAAATGCTAAAAGATTAAAGGTGATGAATGTGTCAGGAGAGCCTCGAACTTGTCACACAAGGCGCACAAAAATGTCTGATGGACAAGGGCGGTGATGGCTGTTTGGAAATTGGAAAGCATTTAATAAACTAAGAAAGTACTTCACATTATCTATGAAAAGAGTAATAAAATTATTCATGACAAATGTTCTGCAGTAAAGGTTTATAATGAATATGGCTTCATTAAAAGTAATGGATATGGCTTCATTAAAAGTCTGTAAAATGATCACTGTCTATGTTGCCCATAGCAAATGTCACAGGGACAAACTTTTGGCTGTCGAGGGCAATAGTGATAGGGATTGGGGAGTCTCTTTTAAAGACCTGTTCATGCTTTTGCGATTGTGGTACAGTTAAATGCATGTGAAATGCATTGCTGCCTTTTCTAGATGCAGTTCATATCCCTTTATAATGGTACAGACCTCCTCATGAAATGTGTCCAGTTAACATGCAACAAAAGTGCACAGTGCAAATGTTAGCAAGGCCTAAAATAAACGCTAAAATTTACCTACCATTCACATATTTTACATTCCTTCAGATGCAGCTTCCCCGGGTTGGGGTGAAGCAGCTGACCTTGGGAGAGCAGATCGCCGACGGGAGGGGGGAGAGGGTCTGCCGTGTTCAGTTGCAGGAGGGTGGTGAACCACGGCCTCCTGGGCCAGAATGGAATTACTGCCACTACCAGTGCTGTCGTCCTCTTGAGTTTCAGGAGGAATCTCGCTATCAGAGGAGTTGGGGGGAAGATATAGCCCAGGTGAAACTCCCATGGGTGCTGGAGACAGTCCGTGCCCTCCGCAGCCGGGAAGGGGGTCCTCGACAGAAACCTCCGGCATTTTGCGTTTGCTGGGGTCGCGGCCAGGTCTATGTCGGGGAGACCCCAGGTCTGGACAATGAGGGTGAAAGCTTGAGGGCTCAGGGACCACTCGTTGTTTGAGATGAAGTCCCTGCTCAGAGAGTCTGCCAGTATGTTCTCGGCGCCCGGAATGTAGGCTGCCCTCAGATCCAGAAGGTTCTGTTGCGCCCATTCCATCACAGGGCGCACCTCCTGCAGCATGGAGGAGCTCCTCAGGTCCCCGGATTTTTTTCTGACCAGAAACAGAGGGGAGTAAAACCCCAGACCTCTTTGTGGTCGGGGCACCTCCACTACTGCTTTTTTCTGGAGCAGTTCCTGGACGTATGTTAACAACAGCGCCCTTCTTTCTCGCGAGGATGGGAGCCTGGTCGGACAGAAATGGTCCCCCGGGGGGCGTCCCCTGAAAGACCAGAGCGGAATGCTGATAGTTTCCGCCCAGAGAGAGAGAACAGCACCTTCAAAAAGGCTTTTGGTCATGGGCACGGACTAATTTGTCCGGGAGGGCGGCGGCCCCCGCACACCAGCAGGTGTTGGGAGCGGGCCTGGAGCGGGTCGCTGAGTGGTGTCTGTGTGCCGGTGATCTTCTGCGGCGTGAGCGGCTACGTCGGGAATAGGATCTGGAGCGACTTCCCCTGCGACTCCTATGACCTGAGCGACTTCTCCTGCTCCGTCCTGAACGGCTCCGTCTGTGGCCTGAGCGACTCCTTCCCCGCGAGGACCCTCTACGTCCGGACTTGGAGGATCTTGAGGACCTGACAGGGCTGACCATTTAGGTAGCGTTAGTGCCTCAGCTCTCTTTTTTTCTTTTTTTTTTTTTTTACTTACCGATCCTGTGCTCCCCCTTACCTATTGGTCTGGCGGTGATCTGCTGGGGCAGTGGTCTCCATAAGGAAGGGAGATAGGCAGCCTGTAAGACAGGATAAGAAGAAGATGGGTAAGGAAAAAAAGAGAGAAGGGGGGGGGGTGCAAATCCATAGAGGGCACTTACCTAGTGGGAGTAGGCTGTGGATGATCTGCAGCGGTGAGAAAAAAACGAATTTCCAGGGTGCTGCCAGAGCTGTGGAATAAAAGGGAATTTTTTCCCCTTTTTAAATTTGGCGCCGGGCGAGCGTCACGCTCGCGCATGCGCAGTAGCGCCGCACAGCCGCCGGCGCCATTTTGGAAGTTGGCAAGCCCTCAGGGCGCCCGAGCAGACCGCACTGCGCATGCGCCGAAGCGCCAGGACGCTCGGCGCACCTGAGGGGAAGAGGAGCAGAGAGAAGAGGGACTACAGAGCCCAGCGGTAGCGCGGGTAACGGCGTTTTGCTTACGATCAAGGCAAGGGGGGGGGGGGGAGACCACTGCACAATGAAAAGCCTGTTTAAGGCTTAGAGACATGATTGGAGTGTGTTTGCCCTGACACACAAATGCATAACAGCAAGGTGCTTTAAGCCTGTTTAAGGCTTTACACAGAGGCCAGGAGGATGTTGGTGCTTAAAACCTCTTTAAGGTTCTACACAAGGGCAGTCGACAATGTGCTTTAAACCTATTTAAGGTTTTGTATATAGCAGTCATCGCAGTGCTTTAAACCTATTTAAGGTTCTACACATATGCAGTCATCATAGTGCTTTAAACCTGTTTAAGGTTCTACACAGGCAGTCCGCAGCAAAACAATAGTAGAAGAAATAATACGATACCCCTGAGATCACCAGAGTGGGGTTCCTTCCATTTAGCTTCCTTTAGAGGCTGTACCGGCAAGGACTTCCAAACCAGGAGAGGCTAGAACCTGGCTGGGGCGAAGCGGTAAGGGGGTGATGTCCGTGCGTCCCAACAGGTGAGGAAAAATAAGAGAATACCGGGGCGGGGGCCGTATCACCATTTTATAGTTACGTGGTCCTATCAGGTTGTGGGGCGGAGTCACAACCCAAGGTATATGCTGCCATGATGCGACAGGAAAGTAATTTTCACATGAGACCAGAGAATGCGAGAGAGAACAGAATAAGCGAACAGGAGAAACTCATGTGGGAAACCATAGACCAGAGTAGGCACACCGTGCAGGGCCGTCTTTAATATTGATGGGACCCTGGGCAAAACTTTTCTTGCCCCCCCCCCCCCCTTCCATGCAGTTTTGCTCTCCACCTGCTCTGAGACATACAATAAATAGCAGCTAGACTCAAAATCAGTTTACTGAATCAGATCAGGCAGCTATTTTGCGATTGGTTGCCAGAGGTTACAGTGTATCCTTACCGCTCACTGACTGGTTGCTAGAGGTTACAGCACATATTACTGCTCACTGATTAGTTGCTAGAGGTTACAGCACATGATTTCTGCTTGTTTATTGGTTGCTAGAGATTACTGTGGATATGACCTCAGGGGGGCATGATATACATATCAATACCGCCGGCCGTCGCTATTTACATATGAATGCTGCTTCTATTTACATATGAATGTCGGTAATTTACATATAAACACAGGGTCTACTGGTGAGTCATCTGTACACAACAATAGGGCAGAGCTGTGCGGCATTAGTACCAGCACACTGAGATATTGGAACACAGCACAGGACTAAAACCTCAAGGGATAAGGGAATTTAACCCAGGATAGTTGGCAAGTATGAGGCAGCTGCTTTGGGCCCTACAACAATGACAGGGCCCAGGGCAGCTGCCCCTTTTGCCCTGCCTTAAAAACGGCCCTGACACCGAGGGGTACTCATGTGAAACAACATAGAAATGTAAAGAAACTAGGGAGGCTGACAAAGTATAGTTAAATGAGAAACTCTACGATGGGAAAGAAATTAGAGGGAAGAAAAGATGATCCTTAAATGAAACACTATAGGATGAGAAGGAAATTAGAGGAAGAGAAAAGTGGATGCTTTTGTAAGTAACCCTAGGTTGATGCAGAGACCTGAGGGGAAAACAGAGGACACTGGTTAGAGGCCCCTAGCTGAGAGAGAATAGATTAAAGCCTGGTACACACTATGAGTTTTTTTTTCCATTTAACCCAGTGGGTTGAATGGAAAAAAAAAACCCTGTCTGCTCTGGTCGGAGCCGTTAATACAGTGATCTCCCCTGCTAAGCTGTTGTGTTCTGACAGGGGGACGCCCCCCGCCCCACCATAACTCTCCGATCGGTGCTCTCAGCCATTGGCTAAAAGCGCTGATCGGCTGCTGGTTTTTCAGCATGCTCGTCCAACAGAAGCCGGATGCCATACACACAGGCCTAATGTCAGACGTTTTTTAATAAACCGGCCGATGTCGCCCTGTAAAAAAAAAACATATCCTGTTCCCTTAAAGCATGTTATTCAGCACAGTGCTTGTGCTGTGTCATTTGTCCTCCTGTATCACCTGTAATACCTGTCTGATCCTGCCAGTTTCTACCCTCCCCTGTATTCTGACTCTGATATATCAGGGCTGCTGAGCTCTGACACGTCAGTACGTGCCTCTGTCATACGCAGCCTTGCTCTCTGTCTCCTGTGTCCCCCTCCTCTCTCTGAGCGTTTGCTCATGTCAGTGCCTGCCCCCCCCTCCTGCTGCTCTCATAGTTAACAATAAAAGCCCCCAACCCCTTTGTATTAGAACAAGAAATTCCCCTGTGTCTGTGTTATATCATAAATATGCTTATCTGTACTGATAAAACAGCGTCTTCCTGTGATCATGTGACTCCTCGGCTCTCTGTCGCTCCTCTCTCCTCCCTGGGTGATATCAGCTGCCATGCTCGGGCCCGCCCGCTGCAACAGTGGTGTAGTGGTTAGCACTTTCACCTAGCAGTAATAGGGTCGCTGGTTCAAATCCCGACCATGACACCTTCTGCCTGGAGTTTGCATGTTCTCCCTGTGCTTGCGTGGGTTTCCTCCGGGTACTCCGGTTTCCTCCCACACTCCAAAGACATGCTGGTAGGTTAATTAGATCCTGTCGATAAAATTGGCTAAATATGTGTATGTTGTATGTGTATGTGTTTGTAAGCATGTCAGGACCCCACAGGGCAAGGACCGCACTATACCACAGATGGACACCAGTGGCAAAAAGCGCCCTGAGGCGATTCAGTTCGCATAGGTTGCGCTATACAAGTCATTCATTCAGCTGTCAGCTAGGCAGAGAAGAGGAGAGAGGAGGCAACTGATCACAGGAAGATGCTGTGTTATCAGTACAGATAAGCATATTTATGATATAACACAGACACAGGGGAACTTATTGTTCTAATACAGAGGGGATAGGAGCATTTTATAGAAGTCGGTTAACAACCACTTTAACCAGTATCTGGCCGCCCACAGTCATATGACGGCGGCAAGAAACATCTCTTGTTTTGGGCCGCCGTCATATGGCGGCACTAACTTTGCGGCCACTAGGGGGCGCGCCGCGTCGCTGGGGACCCGATGCGCGTGCCCGGCGGCCGCAATGTCCGCCGGGCACCCGCGATTGCCCAGTAATTGAGCAGGACGTGGATCTGTGTGTGTAAACACACATATCCACGTCCTGTCAGAGGAGAGGAGACCGATGGTGTGTCCCTTGTACATAGGAACACCGATCGGTCCCCTCCCACAGTCAGTCCCCTCCCCCCACAGTTAGAATCACTCACATAGGGAACATAATAACCCCTGCAGCACCCCCTAGTGTTAACCCCTTCCCTGCCAGTCACATTTATACAGTAATCAATGCATTTTTATAGCACGGATCGCTGTATAAATGCGAATGGTCCCAAAAATGTGTAAAAAGTGTCCGATATGTCAGCCGCAATATCGCAGTCTTGGCCTAAACTGAGGAAAAAATTTGTTTAAAAAATAAATAAAAAATTGGATATTTATTATAGTAAAAAGTAAAAAATATTGCATTTTTTTCAAACTTGTCCCTTTTTTTTTGTTTATAGCGCAAGAAATAAAAAACGCAGAGGTGATCAAATACCACCAAAATAAAGCTCTATTTGTGGGGAAAAAATTATAAAAATTTTATTTGGGTACATCGTTGCATGACCGCGCAATTGTCATTCAAAATGAAAAGCTGAAAAATGGCTTGGTCAGGAAGGGGGTGTTCGTGCCTGGTAGGCAAGTGGTTAAGGGATAAGAAGATTCTCATGTGTGACATCATAGGATGGGAGAGACTCCAGAAAGAAAAATAGAAAATACTGACATAAGAGACACTTGGGTAAGATAAAAAAACACAGGAAGAGAAGGATGATATAAAAGACCATGGGGTGGCAAAGAGGTCAAAGCTGAAGAACAGAGGATGTTCATGTGATAGACCCTAGTGTGAGAGAGAGACTGGAAAGGGAGTAGAGTGGACACTCAAAAGACACTCTAGGGTAAGACCTCCTGCTCTCAAGCTCCCTTGTTTTCTCCTCCCAATCTCGTCTCCAAGACTTCTCCAGATCCTCTCCCATCCTCTGGAACTTTTTACCTCAATCTGTCCGGCAATCTCCTACTTTGGCTGCCTTTGGGCCATCCCTGAAAACTCATCTCTTCAGGGAATCATATCAGGCCTCGAACTAATCTTTTATCACTTCCATTACCTCCTTCCCCACAGCTACAACCTTTTGTACTACTTGCCCCACCCTATTAGATTATAAACTCTTTTGAGCATGGCCCTCTTAACCCTCTTGTATTTTATTGTATTGTAACTGTACTGTCTCCCTTTTATATTGTAAAGTGCTGCGTAAACTGTTGGTGCTATATAAATCCTGTATAATAATAATTAGTGTTGGGGCGAACGGTGCACGATGAGCATAAGTTCAGCCCAAACATTGGCCTTTCACCCATGTGGTAAACACTCAAATTGTCGGGGCATTCGACCGTTTGTTCGACCCGCCGAACTTCCCACAATGCATTGCACGCCGCACAGTGCATTGAAAGCCCTGATTGGCTTAAACAGTGAAAGCTTTGCCCAATCAGGGCACAGAACACTGTCAGAGCCATTATTGGAGAAAGTAATGATGACTGTGCCTAATCATGGCTCATTGCTTATAGACCCACCCCACACTATATAAGGTTCCTTCCAAGAGCAGCCATTTACAGTGTGATATTGGAGTGGAGATAGAACAGGGCTCTGTTCATTGCTACTAGTGAGTTAGTGTGCTATAGTGTGCTATTATGATTCAACTGTGAGTGTAAATTATCAGTGTAGTGTGAATATAGTGATAGTGCAGTATGAGTGTAGTGCGACCTTCCTTTTTTACTTTAATGTCAGTTTAGTGTGTCAGGCCAGATTTACTGCAGTATATTGAAGTGTGTCATTGTAGAGTGTCAGGGAGTTTTACTGCAAAATTTGAAGTGTGTTAGTACACTTTTACTGCAGTATATTGAAGTGCGTTAGTACACTTTTACTGTAGTATATTGAAGTGCGTTAGTACACTTTTACTGCACTATATTGAAGTGCTTCAGGGCAATTTTACTGCAGTACGTTGAAGTGGGCCGAGTCTTTTACATTTTACCGCCTTCAACAGGGAAAGTTGACACATGTGGCCCGACACATGTCCTCAATTTGGTGGTGCAGCGTTTCTTAAACAGGTACTCAGGGTTGAATGATCTGCTAAAGCAGGCCAGAAGAGTCTGTAGCCATTTCAGGCGGTCATACTCAGATAGTGCTCGGATGGCTGAAATTTAGCCTGATTGGTGACATGCCTACCAGGTGGAACTCAACTTTGGCAATGCTGCAGTGGCTGCACATGCACTGGAGGGCAGTCAACGAGAACCTTTGTCAGTATGGCACAACGACAAGCTCATGGCGACTCAGCTTTTTTTCCCCACGCCAATGGCTGCTCATAAAGGATGCATGCACTGTACTTTCACCGTTTGAGGAGGCAACAAGGATGGTGAGCTGTGACAATGCATGCATCAGTGACACAATCCCTCTTGTGTTCCTGCTAGAGCAGACTTTAGCATTATGAACATTACACTTGAGGCAGAGGAGGACTTACTTTTCTCTCAAGGCCTGCTTTATGGAGACACCATTCTTGCAACCCCACAGAACACACAAGAGGAGAGGGAGGAGGAGGAGGATTCTGTCAGTTTTGGAGGCATTGAAGCAGAGGAAGACTTGCGTCAAACCTTAAAGCGGAGGTCCGCCCATAAAAAAAATATTAAAAGTCAGCAGCTACACATACAGGATACATATAGGACACTTACCTGTCCTGGAGTCCAGCGATGTCGGCACCGCAGCTGATGTTTCCATTAGCTGCCGGGTGCTGCTGCTGCCGCCATTGTGGGTAAGAGAACCCAGCAGTGTAACATTAAGGCTTCACGCCGGGAACCCTACTGCCCAGCTCCTCTCTCCTACTGGCACGGCGACAGGGGGAGGAGGAGGGAGCCCCTCGATGACGTCATGGGTCACGGTGCGGGAAGTGGGAACAGGATACCTTTCAAAAACAGGTATCCTATCCCCCCTCCCCCTCGAAAGGTGGCAATTGTGGCACCAGAGGGGGAGAGGAGACAAATGAGAGGAAGTTCCACTTTTGGGTGGAACTCCGCTTAAAAAAATGGTTTTCCATCCCCCCCCCACTTGGGAGTAGCACGTGGCTGGGAGGAGGCAGTTCCAGCTACTGTAATCCTTAGTGACCCCAAGGACTCTGTTGCTCATGCCTCCGCAAACTTGCGGTGCATGGCCTCCCTCATTCTTCAAAGCCTGCAAAAGGACCTGAGAATTTGTGGCATCAAGGCAAAGGATAACTATTGGTTGCCAACCCTCCTTAACCACTGTTACAAGGGAAAAGTTTTGGAACCCATCCCATCCCCACAGAGGGAGAGGATAAAATACCTTGAGGACACCTTAAAGAGGAGTTTATGTAATGCTTTTCCAGACTCTGGTAGGTTACAGTCTCATGGAAAAGCTACTTTTGAGGCTTCTGTTGCTCAAGTGAGGAGTGGTGGAGAAGGGGGCTGCCTCAGTGATGCATTTCAAATTTTTTTTTAGTCCTCGGCACCCGGGGCTGTCAGTTTCCACATCCTGTCGGCAGCATCTGCATCATATGGTGGGAGATTATCTAGGGGTAGAATGTAGTAAAGTATTCCTGCGCTACCGTGGTAAAGGGAGGGGAGGGGAGGTAGGTGGAGGGGCTGAATGTGGGGGGACTGCTGCAAGCACCTGGTGTAGGTCAAACCGTACCTACCAAGCAAGGTATGTAAAAGTGGGGGTGATGCTGCGCTGTTCCCCAGGGAGATGGCCTAATCTACCACAAGATGGCAGTAACAGGGTAAAGACAAAAAAACCCTTATGTAAAACAACAGCAGAGACAATGATGGTGAACAGTAGTCTGGTAGATCAAATAGATACTATGAGCAGAGTAAAGTACCTCCCTTACTATATGAGGTGAGGAGTATCTCTCAACTAGTATAGGCACTAGTAGATAGAAATTAGATATATAATAAGTGCGAGAGTGTTAAATTAACTAATAGCACCTAAATAAATGACTTATAAAAACACTAAAAGCAGGAACGTAAATAAGATCAAATATGCATATATAAAATCGTATCAGTGAACATATGGTTTAAAACAATATAAATAGAAATCCAAAGTGCAAAAAAGAGTGTTAAAAATATTAATATCCTGCTAATGCAGGTGTGCACAGCATAAAACAACTAAGTGATACGGTGCAAGGTAAACAATAATTGTAATCACACTTCTGCAATGTGTGATATAAGGTGAACAGAGATACGTGCAAATAATGCAATGGGGTAAACGACTGAACAGTAGGTGTACAGTGAAAAAATGAAAACATAAACGAAAGGGCAAAGTAATGCAGAACCAGATGGGACTAGTCTGCGTGACTAGAAAAAATATACAAGATAATATTGGCAGCAAAAAACTACCATACAATAGCAAAGTGCAAATGCAAAGTGCATGAAGATGTCCTATGAGCAGTATATGAGTTATTTAACGTAGTAAACACAATGACGTGAACTATGTAAATATAGTCATAAAAGACTATGCTACATGCAAAAAAGTCAGTGGTAACTAATAGAAATCCGTGGTGAGAAAACTTCAACAGTTTATGATGTGATTATTTCTTCCTGGTGGGAAAAGTGGGGATAGAAGTGTGATCCCTGGGCTGGGAATGGTATCCGTGCAGTGAAGTGTCCTAAACGGTGGAGGTTAGTCCTCTTCGTGTGGAATACACTACAATAAGTAATGGACCCTTACCTTGCGGTAAAGGGTTAACCGCATATGTGATAATGGAGTGGGGTCTATTTCCTTCTCCCTCTATCCTGATCGTCTGCCTGGGTGGGTGGATATCCTTGTCCCTGGTTTCAGGTATATATATAGCCTTGTTTCTTGTTCCAGGTGTATATATCCTTGTTTCTCCCAGCAGATGCCGGAATGATATGTAAAAGATGAGGGGGGAGCCGTATAGTGTAGTGTGGTTTTTAAAATCTTGGTAAACAGTTTATTAAAGTGCTGATAACAATAATACTCACAAACAAAATACAAAGTAGTGCTTATCTTAGACGAGCGCCGAGCTCGTTTCCTGTGTCTGTATGAATGCCTCTCCTTGTCCTAAAGTAGTGCTTATCTTAGACGAGCACCAAGCTCGTTTCCTGTGTCTGTATGAATGCCTCTCCTTGTCCCTACGCGTGGCGTCACGTCGGCACCGCAGCTGATGCTTCCATTAGCTGCCGGGTGCTGCTGCTGCCATTGTGGGTAAGAGAACCCAGCAGTGTAACATTAAGGCTTCACGCCGGGATCCCTACTGCCCAACTCCTCTCTCCTACTGCCCCGACGACAGGGGGAGGAGGAGGGAGCCCCTCGATGACGTCATGGGTCACGGTGCGAAAGTGGGAACAGGATACCTTTCAAAAACAGGTATCCTATCCCCCCTCCCCCTCGAAAGGTGGCAATTGTGGCACCAGAGGGGAAGAGGAGACAAATGAGAGGAAGTTCCACTTTTGGGTGGAACTCCGCTTAAAGAGATGGTTTTCCATCCCCAGAACACTTGGGAGTAGCACGTGGCTGGGAGGAGGCAGTTCCAGCTACTGTAATCCTCAGTGACCCCAAGGACTCTGTTGCTCATGCCTCCGCAATCTTGCGGTGCATGGCCTCCCTCATTCTTCAAAGCCTGCAAAAGGACCTGAGAATTTGTGGCATCAAGGCAAAGGATAACTATTGGTTGCCAACCCTCCTTAACCACTGTTACAAGGGAAAAGTTTTGGAACCCATCCCATCCCCACAGAGGGAGAGGATAAAATACCTTGAGGACACCTTAAAGAGGAGTTTATGTAATGCTTTTCCAGACTCTGGTAGGTTACAGTCTCATGGAAAAGCTACTTTTGAGGCTTCTGTTGCTCAAGAGAGGAGTGGTGGAGAAGGGGGCTGCCTCAGTGATGCATTTCAAATTTTTTTTTAGTCCTCGGCACCCGGGGCTGTCAGTTTCCACATCCTGTCGGCAGCATCTGCATCATATGGTGGGAGATTATCTAGGGGTAAAAACAGACTTGAAGAGCTTTACAGTTGACGATCCACTGGGTTACTGGGTCATGAGAATAGACCACTGGGCAGAACTTGCCCAGTATGCAATTTGGCTGCCCTGCATCTAGCGTGCTTTCCGAATGGGCATTCAGTGCTGCCAGAAGTTTTGTGACAGATAAAATAGTGCGTCTGTCCACAGACTCCGTTGACCAGCTGATATTTATCAAAATGAATCATTCCCGGGTTAGCAGCAGCTATTAAGCCCCTGATGCCAATGTTGCTGATTAAGACCCCTTTCACACTGAGGCAGTTTTCAGGGTTTTTTAGCACTAGAAATGGCCTCTGAAAAGCGCCTGAAAACTGCCTCCCATTCATTGCAATGTTCTCACGTGGCCTTAAAAAAACATGCAAAGGAAACTGCTAACACGCAGCTAAAGCACTACAAAAATTACCGCGCTTCAGCACTGTTTAAGTGGCTCTTCAGTGTGATTGGGGTCTAATTGTTTTTGGGATGTGTAATCTGCAAGACTGTCTAGGCTGCCTAGCTTTGTGGGTGTTAATTTTATCGTAAATTATTTTTTTGGTATAGGTTTCATGGGTACAATTAACCAAAGACCAACTTTTGCATACCTGTTTGACAGGGGCATGCAATCCAAATTTTTGACAGCAAGGCCAATTCTTGCTTTCATCAAGAGTACCTCTACAGGGTTACGGTGTGAAGGCACCACCAACACTCAAAGCCCAATTTTTCCACACCTGTTACTTCTAGCCAAAGTCTGGAAAACAGACACCAGAATTTATCCAAAAAATCTCTTATCTTGTCCTGAGTGCACTAAATTGTGGCCTCATCATACAGATTGGCATCTCAAGCCGTTGTTTGTAAAAAAAAGTGAGCTTGCAGAGCAAATTTAATTTTTTGGCTTTATAAATGTATTTTTTTCTGCAGCAGGTTCTATACATGGTACAGATGTGCCACTTTACAGACAGACGAAGAGGACCCCCCAGGCACTATATTTAAATCGTAACTCCACTTTTGTTGAGAAAAAAGAGAGACCAGTAGACAGCATTGTTTCCTTGTGGACACTGCTTCTACTGTCCTCTCTTAAATAGGAAGAAAACCTTCCCTCTTCCAAACGATGAGATCTTCACACCAAAACATTTTGCTAATTGTCAAACAAAAGGCATAGTCTATTCAATGTCATGTGAATGCGATGCATTCTATGTCGGAAAGACTAAACAAGAACTATGGTGACGTATCTCCAAGCACATGTATATTATTAAAATTGGGTATAGATATCTCCCAACTGGAAGACATATGGTCTTCAAGCATGTACACAGAGTACCAAAAGTTGCCTTCACCGTTCTTGATCAAGTACACATTCCCGATTGAGGCGGTGATTGGAACAAAATTTTGCTTTAACATGAGCAAAGGTGGATTTTTAATTTACAGCCCATGATTCCTCCAGGCCTCAATGAATCCATATCCTATGCCCCCTTTTTAAAAGGGTTTGCATCAGGAAAAACCCAGTGCGTTCTTTCATGAAAATGATGTCAGTAAGAATGATAGCTTATACCATCCCCCATTCCATAAGACAGATATAATAGTGATATTTGGTAGTTATTTACAGACAGAATCAGACACAGCTTTCGGAATATTATTATGCAATAGTATAAATTTACAAATTATGTTAATTGATGAATGTATGTATTTTATTGTATTAAGTGTCTGTTCTTTTTGTTCCAGGTCGACTTAAGATTTACTTTCCTCCCTTTGTGGTGGGGCTCCCATGGGTGGCTGCCTTCCTGGCATGGTGGGGGACACCAGGGGAATTTCTACCCTGTTCTGTTCCCATTTTTGTGAACCTCTTGCGACCATGTAATCCACTGGCCCCGAGGGGGAGCACTTTCATGCCGGCGGTGTCCCAGGATCACTTCTGGGCGTTGAGCGAGCGGGCGCGTTTGCATGGCGTCACTAGCCGGTGCCGTGCGTGCTAGCTATTTCACCATGCCACAGCGGAAATGGCGATGGTAGCTGGAGATTCGCCTGCTGGAACGCCGGGGAGGCCATGCGCGGTTGTCGCTTAGGCGGCCAGGTGCTCAGCTAGGTGGGTTGGGAACCACCTGTATGTGATTCCCAATTTAATGGCTTACAATTAGAGCTTATGGGGGACTACATAAGCTCCTCCTTTGTGGTCCATGTGATACTGTCTTGTCTACATCAACCTTGCAGATGTGCATTGGGTGCAGTTTGGTGGCCAATGTAAGTTAATATTCCCTACAATTTATTCCTTCTTTTTTGTTTGTTATAATTTTACAGTCTTTCTTCCTCATCCATTTGAGTGGAGTTGGTTGGTTTGCTATTAAGGTGACAGACTGTCCTTTCTCTTGATTTTTTTAAACAATTTAAATAATTTTGCTTTAGTTTTTTATTTTTATTTTCTAATTTTAATTTTATTTTTATCTTGATTTTTTTTTACTATATTAAGCCAACAGTTTATTGAATTTTTTTAACAATATATTTTTATTAAGTTTTTTTGTTTTAAAAAATAATAAAGGTAACAAAATACAAATGATGGTGGACACATATTCAAGAGTCATAAGCAATACATGTATGTAACATAGAACCAATATAAGAACAGAGAATGAATATCATTAATACCGATGTCAGAGAGAAGGAAGCAAACACAAGATAAAACCTGATGGATTATTTGGGAATCGTTGGAAACCAATATTCACAGTTTTTTTTATTAGGGTAGAATTTAGGGGAATTAGTGCTGATAGCTAGAGCCTTTTCATATTCAAAGGGAAGATTAAGGTACATAGTGAGTTCAGAGACGTTAGGAGCTTGGACTGTTCGCCAGAGCCTAGTTATGAGTGCCTTGGCAGTTAGTAAGATAAGTACAGTGATAGTGTGGAATTCTCTAGGAATTTGTTCTATACCTAAATATAGCAAGGCTAATGCTGGATCAGGTTTGAGAATAAAACCTGTTACTTGTGATATTAACTAACTGAAAAACCTTGATGTCATGGATATGCCCTTGTTCTTAGGCTTGTTATTAGTTAGGAATTGCCATGCTGCGGGAGGTAAATATAGGGCCGGTTTAGAACAGTGTTTTAGGAATGTCGACACCCGAATGTAGTTGAAAATGTCTTTGGATGGAATGCCGAAAGAGTTTTGAATGTCTTCAAAAGATAAGGTTTGAGAGATAATGATTAGGTCCTCTACCCTTTGGATTCCGGCTTCTTCCCACTTTTTCATGGATAGGTGGGGAATGTAGAATTTAAGTGCGGAAGATTATTGAATTTTTGCCCTTCTCTCCTAGTGAGCGCTTATACAGACTCTCCTGCACACACGTATGCTTTTAATTTTTTGTCACTCCAAGATATAATTGTTTGCAATCAGTCTGTCTACTCACTGCACATCACAGGCAGCCACAAGTGATTCAACCGTTTAAGGTAATATATTTTTTGGAGACAATCATTGTCCCCATCATTGTTTAGTTGCTTAACTTTTTCACATTCTTCACATATTTTATATAATTTGTTCACATTCACTACTAGGGTATGGCCATCTTATCAAAGTAACATACATTGCTTGAAATTGTCAATTTAATAAGATTTAAAATTATATTTTCCCCCTTTTTTTATTTAATTACTGCATTTTGTCATAATTTATTTTAGTTTTAATTTATACAATCGTGGAAGATTTTCCCTGTAAAGAGTGAGCCACACACATATACACTTCTTTTCTTGACTGGCTTTACTGCACTCGTTTGTCACTCTGCACTAACTCATACATAGCAGTATAGATATACAGGTTTACTATATTTGAGCCTCTCTTTTGGGAATTGCCTACAACAGGTGTTTATTCATCCCTCCAATTTGGGCGCTATAAGTATGGCTTCTCACAAGCCAGCCACCTTGGGCTTCGCTTGAAGGGTGTTGAGGATGTCCTAGAGAGCGACCTGGACCTTCTCTGGTTTCATTAACGTTTCCCATCTATTAGCGATAGTTATACCCGATATGTCCATATGCACAATTATGTACACATATTGATATGATGTAACTTTAAGATCTTGATGTATTTTTTATATTTAGACAAACGTAGAACCACTGTACCACTGAAGTACATATGCCTATACTACAAATGTTTTCATATTTGATGGGTCATGTGTAAACCAGAGCTCATATTTTAACACTGTGATTTTTAAACATTTGCAAAATAAAAAGATTTTTCATACAATTCCATTTGGTTTAATATCTTATTTGCTGCCAAAAAAACCTGAAGGATTTTTTTTACTGTTGGGGAAAAAAAGTAGTTACCCCATTTGTGAGCATGAAGGTGTCACCTAGTGGGGAGTACAAGAAAAATGTCACAGTCAGGGTTCAGACTCAGAGATCAGTAGCCATATCAGTAGAGATGCTCCCACTAATTAGCAGTACACAAGCAGGTCACCCTGGCGTTTAATCCGAACTCACCTGAGGTGTGGGGGTCTAAGCACTATTCTGTATTCATCAAAGCTGTTGGTGGAGATGGATTTTGCTGCATGGTAACACCAGATCTCAGTCCTCAGGATCAACCCATCAAAAGGTGAGCAAGCCGGGTCCAGTAGCATATATAGTAGGTAGGGATCAAGCAGAAGTGTGGCCAATAAACAAGCCAAAGTTTGGTAACAAGTGGTAGTGAATATGCGGACGGCAGCAGGAGTGACAAAAGTGAGATATTGGATGGAAAGAGAACAATAATCTGGCAAACAGGTCTTTTTTCCCCTAAGGGATCAGAGGTGTCTCCCATATTTTGTCCGTCCTCCTCCATCAAAGCTGCCACCTGCACCATCTTTCAAGATGCTCTGCCCAGGGCCTCTTGTAATGTGGACTGGCTGCACTTTTTCTTTTTCCCAGAGTGTCAGATGCACCATGTCAGCACCAAAATGATGCTGGGGTTTTGATGATTTTGGCTGGGCAGACAGTGGGTTTAAAGCTCACAGCTAAGGCTGTTTGTGGCTGTTTGTCTCCTGGTCTGGTGCGAATCTGCTCAAAAAATCTGTAGTTCCTAAAAAGATGCAGGATTAGAAGAAATAATGCAAAACTAGTTCAGGGTGCTAAAAAATATGCATACACGGCAGAATAATGAAAGCTGCACAAACATGGACTCTTCACCGCAATGTCTCTGTGAGGGTAACACATGATTGCATAGCACAATCTATAAGTCTAAAATACTCTATAACAACAGAGAGTCAAGCTGAGGATCACTACGTTTAGTAAAACAGTACAAAACACAGCTGCTTGAGATTATCTTCATAAACCACATCCCTCATAGAGAAGGTAGGGTAGCTCTGGTAACACAGGCAAACAGTTGGAGGGATCCAAGGCTCAAAAAAGAAGGGCCACCCTACTGTAACTGCAATACTCTTGTAGCAATTGGGGAGATGGACCCCAGAGAAGCTATTTCTTTTAAAGATGCTGCATGCTCTTGGGCTTTGGCCCAGCTACCCACAAACAGTTCTCATAATGTTGGGCCTTTCACCTACCTGAAGTTCACTTGCCTATTTACCTCTACCTCAGAGGTGGCATCTCTGAGCTGCTGAATGAGGAAAGCAGAGAAATGTATCTTTCCTGGGTGTGTCCAGGAAGCCAGGGAGTTGTAGAAAAAGGAGTTAATGGCGAGGGTGCCTGCATCTGAGCATGGTTAGTAAAAAAGCAATCTGCTATACTCTCTTTACCAAGAGCAAGTTCTAGGCTTAAACACCACATTGTCTTTATGCAGAAATTTAAAATAGGTTCCTTGCACGGTAAGCCTGCTAGCTCACATGCTGGTTTGGCAGAAGTGATGATGGCTACAAGCAGTTCTCTTATCTTTCCGATGGACTCGAATCTAGTTGAAAAATATGTTCATCTGTATGCTAGTCTGACGGATGAAAACTGACGCTACGGCAGCTATTGGCTACTGGCTATGAACTTCCTTATGCTAGTCCGGTCGTACGTCATCACGGTCTAATCCGTCGGACTTTGGTGTGATTGTGTGTAGACAAATCCGATTCAACGGAAGTCTGTCGAAACTCTGTCGAAAAGTCAGACGGAATTCACGCTAGTGCATGAGATATGTAAATCACCTGTCACTCACAGTAAGGGGGCGTTTTTGACAAAGTTTTCAAGACTTTGTCAAGATTTCTTTAACTGAACAATAAAAGAGGATTGCTCAGGCCTCGAGTAAATCTGTGTGGCAAGACTGGGCTCAAATGAAAGGAAATCTTATTCTCTACATTATGACATCAAAAAACAAAAAAACAAAAATTTGGAGTTTACATCCACTTTAACCAAAAGATAGAAAGGTCATAAACTTGAGCTTTGACATCACTGAGAGCAAACGCTGGACCAGACCCATAAATGTTATCACTCTCCATTTACTATTTTTTGTTTTAATTTGTTTTACACTATTTACAGGATAACATTTTTTAATCCTTTTCCATTTTTTATTTTAAAATGTATTTGTTTTCCCTTGCAAGGCTGCTGATTAAGCAAACATGGTGGGCACTGTGTGCTCTTGAATGAAAGGCAGGACAGCCTTTGCCTGCTGCCAAATATTTGTATACAAATGTAATGATCTTGCTGTGGCTCTGCATCAGTAACAAAGATATTCCACTTAATCCAAATGGAACTCCTGATCTAAAGAAGATTGATGTGGATACCAAAGCAAAAGGTCTGCTATCCAGCTTACTTTGTTGTAGCATTTGCATGTAGGCCAAGCAGATCAAGGCGCATAAAACATTTTTGATTTCCAAAGCAGACAATACTCTCTTGCCTGACAAAGATGAAGTTTGTTGAGAATGGGTACAATCCAATCCTTGTAGCACAATTTTTTTTTTTTGTGGATAAGGAAAAAACAAAAAATAATGTATCTGTTTATGCAGCACATTGTGTAAGGCCCAAGTGTGTTAGGGCAGCTACTCAATAACGTATTATGTTGTGAAACCATTATATATAGTTTTATCATTTTGTAAACTCATACTAACTGTTTTTAATTACCTATTAAAAAAAAAAGTTTCTATAAAAAAAGGAAGCTACCACAGAGAATACAGCAGTGTAAAATTTATCAGAATTAGAACAGTTTTAATCAAGGATATAAGGTCTACAGTTTTATCAAGGATATAACAGATGCATAGCTCCTGACTGTCCCTGTATTTGAGGTCCTGCCCCCGATTTGGAACACAGTCCCGTTGTCCCTCTTTCCTCCTCATTTTGTTCTGATCTATATAATTGTGTATAAAATGCACTTTTTATCTTTCAAAAAGTGTTTCCCAGTGCTAAAACTTTCATCCAATTTCTAAACTTCTGCATTTGTAAATTCCAAAAGCCAGTATAAAGGATGGGAAATGGTAAAAAAAGCATGTGCGGGTTTAACTAATAATTTTCTTTGTATAATTCTCCTTTAAGGTGGTTGTGTCCTATGCCTACATACTTTTCCTAATAGGTGTTATGCAGATGGTGGGGGGTTTGCAGATGGTGTGGGGTGTGATTGCATGTGAGTGATGTAATGTGAGGTGGTTTTGGTGCACACACTTCTGGCATTTATTTTTTTTTCATTCAAATCAGGCATGTACTGGCCATCGGCACTACCAAGAGTTTCCCGGTGGGTCGATGGCTAAGTGGACTGGTCCGGCGGAGTCTTGGAGCCGCTCCTCACTGACAGTGATCATGATTTCACTACTGTCACCAAGGAGCAGCTGCCGACACTTGCTGGAGTGAGGATTAGACTTTCTGTTCCCTCCAGCTTGCAGGGGGAGATAGACATCCGGAAGACTTTCCTTCCTCTCTCCCCTTATCACTTGTCACTTATCACATGACTGGAGAGAGGAACGAGAAGCTGCCTTCAGAACTGAGTACACGTGGGAGGGGGAGGTGAGGGGTGACACCTCATGTAAGGTAGTGCTGATGGGGGACACTCTGATGTAAGGGGGTGCTGATGGGGGACACTCTGATGCAAGGGGGTGCTGATGGGGGACACTCTGATGTAAGGGTGTGCTGATGGGGGACACTCTGATGTAGGGGGGTGCTGATGGGGGACACTCTGATGTAGGGGGTGCTGGTGGGGGACACTCTGATGTAAGGGGGTGCTGATGGGGGACACTCTGATGTAAGGGTGTGCTGATGGGGGACACTCTGATGTAGGGGGGTGCTGGTGGGGGACACTCTGATGTAAGGGGGTGCTGGTGGGGGACACTCTGATGTAAGGTAGTGCTGATGGGGGACACTGATGTAAAAGGGTGCTGAAGGGGGACACTCTGATGTAAGGTAGTGCTGATGGGGGACACTCTAATGTAAGGTAGTGCTGATGGGGGACACTCTGATGTAAGGGTGTCCTGATGGGGGACACTCTGATGTAAGGGGGTGCTGATGGGGGACACTCTGAAATAAGGTGGTGCTGATGGAGGACACTCTGATGTAAGGTAGTGCTGATGGGGGACACTCTTATGAAAAAAGGGTGCTGATGGGGGACACTCTGATGTAAGGGGGTGCTGATGGAGGACACTCAAAATTTAAAGTGGGGCAGTCTGGATGAAGTCTAGGGCCACATTTTTGTCCCAGTCCAGCCCTGATTCAAATGATGAAATACAATAAGCTTTTGGACAGACTGTCAACAACAACTGCCTGCCACCCCAAGCTTTAAGTGTTTGAAAGTGCTCTGCCTAGCTGTCAGGTTTAACTCTATGCTGTCTAGCTTAGTTCCACATGGTGCTGAGATCTTTGTGCTTTATTTGTATAACAATGGATATTATCTTTTCTGTATGTCTTCATACTAACACATAATTTCACGTACCTGGTGGTGAGCATGACGTGTAGAGGAAGGCCTCTCATACAGCTCCGGCTTGTGAGCCACTGATAGTGGGACAGCAGACTATGATCAGTCCAGAAGTCTGTGCAAGTAGAAGCCAGGAACCGACGAACAGGAAGCCTGAACCAGAAGGTAGCAGGCAAGCGAGATGGTAGATAGGGCTGGCAGACTTGGCAAGAAGCAAGCAGAGGTGCACCACAGGAGGCAGGAGCTGTAACAGGTTGGATGGCTAGAAGCAGGGTCAGACGAGCCGGGTTGACAACAGACAGGCAAATCAGGCATAGGCAGCAGGCAGAGGCATAGTCGGGTCACAGGCAGGTTTTGGCAACAGGCGGGCAGATCAGGCATTAACAGCAAGCAGAAGCATAGTCGGGTCACAGGCAGGTTTTGGCAACAGGTGCTAGGTAACAGGAACTAGAGGCAGAGATTAGTCCGTAGGAAGCCAGAGGTCAGGGCAGAAAGCAGACAGAGGTAGTCGGGAGCAAGCTGGATCGGTAACAGAAGTCAACACACACAGGAATCAGGATTCAGGTAAATGCTGTAGACCAAGCAGCAACCAGTCAGCATTGAAGCTCCGTTTAAATAAGCCGACTGGCATCAGTTCTGGTGACAGGTGCCCGCACACGCGAACACACGTACGTGCATGCACATGCATGTTTGCAGAAGCGCCTGTGGCTGTTCTGGATATTCTTGGTTGGCGTCTGCGCACAGGTATGTGCCTGGAGACGGCAGCTGTACTCCGCAGACATCTTTCCTGACACATAAGGAAATGTGTGGCAGCACCAGCAAGTAACCCAGGCATATTTTGTTAAATTAGATGTAAGCCCTTCCATTAAAGTGTTACTAAACCCACAACAGTGAAATCAGTCTGTATATACAGTAAAGCATTCTTGTTATACCCATTGTGGGACCTAAGGGGTTAATCCTGCACATTGTTTAAATAAGCTGTTTGATTCTGACTTCTCTGAGCCCCCCCCTCCCTTCTTCCACTGTCCCCAAATTACCTCCTGATAGAACAGAGCCTTGGGGACAAGCTGCACATGCTCAGTTTGGTGTGTATTGCTAGAGTTTTTTTCCTTGCGAGAGTGCATGTGATCAGCACAGGGCCAATCAGCACTGTCCAGACAGAGGGTTAGGGGTCCTGCAGCCTCATAGGACAATCAGGGGAGAATAAAAACTCCTTCTACAAGCTTTAACCAGACACTGATACAGCGGCGGATCCAGAGTCTAAGCTCGGGAGGGGCACTGCCAAAATTTTTGTGGGCAATTTGTCAAGGCAATGGCTGGTTAATATGGTGTCAGGATGATTGAAGGGCATTATTTCTATTATTACATTGTAATATAAAATGAAATAGTTCAACTCACCATAATGCCAAATCAGTGGGAGCCCTGAGCGGGTCACTTGCCACGTCGCCTGCCACCAGATAGGGATTGTCACTTGCTACGTCGCTCATATACGCTTTAACAGATGGTGATACCGTGCAAATCACCCTGTCATATGCCTTTCCAAAGGAGAAAACAAGCCGCCCATGATACACACTGCCCAGGAATATTACAATGTTTTTTAAAAAAAAAAATAATTTAAAGAAATTGCAGCCAGCAACAATTAGAAAATGTGTTACTTACTTATACACAAGTAAAGGCGCAAATAACTGGAGATATATACTGTAAAAAAAACCTTCAGAGCAAAAAACTATTACATAAAAAATACTTTGTATAGACACTATGGTAAAAGTCCATAAAAAAGTCCACAATAGATGGGTGAGGGGGGGAAGATGACAGAATGAAGTCCTCTCTTTGTATCTTAATTAGGAAATGTGCCCTGTGAAAATACACATGCAGCTACTTAGCAGTGACATGTATGTAGACTTGGGAGAGTCTGTGAAAAATAAAATTTGCAGCCAGCAAAAAATATAAAAGTTGCCTTTTAAAAAACAAATATTTATCCTGTTATAAGTGTGGACAAGTTGTAAACACACACATCCACAGGACACACATCAGCAGCATTCTGATGTACACGTATTTCCTTCCCCTGCCCCTGAATTTCCCAAGATTCAAAACATTTTTCTCCCTAACAAACATTAAAAGGTTTTACATCTACTTTATGACATCAGTGCCTACTAATGCTGATCTGTCCCTAGGCAATTTATACGCTGCAGCCCCTATCCTTACCCTATCCCAGTTATGCAAATTTTCACCATAGCCTCCAGGAACCCTGGCTTTTAATAGTTAGTGTCTGCCACATAAGAGGGTCCCCATTATTTGACATTCTAAGCCACTTGACCTAAATTCAGAGACGAGGAAATGCATTATTAGTAGTTGGCTGGTTACAGTTGACAAACTGCAAATGGGTTGAGTTCACCTCAAAACCAACTGCAAAGCCAACTTAAGGCTCATCTCAAATCTTAGCTAGATTGACAAATGGTGGCATGAATGGTTTGGAAAAAGTCAGGTTTAGCATGTGTGTGTGTGCAAATCTGTAGCAGTGGTTCCTTAAAATGTATGTTTACATTCCATGGGGCCCCTGTTGGTCAAACAATGTTGTATTATAAAATATGTGCATAAAGTTGCCCTGTGCAAAGCTAAACATTTTTGCTAGTCATGTGCTTTGATTGATAGCCAGTTATTTGGCAAGTGTTTCTGTAAATTGTGAGATTATGGAAAACCCTTACTAGGGCATCCTGGTTTATCTAACCAATATTTATTCTTTATATCTTTGTGCAGTATATATTCTTATATTGCATATTTAGTAAAATGTAGAAACTTTATACTAAATACCACAGCACAAAAATAGTAATTCAAGAAAAAGCCACCAAGTAAGGAAAATCACACTGGTAATATACAGTGTTTTGAACGAAACAGTTAGAATTTTTTTAATAGTCATTTTCTAGTACCGACTTGAGTCTAATTGGTTGCTGTGGGGCAACACAGACAATATTTTTTAGATACGTTGATACATGAGACCTATTATATTTCTATGGAAAGCCCTGACTCAGGGAAACCTTAAACGCAGAATGTAATAAGAATGAGTGAGTAATTCTACACCAAAATACACTACTTTAAAGATGTGCTTTTTATTAGTTATATAAGTCTAGCAAATTCGCAACCAGTGTTGGTCATCTTACTTTAAAAAAGTAATTTAGTTAAGTTACAAATTACTTCTCCCAAAAAGTAATTGCGTTAGTAACTCAGTTACTACATTGGAAAAGTAATTAGTTACTCAGCAAAGTAACTGACTTTTTTTTTTAAATATTCTATACGTGTAACTAAGGGGCGGGTCTAGTATTACTGTAACCAAGGGGCGCATTTATTATTGTTATATATCGTGTAACCAAGGAGCTGCTCTATTATTACTCTAACCAAGGGGCAGATCTGTTATAGCGTGTAAGCAAGGGGCGGGTCTATTATTATTATTATATCGTGTAAGGGGCGGATTTCTACAGAAGAGGGTGAATGTTAAATTAATGGGCAGAGCTCGATATATAACAATAATAATAAATGCGCCCCTTGGTTACAGTAATACTAGACTCGCCCCTTAGTTACACGATAGACGCCCCTTGCAGAGTAGCACGAGCATCAGGAGCGTGCGGCATCGCCTCGTACAATTACATGTTAACTGCGCCTGCGCTGTGTAGAGTTCACTCAGAGCTGTTTAGGTTCGGCAATTTTCGGAAGCTCCGTAGTCCTTCGTACTGAGCAAGCCCTGCGCTTGCGCAGTACAGGGGGGTCCTTATCCGGCGGGAGAACTTTTTTGGCAGGACACCGGAAGTACACTACTGCCATCTAGTGACGGTAGATGTAATTGGGGTAACTAAGCCAAAGTAATGGGAACTGAGTTACCATGAGGGGAAAAGTAATCAGTTAGATTACTAGTTACCCTCTAAAGTAACTGAGTTACGTAACTCAGTTTATTTTAACTCAGTTACTTACATCACTGTTCGCAACACACAGGGGTCTTTTTATTTGGGAACTGCCAACTGCACAAGGAGTTGCTCAGTTCAATTGGCACCCACAGATTGTACCTCAGTTTCAGCAACTGTGACCAGCCTTTTTTGTCCTTTGTCACTGCAGAGATAAACATGGGATCACAGGTTAAAGCTTATACAAATCTTTGAGATTTAAATGTGTATCGGTTGCACTTGTCCCTGCCACTCGTGTCTGTTTTATATGCATTTTTTTTTTTTAGAGAACACCTAAAATAATAGAGGAGCAGTGATTGTTTAGACTAGTCTGTGCAGGGTTTCACAGACTGGGGGTTTGATTACTTCCCACTGCCTCTAGAAGAAGTTTCTAGAGGTTAGGGAGGGAGCATTCAAATAACCAGCCTGGATATTTAGCAGGACCTGGCAAATCCCTAGGGATGTGTGTCCAAATGGTGGTTGTTGTTAAACAGTCTGCAGCCCTGAAGAGATGGTCTTTTTCCCCCTGGCGGGATGGATCTGTGTGCTGAAGGGAGAGGAGGGCTGCTTACGCCCTAGAGCCTTTGGACTGGATGTTGAGCTGCAAAGAACTGAACTTATGGACTTATCCTGCCTTAGGATTTGTGAGTAAAACTTCTTTCTGTGCTGCATCTTGATTCATGGCTCTCAGCCATGAACCGTCGACTGCTTCAGTCTGTTACTACTTGTGCTCGATTATTGCAGCATGGTCTCCATCCATGCACCTATTGTCTGCTCCAGTCTACTACTACTTGTGCTCATACTGCTGCATGATGTCTAGCTGTACATCTATAGATTATCTATCTACTACTTCCTATGCTACTGAGAAAGAAGTGTCCTCAGTACAGCAGACTGTGCCTAATGTTTACAGATATTGGAGAGTAACAATACATTTACTACATGTTAATTTGATATGTTTGCAATGATCCTGTCATTTGCTCTTGCTTTGTTTTTATAGATCATCACATGTGTGACCGATCATATTTTATACAGTATGTTATAATAAATACTGATTTTACATAGCTTGGTAGTGTTGTTGCTGTTCAAAATCCCATTTCAGATGGTATCTCCGTTTTTCTACATACCAAAAAAGGTGAGAGAGCGCTGCTCACCCCCGAAATACAGAAAATGGGAAAGACTCCCCCAAAATGTGGTTTTTAGGCAGCAAAATTGAAAGATGAATCAATGATGAATAGTAAATTCAATGTTTTATTAATATCAAAGGCCACGACATAATAGTTAAAAACTGAGTTCCAGTAGGAAAATAATTATACAAAGAAACAGATATACATTTGCAGACAAAAATTTCATACCAACATTATACAATGTCAACAATATGAAAAATATGGCTGACGCGTTTCAACCCACACACCGAAGGTTTTCTTCCGAGGGACAGTCTGCTGAGAGAAATTTTTTGTCTGCAAATGTATATCCGTTTCTTTTTATAATTATTTTCCTACTGGAGCTCATTTTTTAACTATTATGTCATGCCCTTTGATATTAATAAAACATTGAATTTTCTATACAACATTGATTCATCTTTCAATTTTACTGCCTAAAAACCCAATTTTTGGGGAGTCTTTCCCGTTTTTTTTTTTGTGTTCTTCTAAACCTTTAAAAAGACATCCCCTAGACTATTCAATAAGCTGTAGTGAGTGGACTGCGTGCCTGGCTGCCTCTGCACTGTTTTGGGAAAGAACCTGTTACACTCATTAAAAAATAAAAAATGAAAAATAAAAAATAAAATATAAAAAATGGTGATTTTGCGCTAAAGTGCATCAAGCAGTGTATATGTGTATGTGAACCAGTCTATAGCCAAATATGTGTAATAAATAGTCACTAAAGGCTCAAAAAACGTGGTAATAAACACATAAAATAAATCAATAAAGAAATATCATATAGTGGATGTGGCAATAATAATCACATAAAAATATGATTAAAAAATTGCATCAAGTGCTAAACTCCAAATATTGAATAAACCAATGCAATCCAAAATATCAAAATCAGTGCAAGTATTAAAATACTAAAGACATAGACCATGAAAACCACAGTATAATAAAGATGAATGAATATAAATATGAATGAATGGAAATAAATTAATAATTAATTTAAATATTGATATAAAATCGAGTCCATCAGAGGATTATATGACTGAGGAAACACGATAGTGGTGACCCCCTTAGGATGACACTCTCAAAGTCTCTAATATCCTTAGAAATAGTAATTCAGACTATCTTCAAACAGTGGGGGGTGTTGGGTGGTGAGGACCTAATCCTGAATGGTGCTCGCTAGCCTCTCACCTCTCAAACGATCAAAATACGCATCAAAGCCAGTATAGATGATCAGCTGCAATTCCGGATCCCTCCTTAGATGTCTCCCAATCAAGTGATCAATCCGTTCCACACATGGGGGGGGGGGGGGGGGTGGTCTCACTTCCTCAAAGTCGTGGATCCAAGGATAGCCCTCCCCTCGTAGATGTGTAGTAGTAATAGTAACTACGGTCCCTGCAGCAATGACTCACTCCCAAATCTCAGTATGGGTGAGGGCAGAGATAAAAAGAGAAAAGAGGGGGACCCAATCGTGAAGTATGCCAAAAATATCACAACATTTTATTCCAAAAAATAGGCGCTTACATTAAAATTGAGTTAAAACAGCCAGAGAGAAACGATTATGGTGTCCGTCTGACAGCACTTCCGGTATCCTCTGTCCGGCCAATCCCTACGCGTTGCGTCACGTGACCTCGTGACTTCATCAGGGGATCCCCTGAAATCTTTATTATACTGTGGTTTTCATGGTCTATGTTTTTAGTATTTTAATACTTGCACTGATTTTGATATTTTGGATTGCATTGGTTTATTCAATATTTGGAGTTTAGCACTTGATGCAATTTTTTAATCATATTTTTATGTGATTATTATTGCCACATCCACTATATGATATTTCTTTATTGATTTATTTTATGTGTTTATTACCACGTTTTTTGAGCCTTTAGTGACTATTTATTACACATATTTGGCTATAGACTGGTTCACATACACATATACACTGCTTGATGCACTTTAGCGCAAAATCACCATTTTTTATTTTTTATTTTTTATTTCTTGTACGGGTTTGTGTTTACTCTTAGATTTTGCAGCTTGGTTTAGGAACTTTTTCCACATATAGCATTAGTGTTCACACTTATTTATAATTAATTTTGTATTCACTCACTCATCTATTTTATTAATATAGTTTCTAGTTCATTAAAATAGCGCGAAGGACACCTACACTCACTGTTACACTCATTTGTTCCTTTGGGGGTAGCGCTACACTATATTAATAAAGCAGGTGTTTTTAAAGACTAGGGGTTGTCTCTGCATGACGTATCCTAGATTCATAAGTTAGCCAAGTCAAGGAAAAAAATGTATGTGATTCCAGGTGGAGTACAGTTTTACCAAGGAGAGTTATGCCTAGTAAACACAATCAGATAATCACAACAGTTCATGCGAAATTATCCGAAGGGACAAACACAAAACATTTTCTCCACAATACCAAAACATATGATTTTCATGTAATCAGTACAATAACAGAAAGGAAAAAAATTGCAACAACAAACAACCGTAGAGGTTTATTACTATACAAAGCCAGAGGTCCTGGCCGCCACTCTGCTTCAGATTTGCGGCGCTTCACGTAAGTGTAAGCTTACTATTTCACACATGATGTTTTGCATCTGAGGTCCTGCCGCCATTATCCCTGGTTGGATTGGCGTTTTTTTTTATGTAAGTGCTATAGGCACAATTGTTTTATATGTTTGTTTTTATGCTGGTTCACCAATAAATACTGCACCATGAGATTTTTTTTCTTCTTTGTCATTGACTTATTACTATGGATGGGATATGCTGAGCTGCTTTTACCATGAGAAATAAAACTTCCTGGTCATGATCCATGCACTTGGATACATTCTGAAAAAGGTCCTGTAATTCGGATAGAGGGGGTAAGTGCAAGCTAATGACTACATACCTCTGATAATCTGGATTGCGCAATTTTTGCTGTTCTATTCATTAGACAACAACTATATGTGGTGAGTGCGTTTGTCTGACATTAGTGGAGGTCGTACTGGGTGATTGAAGCACTAGAGGAGGGAGATCACCTGAATCATATCACTTGCTATTTATTCATTAGAACTATTACTATTCTATGATTGATTCTTTGGAATATTTTCAATGTTGGACTCCCTATCATAACACTTCAGGTGTTTTGGGTTCTTTGATATTTTGCTGAGCGCTGTAATTTTTCTTTGTTATTGTTAACACAGTGGTTTGTATATCTACATTAATTGCTAGCAGCTATATACCATTAAGCGCTTTTGTCAATGAATTCAGTACAGTATTTGTCCAAAAAAAATCAGAAGACCAAGGCCACACATGGTCAGAGACAACAGAATACATTACAGTACAAGACAATACATTACATCACTTCCGAAGTTGTATTCTGTTGTTATAATATTAATTTAGCTTTGAAAATCGGTTAAATATGACTGCTGACTCTTGGCCTGTCACTGCATCTGTAGAAAGAAGCCTGCAATGCATACAGGAGCTCGTGTCACATGCCTTGGCTTGCTGCTGAATCTGTCTGCTGCAGTGCTTCTCTGAATGGCTTGTTTATACATAAGCTATGTCAGTGCTTCTATGTTTTTTTTAATTTGAATTAATTTGAATTCATTAATTTAATTAATTTTAATTGAATTATGTATCTTTAATTTTAATGTTATACTTACCTGCTGTGTGCATTGGTTTTGCACAGAGCAGCCCCAATCCCTTTTTCTGGGGCCTCCTGCCAGCGCCCTTGTCTCCTTCCCCCTGCCGAGTGCCCCCCCAGCAAGCTGCTTGCTATGGGGGCACTCGTGTGGAGTCAACCCTGAGCCAGGCTCTGTGTCTCCATTGACAATCACAGCTCTGCTCCGCTGTGTGTGCATTGTTTCACCTACAACTAGACTGCATTGTGATACTTCTACAAAGTATGCACTATAGCCTGTTTTGCCTTTAGTTGTTTTCTATAGTAATTTTTAGTAATAAAAGTGCACACTTTATGTGGTGGTATTCCTGTATGAATCCAATGTAAAGTAAATTTGCCCATGCACTAGTAGATTATGAAATGAATTTTCATTCGAACATCCGTATGAAATTCCCAGTGCATTTGATGACTTGACATATATCTTTTGAAAATACTTCCAGATTTTGTTTGCTTTTAACATTTTATTTTGGAATGAATTGATATTTTTGAATGAAAACCAAATACACTATTAGAAATGCGCTTGTTAGAGAAACATTTTCCATCCCGCTCCATTGAATTTTCTTGTCACTGCAGTTGAAAATTAACTTTGAAACCATAAAGCAAAACAGATGTGCCCTCTGTTTTGTTTTATGGTTTCAGTGTATCCAAACTTCCCCAGTCTTGACAAGGCAGCAAGGCGCGGCATGTCCATAAAAGTCAGGATGGAAATATAGGCAACTACTACCTCTGGGGTCCACTCTAAAGTGCATGAGTTTGTGTATTTATTTGTTGGTTTGAAAATGAACATCAATTTGACCCCTTCAGCGATTAGAAAGAGGCTAGAACGTTCCTAGAAAAAAACATTTCCAACAAAATTTAACTAGTGTATGGCTAGCTTATAGTATGCACTATACATACCTTGTAAAGCCTGAATCCCTTCTTGAGCTACAGTAATGCCGCGTACACACGTGTGGACTTTTCCCGGCGGACCTAGTCCAGCGGACAATCCGCCGGACTTTCCAGCTGGCTTCGCCGGACTTTCCGAGCGTGTGGACTTGCCCACACACGCCCGGACTTCTCCGGCGGACAGTCTGCTGAACAAAGTCCGCAGGACTTTTGAAAATGAACGGACTTGCCCACACACGGAGCAGTCCGTTCATTTCGAACGTAACTTCAGGTACGTAGCTAGCGTAGGCAGTAAATGCCGCCGAAATGAACGGACTGCTCCGTGTGTGGGCAAGTCCGTTCATTTTCAAAAGTCCTGCGGACTTTGTTCAGCAGACTGTCCGCCGGAGAAGTCCGGGCGTGTGTGGGCAAGTCCACACGCTCGGAAAGTCCGGCGAAGCCAGCTGGAAAGTCCGGCGGATTGTCCGCTGGACTAGGTCCGCCCGGAAAAGTCCACACGTGTGTACGCGGCATTACTGTAGCTCAAGAAGGGATTCAGGCTTTACAAGGTATGTATAGTGCATACTATAAGCTAGCCATACACTAGTTAAATTTTGTTGGAAATGTTTTGTTCTAGGAACGTTCTAGCCTCTTTCTAATCGCTGAAGGGGTCAAATTGATGTTCATTTTCAAACCAACAAATAAATACACAAACTCACCTGGCATGGATTTAAAGGGAATCCCCACGCCGAAAAACGGCGTGGGGGTCCCCCCCAAATCCATCTCAGACCCTTATCCGAGCACGCAGCCCGGCAGGCCAGGAAAGGGGTGGGGACGAGCGAGCGCCCCCCCCCTCCTGAGCCGTACCAGGCCGCGTGCCCTCAACATGTGGGATGCGGAGGATGCTGGGACTGTGACATCACAGGGGGCGGGGTCACCATGTGACATGAGCATGTGACCCTGTCCCCTTGTCCCTATATAAGTCCCAGCACAGCGCGGCTCTGGCATTCTGGCCAGAGAGAGCGACGTGTCAACATCGGAAGATGAAGAACAAGAAGAAGAAGAAGAACAAGAAGAAGAATAAGAAGGCGGAAGAAGAAGGCGGCGCAGAAAGCGACGACAGCGGCAAGAACAGAACAGACCCCGGAAGACACCGGAAGACCCCCGAAGACCCCCGAAGGCGGATCGAGACCCCCAGATGACGGCGGCGACGACGAAGAAGGTAGCCGGACTTCTCCGCTCGGTAAAAGAGCTACGTAAATGGCGGAGGAGTCCGGCGAGAAGACCCCCAAGACGGAAGAAGACCCCCGGAGCAGTGCAATAAATTATTTTATCAAAAGTGTGGTTTCTTTACTTTACATTTTACACTTTAGGTGAATGGGTAGGGGTACATCGTACCCCATACTCATTCACATAGGGTGGGGGGCCGGGATCTGGGGGCCCCCTTATAAAAGGGGGCTCCCAGATTCCGATAAGCCCCCGCCCGCAGACCCCGACAACCAATGGCCAGGGTTGTCGGGAAGAGGCCCTTGTCCTCATCAACATGGGGACAAGGTGCTTTGGGGGGGGGGGCCGCACGGCCCCCCTTTCCCCAGGGCACCCCCATGTTGAGGGCACGCGGCCTGGTACGGCTCAGGAGGGGGGGCGCTCGCTCGTCCCCACCCCTTTCCTGGCCTGCCGGGCTGCGTGCTCGGATAAGGGTCTGAGATGGATTTGGGGGGGACCCCCACGCCGTTTTTCGGCGTGGGGATTCCCTTTAAATCCATGCCAGGTGACGGAGCTAGCGCGCCGGCATTTACTGCCTACGCTAGCTACGTAACCTGAAGTCACGTGCTAAATGAACGGACTTGCCGATGAGCGGCAAGTCCGTTCATTTAAAAAGTCCGGCGGACTAGCCTACTAACGCCGGGATTATCCGCCGGACTGCCCAGTCCAGCGGATAATTTTAAAACCAAACTTAAAACTTTGGTCCGCCGGACTTTGGCGCCAAAAAGTCCGCCGACGCCCACACACGAGGGGATTGTCCGCTGGACTTGAGTCCAGAGGATAATCCCACGGGATTGTCCCTTCGTGTGTACGCGGCATAACACTACTTTCTCCAACAAGGTGTTCTGAGCAGAGGACTTAAAGGGCATTAGCTCTAACAGATAACTTGTTTTTTTCCATATTCAAATATTGGCAGTATACAGTCAAAAATTCTCCAAATACAGCATGGTGATGATCACCAGTTCTTTGTAAGCTTGATAAAGCATTGAAGTTGTGTATGCATGTGCTTGTTTTTTTTTTTTTTTTATAACATTTCTAATTTTTTCGATGCCTTTTATTGTATTAGTTCTTAATGCAGTTTTGTTCCTACATAAAGTGTGATAGAACACTAGAATAAAAACACAATTTTACTTTAGTTACGCTTAGCTGATGTATGGTCACTCTATTACCAGGGCCATCTTAATAGCATTATGGGCCCCTTGGCAAAGTAAAGCTCTGGGGCCCCTACAATGGAGACAGCGCAGGTAAACAGACATCAAGTAGGTAGGAGGCAGACAAGTGGAGCTTCCCCTTTTGGGTGGAGCTCTGCTTTAACTACAACAAAGAAACCGTGGGAAAATACTACATACATAAAGTAACAAAGCTATCCTGTGTATATAATATATCTGCTAGATTGATGCCCCCCCCCAGCACTCTGACTCTTCTACACCCCAAATATCCCCCCAGCACTCTGACCCCTCTACACCCCACATATCCTCCCAGCACTCTGACCCCTCTACACCCTAAATCTCCCCCCAGCACTCTGACCCCTCTACACCCCAGATATCCACCTAGCACTCTGACCCCTCTACACCCCAGATATCCCACAGCACTCTGACCCCTCTACACCCAGATATCCCCCCAGCACTCTGACCCCTCTACACCCCAGATATTCCCCCAGCCCTCTGACCCCTCTACTTTCCAAATATCCCCCAGCACTCTGACCCCTTATCAGGAATGTACTTACCGAGTCCGAGAGCGGTTCACCCTTGCGACCCAGCGCAGTTTGCCCCCTGGAGGTGGTACAGGGAGCAAATGGCACCAAGAGACACAGGTCACCCCCGTTTGGTGGGTGGAACTTGTGTGAAGGTCCGGTGAAAGTGAGGACTGGGCCCGGGTAGGCAGACGGGCAACAGATGCTTTAGCAGGTGCACAGGAACCAGGCTGGGGGTCAAACACAGGCAGTAGCTGTAAGTCTGTACAGGCTGAGCAGGGGTGTCTTTGAGAGACACAAGGCAAGTCCAGGTTACAGGGCAGTTAGACTGGTGCAGCAGACAGATACTCAGAGCCCGGCTGGGGGTCAAACACAACAGTCACTGGGAGTCAGCACAGGCTGGGAAAGGGGTGTCTAGGGAGACACAAGCCAAGTCTAGGTCACAAGCAGTGGGTCAGGCAAGGAGACAGGAGGCGGGTCTGGGTCACAGGCAGAGGGTCAAACACTGGAGAAAAGCGGAGTCCGTATAACAAGCCAGGGGGTCAAGGTCCAGGAGATAGGCAGCAGAGTCAAGGGCAATCCGGGTCAAACAGGTAGGCAGATGCAGGAAAACAGGATCTCCGGTACTGGAGCTGGAGAGACAAACCAGCAAGGCACCTGTGCGCCAGAGCGGCTTTTATAGGTGCCAGGGGGACGCTAGCCGTGCGCCAGTGTGCATGTGCGTGCGCCGGACCGCCGGGCTGCGAAAGCGCATGCGCCGGAGCGCCAATCCGCCTTGCAGGAACGCGGCCAGAACGTCTGGGAATTCTATTCCCCTGACACCCCTCTACACCCCAGATATCCCCCAGCACTCTGATCCCTCTACACCCCAGATATCCCCCCAGCACTCTGACCCCTCTACACCCTAGATATTACCCCCAGCACTGTTACCATATACCATAGGATACCCCTTGTATTGTGACCCCACTACATCTCTGATACCCCCTACACTGTGACCTCGCTACATCCCTGATACCTCTAGCACTATAGCCACCCAAGATACCCCAAGCATTGTTTCCCCCCATACACCCTTGATATCCCCCACCACTATTATTCCATCCATGTAGTACCCCCTTTTCCAGTGGAGATACAATGCATGTGAACTTTTGGCTATGTGCCCACCTCCAGCACTGGACTCACCTATACCAATCAAGCAGGCAGAAAGAGGGGCGGAGGAGGGAGCATCCCTCTAGGCATTCCAAGCCCTTCGGTGCAAACAGTGCTGGACAGCTGGGCTCACCATGACACCATCCACAGTGCTACTTCTGCAGGTGGGCTCTCAGTGCTGCCGACTCAGCAGCTCCCATGGGGCAGGGTCAGAGCACCGCTGGCTGTGAAATAATAGGTATCGTTCTGTACAGCATGACGCACTGCTGCCAGGCTGCCTCCCCTGTGTATCCATCACTCTCAGTGCCATCATGGGGCCCCCAATTTCTGGGCAGTGTGGGCTCAAGGACCAGCTGCATTGCGGAAAGTGCAGGGCCCCTTCCATGCAGCTGGGGCCCCTGGAAAGTGCCCAGGCGTGCCCACTCATTAAGACAGCCCTGTCTATTACAAACATAGGTCTAAGTAAATTCACCATATATGTTTGCCAAAGCCTGTGCTCACGTAACCGTGCACATTGCAAACACGTATAAATATAGTGAAGATATCATCTGGTTGTCCATTCATGTCTAATGCCCGTCATACGTTTGCAAGCTTGAGTAAATCAAGGCTATTGCACTTTTTGCATATATTTCAAATAAAAGCAACCTTTTACTTAAGACAATTGCACAGGTGAGATCACATGCCAAATGCCGTGTAAAATAAAATGGTAAAGGTAGGATTAATTTTATAAAGGACAGTCAAGTGAGCAATTATATCCAATGATATCATTTGCCAAGGCTGTCAGCATTTCTGAACAAACCAAAGTCATATGAAGAGAGCCTCAACTCCATAAATACGCTGTAAAAATGATATAAATAATTTGCTGGAATTGGTAGCAGCATAGGTTTGTTAAACACAGATGAAATCTCAGACATAATCATAGGTCGTAGAATCACTTGTGACTGGCTCCCTTGAGATAATATCCACCTGAATAACAATGACTGAGGGCTTGTCCTCCATTCGCATTGATAGCTGTAGTGCTTCAATCCTCATGTTAAATTGGGTTCACTGTAGCATGTCAG
This sequence comes from Lithobates sylvaticus, assembly GCA_028564925.1. NCBI lineage: Eukaryota > Metazoa > Chordata > Amphibia > Anura > Ranidae > Lithobates > Lithobates sylvaticus. The sequence goes on along the minus strand of CM053026.1, from coordinate 336,744,914 downwards.
TTTCTACTTGGGTAAACATTAGGAAAGTGGTTTCTACAGAAAGTAAAATAGAACATTTATGTATATATTTATTTGAATTAAGGGAGAAGAAGTAGAAGGACAAGGAGAGAATTGTTTTTCTTTCCTAGCCTGACACTTTTAACATTTTGTTACAAGCTTGTGATGGCTTGGTAATGGAATTTCTTGATCCCTTAAAGTGCAGATGTCTACTGCATCTTTGAGTGTCAATTGACAGGAGCAATTATGAGTTAAAGAGGGACTCCAACTCAGTCAAACATCTCGATTCTGTGTTTAGGAAGGGGGGGGGGGGGGGGGGGGAGGGTAAATAATTAATTTTTACATCATGCCAGTGGTGATTTGTGCCAAATGCATCCTTTCTTGGTTCCTACAGTTGTGTGTCAGACCATTCCACCAATCACCATACTGAAAATGACAACTCAAACAGGTCCCAAAGTGGGAATACTTTTTGCCTTTTGCCCCAGTAATAGGGTTAACACACATACTGTAGGTAAGTAACATTGACACACTGGAAACCCTTTCTGCACACCCTCCCGCTATTTATTTGGAAATTCTGTTTTATGAAGTATGGTTGACATCAATAATGAACAGTCAAAAGATCACAACTTATTTTAAATCAAGCAGACACATATTCCCTGTGAACTTTTTTATGGTTAGAGTTCTGCTGTTGGCACTGTCATTTTAAATAAACCAGATAGTGATAACAAACCCCTAGGCTCTCACTACATTTCAGTAATATTTTTCTTTTTTCCTCACTGCCATTTTGCTAACATGACTATGTGTTTATAAGTTAAAAGATACTTTTATTCGCATATATTATTATGTGGCTAAGTATTTGTGCTAAAGGCTGGTGTTGTTAACATAAAAATATCATGGGGCCCTATGTTTGCAACACAGCCAGTTGTAGTTGGACTATACCTTTCAAAAGAGATGGCCATCATATTATTAAGTCCAATATCAAATATCTTGCTTTTCTAATATAATGTTATACCTAAACTATTTCCATTGCCTTGAAAAAGTATTCATACCCTTTGAAATTTTCCACATTTTGTCATGTTACAACCAAAAACGTAAATGTATTTTATTGGGATTTTATGTGATAGACGAACACAAAGGGGGTTATTTACGAAAGGTAAATCTGCTTTGCACTACAAGTGTAAAGTACACTTGAAATTGCACTGAAAGTGCACTTGGAAGTGCAGTCGCTGTAGATCTGAGGGGGGACATGCAAGGAAAATAAAAAAAAACACATGATTGAATGATAAAATCAGCAAAGCTTACCCTCATTTAAGATCTACCCCTCAGATTTACAACGACTGCACTTCCAAGTGCAATTTCAAGTGCACTTTACACTTGTAGTTTTCACTTGTAGTGCAAAGTGGATTTGCCTTTTGTAAATAACCCCCAAAGTGTTTAATAATTGTGTGTGTGTGTGTGTTTGAAAGGAAAATGATAAAATGGTTTTCACTTTTTTTTTTACAAATCTCTGAAAAGTGTGGCATGCATTCGTATTCAGCCTCCTTTACTCTGATACCATAACTAAAATCTAGTGGAACCAATAGCCTTCAGAACGCACCTAATTAGTAAGTAGAGTCCACCTGTATGTAATTTAATCTCAGTATAAATACAGCTGTTCTGTGAAGTCCTCAGAGGTTTGTTAGAGAACCTTTAGTGAACAAACAGCCTCATGAAGGCCAAGGAACACAGCAGACAGGTTAGGGAAAAAGTTGTAAAGAAGTTTAAAGCAGGGTTAGGCTATAAAGAAATATCCCAAGCTTTGAACATCTGACAGAGCACTGTTCAAGCCATCATCCAAAAATGGAAAGAGCATGGCACTACTGCAAACATACCTAGATTTGTCCATCCACCCAAACTGATAGGCCGGGCAAGGACAGCATTAATCATAGAAGCAGACAAGAGGTCCATGGTAACTCTGGAGTAGCTGCAGACATCCACAGCTCAGGTAGGAGAATCTGTCCACATGATAACTATGAGTCGTGCACTCCACAAATATGGTGTTTATGGAAGTGTGGGACGAACAAAGCCATTGTTGAAAGAAAGCCATACAAAGTCCGGTTTGCAGTTTGCGAGAAGCCATGTGGGGGACACAGCAAACATGTGGAAGAAGGTGCTCTGGTCAGATGAGACCAAAATTGTACTTATTGGCCTAAAAGCAAAGCGATATGTGTCGCAGAAAACTAACACTGCACATCACCCTGAACACACCATCCTCACCGTAAAACATGCTGGTGGCAGCATCATGTTGTGGGGATGCTTTTCTTCAGCAGGGAAGCTGGTCAGAGTTGATGGGAAGATGGATGGAGCCAAATACAGGGCAATCTTAGGAAAACATTTTAGAGTCTGCAAAAGACTTGAGACTGGGGCGGAGGTGGGTTTTTCGTGTGCTGAAGGGCGTGTTTTGTCTGTGTTGCATGGCGGGTTTAATGTCTTGAAAGGTGGGTTTTGGCTGTGGGTAAGGGCGCTCTTCAACACACTGAACCTGCCCTGCAACAGCGAGGCAAAATCTGACCAGTACATTCTCCCTCGGCTTTTTGCAGATCGTCGGATACTGCCTCTGACGTTCGGCGCATGCATTGTGTTCAGGTCACGCCAGCTGATCAACATATCAGCTGGAGTGATGTTTGGTACTGCGCATGTGCAGATCCATCTGAGGAATTTTTGATGCGAGGCATTTCTCTATGGAACAGTGGTTCTACAAAGTATTGACTCAGGGGGGCTGAATACAAATGCACGCCACACTTTTCACATATTTATTTGAAAAAAAATGTAAAAAACATTTATCATTTTCCTTCCACTTCACAGTTATATGCCACTTTTTGTTAGTCTAAATAATAATATACAATCCCATTAAAATACATTTATGTTTTTTGTTGTAACATGACAAAATGTGGAAAATTTCAAGGGGTGTGAATACTTTTTCAAGGCACTGCACATATTAAATACATATGCTAAAATTTTCAACATATTTAACTAGAATGCTATACCTATTTTACCCCTACCCCCGAAGCAAGTATAAAATAAACTTATCCAATACCTATAGTTTACCTGAGATGGGCCGGTGTATATAGCCTGCTTAACAGAAGCTTTTTTAATGAGAACTTATCATTTTGCCCATTCAGAGCATATCGACAGCTTCCCTTCATAGGACACCCCTTCCCTCTCCCCAAAGCTATTGATATCTTCCCATGCTGCACCATTTACCAAGCCAATCATGTCAACGGAGACCATGATAAGCAAGAGTGAGTGAGTGGGGAGATTGTAGGTAAGAAGTCAAGGTAAGAGGTACTGTAAATTTGCACTTTTGAGAAAACTGATTCATTCAAAACATTTCATGGTGGGTCACAGAGATGCTACAGGAAAGTATTGAGGTTCAGGCAAAAATGATGATTGGTCGTCTCATTCTGGATATTAACCGGAGGGAACGTGTGACCATTATATTGAAATAGGTCCACTGATCCTCCCCTGAAGGAAGCTTGAAACAGCAGTTTATTCAGTACAGGTTCATTTGGACAGCCTCTAAAAGGTATTTCAATAAAACCAGTGGGGTTACCATAAGTTTGGGTTGCTGTTAGACAATACGTTCGCTTTATGCCATTTTTTTTTTATTTAACCGACTTGATTTAATGGAAACTTGCTTTTGAGAATATGAATGAGATAAGGTAATTTGGTGATGTGCTCCATGTCCTGAGAATAAAGCTGTAAGAAATCCATAATTTAGTGACTGACTGAATAAAGAATCCCACTAAAAAGGTTTCGGCAGTAGACAAGACCGAATGTGAAGATTGATTTGCATATAAAAACGAAGCAGGAAAAGACTAAATAGATTTTTTTATTTGTTACTTGGAGGCAATGACAGTTTTGTACACGGAAATTACAGGTAATCCTATTTCTTGTTGAAAGTAATACATATTCATCCAAAATCCTGGATTTGGTCTCACCTAATTTTAATATCTTTTGCTGACACGTAGATTTGTCTTTTGCTGCCATGCTCTGCCACTTGCTAACAAATTTCTTTTATAAATTACCTTTTTGTTATCACATACAATACACATAAACTGTAAAACAAAACAAGTGCCCCAACCTTGACCTACTGTACTCTAATAAATTATATTATTCTGCCATAGGAAAGCAAAAAACACATGCAAACCGAACAAACTGCCACAATATCAGAGGAAAGTGTCATATTCATTAAATTAATAGTATGTTCTAATCTAAGATGACAGCTGTCAAGATGTTGAAAGATACTATGCACTGCTAGCTTTATTACCTATGCCCGCCAAGTTAAACCCCATTAGAGTAGAGGCAGTAGAGTTGAAGCTGCAGGAAAATGTTATATATTTTTCAGAATTTAGAGAATGTTTTTTAGGGGAGTCCAACTGATTAGGTTGAGTAGAGTGAGTTGATTACCATTTTTTGTCTAGCCACCAATCTAAGCTGACCATCAGAATGATCAGGACATGAGTTTCTTGAGAATCCCACTATTACAAAGTCTCTCTCCATACTCCTGGCTGTGCGTACTGTTCAATTTGAGATTAGGGAGTGTTTCTTCTGATTTTGTATTGGGATAATTATGCAAGTAAGCTTGAATTTTATAATCCAGTATTTATATACTGTATGTTGTTACTACCATTAGGGCATGGGTGTTAGTCACCTGGAGCATGACCTATGTCCTGGGTCCAGTGAGACTAACAGAGCTACATAAACATTAAAGCTCCCACTTACCACCAACTAAAAGATATATATATATATATATATATATATATATATATATATATATATATATATATATATATATATATATATATATATATATATATATATATATATATATATAAAAGGACCTTTGCTCCCCTCCCTCCATTCATGCATATATGCACACATACACGCATCTTGGACGCTCGTAAGTAAACAGCGATTGGGTAGCACATATTGGTTATCGATGGGTATGGCCAAAGTGAGAGGAATAACCATTATTTGTGTTTAATACAATTGTAAAGGTATTTAAAGTGTCGCCTATATGAGTATCTAATTTTTTTGCCATTTTATGGGTGCATACAATTTTTAAGATTGACATATTTGGTATCAATTTATTCCATACAGCCTTGTCTTTTACATTTTTAGTGTAATTTGTTTTACAGAAAATGTAGGTTTAAAAATATTGTGCAACTATTGTTTAACCTAAAATTTTTCAATGATCATTTTTTTATAGTATTATAGTACAGGTTCTCCCCTTTCAGAAAATGTTATAATGTTTAGGTAATTTAAGATAGGATAAGACAAAAGTGTTAGCTCTTTGTCTATATTCTGTGTGGATATGTATACCTAATGACATGGGAGCATCTTTTAGTGCAGTAGTACTATTAGCCCTGGCTGGTATAATGACACACTCCCAAGGTATGTGTCCATGATAGCCTGGGCTCAAATGAATTGTATTGAATGATGCTGGCTAGAGTAGTAGACTTTCTGAAAGGGACTGCACTGGATGGAAGGTAAGATTTGCAGCAAAAGTTGCATTTTTGTATCTGTACTAGGCATTTTTAAATGATTTTGTCAAAACAAAAAAAGTGTGGTAGGAGGGGTATATTTAATTTGAGTTTAGTATTGAATGGTCTAGTGCAAAATAATACTATATGATCAATCAATTTGAGTTGCTATGTTGAGGATACAATACACACACACCTCCTTTCCTGGGGACACACAGACAAGCATGTTGGAGGTATTTATATAGTGGTCCCAAATGGGACTGATGTATAGTGCCTTGAAAAATGATTGAAATTTTTCACATTTTGTCATGTTGCAACCGATAGCATAAATGTACTTTTTTGGGATTTTATGTGATAGACCAACACAAAGTGGCACATAATTGTGAGGTGGAAGGAAAGTGATAAATGGTTTTCAATTTTTTTCCCAAATAAATATTTAAAAAGTGTGGTGTGCATTTGTATTCAGCCTCCCCAGTCAATAATTTGTAGAACCACCTTTCACTGCAATTACAGCTGCAGGTCTTTTTGGGTATGTCTCTACCAGCTTTGCACATCTAGAGATTGAAATTGTTGCCCATTCTTCTTTGCAAAAAAGCTCAAGCTCTGTCAGATTGGATGGAAAACATCAGTGAACAGCAATTTTCAAGTCTTGCCACAGATTGTCAATTGGATTTAGGTCTGGACTTTGACTGGTCCATTCTAACGCATGAGTATGATTTGATCTAAACTATTCCATTGTAGCTCTGGCTGTTTGTTTAGGGTTGTTGTCCTGCTGAAAGGTGAAGCTCCGCCCAAGTCTTAAGTCTTTTGCAGACTCTAATGCCGCGTACACACAGTGTTAACTGTGGGACCTTATATAGACAGGTGTGTGCCTTTACAAATCATGTCCAAGCAATTATATTTACCACAGGTAGACTCCAATAAAGCTGTAGAAACATCTCAAGGATGATCAGTGGAAACAGGATGCACCGGAGCTCAATTTTGAGTGTCAGGGCAAAGGCTGTGAATACTTATACACATGTGATTTTCTTTAGTTTTTTTATTTTTAATAACATTTGCAAAGATTTCAAACAAACATCTATATTATGTTGTCATTATGGGGTATTTGTAGAATTTTGAGGAAAATAATGAATTTAATCCAACTTGGAATAAGGCTGTACCATAACAAAATGTGGAAAAAGTGAAGCGCTGTGAATACTTTCTGGATGCACTGTAATGCAGCGTACACACGGTCGATATTTCCGATGGAAACAGTCCGATGGGAGCTTTTCATCGGATTTTCCGACCGTGTGCATGCCCATCGGTCTTTTTCTGTCGCAATTTCCGACGGACTTTAGATTGAGAACCTGTTCTTAATTTTTCCCGACTGAAAACCTTTCTATCAGATTTTCCGATCGTGTGTAGGCAATTCCGACACGCCAAAAATCACGCATGCTCAGAATCCAGTACGAGACGGAACCGCTCGGTCTGGTAAAACTAGCGTTCGTAATGGAGATAGCAGATTCTTCACACTGCATTTTTTTAAATTGTTCAATGCGCTGTGCATTCTCTTCTTTATAATGCTAGAAGAATGAAGTTGTTTTGCTGCTCATATTCACACAGAGTTTTCACAAACGTATTTCTTTATTATTTCTAGGTCTCTCCTGAATAATATTTATTTTCGAATTTAAGCCAGATCTGCATAAAATATATATATTTTTTTTAAAGTGCATTTTTTTTTCTTTACTAACAATATTTGTATTATTGTATTTTATCGTGCTCTCCTTTTTTTTTATGTTACGTTTCCACAACACCATTATTATGTATTATTTGTAAACCTGTTTGTTGTTGGTGTCCCATGTTAATTTTGACATTGTATTTTTGAAATGTACCTGCCTACTCACCCAAAATACATTTATTTGCTATTTGTAGAAAAACACATAGGCAAGTATTTTCTGAAACCAAAAACAAAATTTATTTTACATCATAATAACAAAATAAAGATAAAGGCAACGCTGGAGAAATTGCTTGAATTTGCGCAGCCTTTGGCCCCCAAGGCAGACATCAAAAAAATTGGTAGCTTGAGAAGTCCAATCTGGTCCAGGAATCCCAGAGAACAGGAGCAGCAGCAGATGATATATGTACCCAGGCAGGTGCTTCTCAAGCTACCAATTTTTCCTTCAACAAACTTGATGTCTGCATTGGGGGCCCGGGTCTTTACAAATCCAAGCAATTTCTCCAGCGTTGCCCTCCTAGCTGGTTTATTGTGATACAAGGGGTTTTTCACCTCCCATAGATTTCTCATCTCCCGATATTTATCTATGAATTCCCCAAGGAATTCTGGGTCTTTAAATGGCAGCATTATGTCTGCAAGACCAAACAAAATACAAAAATAAACATCTCAGTATAATCTTTCAACACAATATAGGCATCAATCTAGATTCAGTATAGGCCGCACATGTCTCCAAAAATTAAAATCTTACCTTCGTTATAACGTTTGTCATTGTTCGTCGCGTCCGTTCCTCCTTCCTCTGCACACAGAACGTAGTTACGACACACATGTGTTTGAAGCTTTATATACACTGCGCATGCGTGAATCTCCGCTCGCGTCGCCTGTCCCTGATGTTCTTTCTAGAATATTCGCCGCCCCGTCTCTTTCGTTGCAGTGGGAGTGGAACATGGCGGAGACACAGCAGGTGCATAATTCCAGTAACGAGGAGGAGGAAAGCCCGGAGCCTGAAACGTCACGATCGAGGAGGAGATTTAAGGCCTCAAATATGTCCTTTGTGGAGATGTTGGAGATGGTGGACATCTTGAGGAGCAACGACTATGACGGGAATTATGGTCCGTACCCAAACCCAAATATGAGAAAGGCCAAGCTCATGAATAAAGTTGTGAAGAGTCTGTACAGTCATTTTGGGGTACGACGATTCAAGGATCAACTGAGGAAACGATGGACGGATCTCAAAATAAGGGAGAAGGATCAGTACAGAAAGATCAAGAAAGTTCTTCGAAAAAGTAAGTATATGTCGTGTGTACCTATTATTATTAATATTGCATGCTGCGCCATGTGTTTTTCCTTAATAAGGTCTTGTACACTGCAAAATGGCTACTTTCATGGTCATACGCACAGTAATCGGTCGTTGGAAACCTTGTTCGTTTTCCAAAATACGATGTTTTCACAGAGAGCTGATTAAATACATTTGTTGATTCAATTTTTTTAGTTAATCCAAATGAGTTTTTAGGACATTGTTGTCTAGATGTGTTTGAACCTAGAAGGAATAGCAAACTTTATTCAGTGTAATGTATGTAGAGGACACTCAGCAGCTGTTTACACATCTGACAGAACAAACTTTTTAGGGTGTCAAACACAGGTACTCCAGTGTATACTTTGGGGTGTCTCCAGGTGGGAAACTTGTCCAAAAAAGGAAAGTATTCCAGCCTGAGTAATTAAGGGAATAAATCATGTGTTCAGCTTGGAATTCTGCCCAAACAGACAATTGTCCCCCACTTCCAAGCAATGTTTATCATTCATATTTGTTGGCTCAAATATCTGTGTGCTAAGTATACCTTTTGTTTTATTCTCATAGGGGAAAAAAGAATCAGGAAATATCATGTCACCAGGGACCGCCCACCTCCTGAAGAAGGGGAACAGAGGTCACCACAAGATGAGGATGTGGAGGAAGGAGAGGTGGTCGAGATTACGACCACAACAGGTGAGTGTCTGACACCCCAGATTCAGGTAATAAGACATGTATGCCTGCATATTTCTAATAGATGGTGTGTTTTTTTGATTTTTAGGTGATGTACAGGTTGTGGAAGAACAATCAGATCATTTCACCAGTGACAGTGCCCAAAGGCTAATCCAGGACATCATGTGGTGTAGTCAGGATTTAGAGATTATTCGCAAAAAAACTAGGGATATTGAAGTTAAACTTAAGAACATGATTGATGTCCTTGGAAGAATATAATTTTCACAAAAATTACCACCATTTTGTTTATGTTTTTGAAAACATTTTAAAAAGCCTACTTTTGAAGATGCACACAGTATGTCAACATGACAACATTTACAGGGGTGACTTCACCCCATCTGATGAAGGCAAGATCCACACATGTTGGACAATGTAATGTGTGATCTTGCCTTAAAAAGTTTTTCTACGTTGAACTTTGTTATGTTCCAGAGTTGTGTATGTTGTGTTTGGAAACATGTCTGTTTATGTAACGTAACTCCAATTTTTTTTTGGTGAAAATGCAAAAATTATTATTTTTGTTAAAAAATAACAAAATAAAAAACACATGTGAATGTGTATGGAGTAAAAAAAATATTTTTTACTCAACAATGTGTGGCTTCTTCTTTCAATGATCAATACCATTTTTTTGTGTTGAAATTGGTATTTACAGTGACAATGGGTGTTTAGATAATAATGTACAAACCACTTGGCACTACAAGTGCACTAGGAGACACAAAAAAGAAACACAAGCAGGAAATTCAAAGCAAGATTTTTCAAGATTAATAAATGTAAAATTTATTACAAAAGTGCTGCCAAAACAATGGCCCCCCTCCCCGAAAAATATTCTGAATAATTTTGGCGCACTTCACGGGCACTTTGGGGGGGGGGCAAGCCAGGACGGGCCGCTTCCAGAAGACACAGGGGAGTAATTGGAAAGGGTTTAAACACAATTTGCATTAAGGACATTTGTCTTGAAAGATGAGAAATTGTTTATTTTTATAATATGCATAGTTTTATTTGCACATATATTTGGCTGCTAGTTCAGATTATGATTGTTATCATTTCAATTGTTGTTTGATGGTTTATATAACAGCTAGCATTTATAAGTAGTGATGGGCCGTGATGGGTTCGCACTAGAACATCCCAAACATGCAAATAGTTCTATTGAACATGCAACCTCTATTAAAGTCTATGGGGCAGGAACATGAAAAATCAAAAGTCCTAATTTTAAAGGCTTTTGTTGTTTAAATTTTATCAGGCATATTTTAACGTACATTGCAATACATATGACAATGAAAAGAGTCACATCAGGAAAATTTAATGAACATGTTATCTGAACAGCAGAACATAACTTGGTTAAAGACTGAAAGGTGTTAACAAGTTCCAGTCAAGTAGTGCTATGTAGTGCAGTTGGTAAAGAGTCTAAACCTCTCATAGTTGAGTGAAAAACTAGGCTGTGCTGTGGAGGTAGTCATAAGAAAAAGGGAGGGGGTAGAGGAGAGAGGGGATTTACAACTACTTGTTATCTCAGCCAAGATACCAGTTAGTAGTGAAATGAGTTGGAGGGAGGGGGAGAAGGGCTTGGGGACAGAAGGATCTAAGTAAGATGGGGTAAGGAAGGGGGAAGTTGGAAGAATTAGGGGTCTCCCTAGAGAGGACCAGGATCTGTATGTCCTATGCAACCTGCAAGTCATGGCAATAGGGGTAAGTCATCAAAGTCAGGGGGTAGGAAGTGAGTAATCCAGGGTCTCCTAGTTTTTTATAAGCAGAAACATTGTCCAGGACTGCCTCAATCTTGGCGTGGACCTTTGCTTGAGTGATTCTGTACTTCATCGCTAAGATGCATAGAGAAGGGGCTTTCCACCCTCTCTTTGAGGAGGGCATACAGTACAAGCTCTCAATTTCACCTTATGTCTCTGCGGCCTGGGGGATTCCATATGACAAGAAAGTTCACTATCATAGGCTATACGCGAAGTCTGGCGATTTTTTGTTACTGCTTTTTTCTCCCCCTTTTTTTTTTAAGTTTTCCACAAAATAAAACTCTAAATTTAGTTGTGGATCAGTCCCTACAGGGGCGCTCCGGCAATTGTTGATGATGGGGATGTTTGGGCCCCTCAGAATCCAATGATTTGAGGTGGGGGGGCTGTGGTGGACCCAATGCGCCTCGACTGGATCAGGAGCCTAATTGGCATATCCAGATCCTACTCCGGATTTTCTCCGTCTGGAAAATCCGGTGCCACAGGGTTCATGGTGGGTTTGGTAACGCCAAACCGACCTGGGGGTGGGAAGGGGCCTGGGAGCCCCTCTGTTTTTTTTTTTAAGTTACTCCTCTCATGTTGGAATGTATCTTCAGCAGGTTACTAATATTCTTGTTTTTCCCTCTCTCCTCTTCCCATTCATCTCTTTTCTCTCTCTCTCCTCGAATTCCTCTGGTGGTGCTTTTAGGTCTCACAGATTGCTCCGGTTGACTCTCTCAGGCTCCAGGTTCGCCTCTACAAGCTCTTTGGGTTTCGCTCTGCCGCCTTTCCCTCCATGGAAGGGTAAGTCCAATGCTGTTTGTATAGATCATTCCCCTCTGATCCATGCCTAATCCACACACCTTGTCCACTACGTTGAAATTAATATCACACAACACTCAGGGTCTTAACTCCCCGATCAAGCGCAGAAAAACCCTCCAATACTACCACTCAATACATGCTGAAGTCCTCCTACTGCAGGAGACACACTTTCCATCCACGTTCAAGCCCACTCTTCTTTACCACAGCTACCCACAATTCTTTTTAGCATCAGCGGAAAATAAAACCAAGGGAGTCGCGATTTGCTTTGCGAAACACATAAACCTCTCCCAAACTGAAACTATTATCGATCCCCAGGGTCGCTATGTTCTAGTCTCGGGTTTCATAGATGGAGAACTCTACACCTTTGTCTCCTACTACGCACCAAATAAGGGTCAAAAATCCTTTATGGAATCTCTGGTCACTAAACTACAGAAGCACCTTAAGGGGACGGTATTCATGGGGGGGACACGAATGTTGCCTTTGACTTTTCTCTAGACAAGCTGTCTAACGGTACATCTAAACCCAAACGTCCCTCTAAACAGAGTGTTAAAATTGCTAAAATACTTAATGAGGCTGACCTGATAGATGTTTGGAGGGAGACCAACCCACGTATTAAAGACTACACACATTTTTCAGCCCCACATAACTCCTTTGCCAGGATAGACCACATCTTCACCAGGGCCTCCACGCTTCCCCTCATTAAGAACTCCAAGATCCTTGATTCGTCGCTCTCGGACCACTCCATAGTAACACTATCCACGTATAAACCGACGGGTACCAATAACCGACCACGTTGGCGCCTACGGGAAACCCTATTAAACGACCCGATTCAATGCACGATACTGGAATCTGCTATCCAAGAATACTTTACCTTGAACTCGACAGAAGGGGTTTCTCCTTCTACCGTATGGGCGGCCCATAAACCGGTTATCAGGGGTAAACTTATCCAGTTAGCCTCAAAAATCAGGGCGGAACATAGAGCTGATACAGTCCGACTTACGGAGAATTTTCGTGAGTTAGCGAAGGACCATAAACGTAACCCCACTCCCGATTCGTTAGCGAAATTGGATACAGCACGGGCACTTCTAAATATGACATTGACCACGTCAGCAGCTCAACATCTTAAATGGACTAGTGCCAAGTTTTACGCGCAACAAGATAGGATTGGTTCCAGACTGGCTGCTAAGCTTTCCCCCAAATTACGCACTCAGGCCTTTCCCAAACTCAAGGTAACCTCAGGGGAACTCTCACAGAACCCGAGCAAGATAATGGACACCTTTAAACAATTTTACGCTGACCTCTACAAATTAAACCCCAACGCGCCCCCTAATCTGAGAGATAGATTTCTAAATAGCCTTCAGTTGCCCTCCCTAGACAAGGCACATTCAGATCTCTTAGAGTCCCCCTTCACACAAGAGGAGGTCTTGGATACTATCAGGAACCTTAAGCTGGGCTCCTCACCGGGTCCAGATGGCTTCTCCACGGGATATTACAAGAAATTTGGTCACTACCTAGCACCTCATTTAACCAGATTGTTCAACTCTCTCAGGGATGGAGCTACCTTAAATTCAGATTTGAATGCGGCATACATTTCGGTGATACCCAAACCAAATAAAGACACTAGTGAGGTAGGCAACTATCGCCCCATATCTCTAATTAACAATGATGTCAAAATAATGACTAAGATACTTGCCAACCGCCTATCCAGCTTTATCTCGTTATATGTTCACAAGGATCAGGTAGGCTTCATCCCTGGGAGACAAGGCCCGGATCAGATTAGAAGGGCTGTTGACATCGTATCGTTGCTTCAATCTCACTGGGATGGGATGCCCGCACAAAAAGGTTTTTTACTGTCAATTGATCTACACAAGGCGTTTGATTCGCTTGATTGGGCATACCTGTCTGAGATCCTTAAGCGATGGGGGTGTGGCAAATACTTTCTTAATCTTATAGACTCCCTTTATTCCACTCCTTCGGCACAAGTGCGCCTTTTGGGCAGGTATTCGGAGTCCTTCCCCATAAGCAGGGGAACCAGACAGGGATGCCCTCTGTCACCTCTTCTCTTTGCAATTGCAATTGAGACTTTAGCCGTTGCCCTACGATCACACCCGGACATTAAAGGGGTTACTTGTGGCCCCCACGAACACAAATGCGCACTATATGCTGATGACCTCCTTCTCTTCATCACATCTCCACTGACTTCCATGCCTATGATTCTTCGGATCCTGGGGGACTTTAGTGGGATTTCTGGCCTACGCGTTAATATGGACAAATCCCTGGCTTTGAACGTAACACTCCCGCCGGATATACTAAAACAACTCAAGGATAATTTTACTTTCGCCTGGGCCCCTCACCAGATTCCATATCTGGGTATCAAGCTTACCCCAAATATAGAAGGACTTTTCCGCTTAAATTATCCCTCCATGGTTCAGAAATGTTTGCAGGACGTGGAGAGGTGGTCTAGATGTGGTCTATCCTGGTTGGGCAGAATCCATGCGGTAAAAATGACCCTGCTTCCTAAACTCTTGTACCTATTCCGCTCATTGCCAATACCTTTACCCAAACGTTTCCTCACAAAAACACAATCAGACATACTACGATTTATCTGGGGAAAGAAGGGCTACAGATGTCCCTCGGATACGCTCTACAGATTAAAGACGCAAGGGGGGTTGGGCCTTCCCAATCTTTGGGCTTATTACCAGGCAGCACGGCTGGCTCAAATATCACTAGCATACTCTAGTCATGATAAACCGGACTGGCTTGCTATGGAAAGGCAGGCCGTTCCACTATATACTATAGACTTCCTTTTGGGTTGTTCTCCAAAAAACAGACCGGCTATCATGGCTCCTACCCTGTCACACTCTATGGCGCTTAGTACCAAGCTCTTCTCCCTTAGCACCATAATCTCTCCATTGACACCTCTAACACATATTTTTCATAATCCCGACTTTCCCCCTGGGATGGACATTGGGGCATTTAAATGGTGGACTGACAAAGGCCTTTATCGCATCGGACACTTCTTTTCCCCCTCAGGACCTCTCTCATTGCAACACTGTAGGAAGAAACTGGACATGCCCGACTCAGAACTTTATAGGTTCTCACAAATCTCCCACTTCTTGCACTCCATCTGGAGCACCAAACCACTGCCACCCAACATTACCCCATTTGAACACTGGTGCATCAATACGGCGGATCAGAGGGGGGGCATTTCATTGATCTACACAGCACTTATGACTAAACAATCTAAACCCTCTTATGCCAGAGCCTGGGAGTACGACTTGGACGATTCTTGGGATTCTGCGACTTGGTCTCGAGCTTCTGCGAGAGCTTACAAAGGTATTCTCAATGTCTCCCTTATTGAAGCCAGTTTGAAAGTCTTATTGAGATGGTATTATGTCCCTTCCAGGCTGGCAATACTTTTCCCAGGCACGTCACCAGTTTGCTTCCGAGGTTGCGGGTTGGAGGGCTCTATGGTCCATGTTTGGTGGACCTGTCCTCGCATACGATCGTTCTGGCGGAAAATTTTCCGGGTCATAAGCTCACTGACAGGCACCACTGTTATGCCTCACCCTAGGTGGGCTTTGTTTAATTTTCCTATCCCGAAATTAACCAAAGCTTCCCAGGCCCTATCATTTTTTCTATGCTTAGGAGCCAAAATAACGATAGCCAAAGCCTGGAAAACGGGTACCATCTCTTTTAGGTTGTTTAAACGAAAGGTGACCTGGGTCATGGTCCAGGAACAAATTGTTGCCAAGCTCAATGACACCACCGAGAAGTTTAGGGACATCTGGGAACCCTGGGCGACCCTCTGCAATATCTCCCTCATACCAGGCGTACCTCCTGGCAATATAATTACTCACTGCTCAAGTTGATGGGTAGAGCTCCACCTTCTTCTCTCATTTCCTATCCCCTCACACGTTTCTTTCCTTCCCATCTTATATCTCTGTCCTCTTCTATCGCCTCTCTTGGCGAACTTCTATATCCTGCACTTTACCTGGTTTATATGATAACTTATATCTGAGTTTTATATATCGCTATAAGGAGATTTATAGCCCGTCTCTTCAGTCCTGACTCGGAACCTGGCCATATATAACTTGGGGCGGCTCCGAGCCCCCGACTCCTGGGCTACAGCAGGATCCCATTTGGGGCTCCTGGGAGTTCGGGGAGCACGGAGTGCTCCCAGCTTGGCTCTCTTCTGAAGGCCAACTGATGTTCCGGAGCCTGTTGCTTCCTTGACAGGAGAGACGGGCACTTGTTATCTGGTGCGACCTCCATGGTCGCTTAGTCAAGCAAATGTGATGATTGTACCTATCTGTTCAATGCCATGCCTGTATACTTCACATTGTTGTGCGGTTGCACTGGTTATCATTTGTTAAGTTTGTAAAACCTTAATAAAAATTTTCAAACGGAGAAGGGGCTTTCCAGGCTTTAGCAATGGTCTGCTTAGCTGCAGTAGTGATGAAGAGGAGGAGTTTAAATTGACGGTGGGTTACTGCTATGGGATTGTTGTTCAGGAGAGCTATTGTGGGGTTAGGTGGTAATGGTTACTTGAATAGGGTCAAGAGGATCTTGAATACTTCAGTCCAGGATGCTTGCACTGTTGTGCATTCCCACCAAATGGGCACATGCATACCGGGTTTGGTACAGCCTCGAAAGCAATGTGGGAAATATTGGGAGGAGAATTTGGCGATACTGGCAGGTACCAGATACCATCTGGTAACCACTTTGTAGTTGGTCTCCAAAGCTACAATATTGGTTGAGACCGTTTTGGTCACCTGCCATATATGTGCCCAATCGGCTGGATCAAGAGTTAGGTTGAGGTCACTGTGACAGACCCCCGTACTCAAGAGTATGTCCGCCCTATATGCGCCCTTTGTCCGGTACCAGCACGATCCAAGGTCCCTTAGCCCAACCAGTCACCTTTTGAGACATTATTGTAGGATGGAAAAAATTAGACTGTTTATTCAAAACCGGTATAAAGTAACAAGAGACACACAGGTATTCAAACTTCTCATCAGTAGACCGTCTTATCAGCGGAGAGGGCTGTTGGAGGAATCCCCCCCTTTACATAATCACACAGGACGGGGTAAAAAAGTGGCTGCAGGAGAACCTCCCCCCTTCTGGCAGCTAATCCACATGCACATATACATCCCAAAATAGGTTGCCCCAAGGCAGACAGAAACAATAGAACAATGGGATACATCCACACCTCAAATGATCTAGTAAAAAGTCTACAACAGTTTATGAGTCCAAGCTCATACAATATTCCAGCAGTTGGAAAGGTGGAATTTATCTTCATATTTTCTTGAAGGATATTGTTTAGAAATATTACTGTCTAAAGTGAAAGAGCTCCCTTTCCCTTCTTTCAACACAAACCACACATATAGAACCCTGGATAACAGGGGTAACACGAAATGCTGAATCCGGTGTGGTTGTACAGTGAGTCTGATTAGTGCAGATCAGACTGGGGTTCTCGGTCACCCTGCGCCCCAATAGACACAGGGTAACTTACACATAGGAGGGGCCGGAGGTGCTGAACAAGGAGTTTCCAGAGCTCTCTAAGGTAAGCTGGGTTCCACAAGCCCCCTGACCAAAGTAACTCCTGTCACAGTCGCTTTCCCATTTGCTTGTGTATGCTGTAGAGGTCCGAGATGAGACATTTTAATGAGCCATTTTAAAGGCTTATATGCAAGTTATTGCCATAAAATGTGTATGGAGGCTCGGGAACTGCCCTAGGGGACATTTATCAATGCAAAAAAAGTTTTTAAAACAATTGTTTTTTTAAGGAGCAGTGATTTTAATAATGCTTAAAGTGAAAAATAAGATGAACTATTCCTTTAAATATCGTGCCAGTGGAGATCCCCTTAGTCTGCCTGCAAAGTGGTGCATCTGTGCAATGTATAGAATGTATTAAAAATTTAATTTAAACTTGCTCGCAGCTGTAATGTATTGCCGGCTCACTGTCCCCCAAACTTCAAACTTGTTAGTTAAGGGTTCCTAGATGCCCCCTAGCTGCAGCCAAAATTTGGGGTCTCTGGACCCAAAGGGTCCCGAAATGACATTGCTGCAGATGGACACAGTTGACCGACTTTGGGACCCCGTACCAAATTTGGTGTGAAAACCCAGTGAAACTAGCACTACAACATATCCAAAGATGGAGTTCCTATCACCAAGTGGCCCCGACATACTGGGCCCCAAAGTCGGTTCGGAAAATGTCAAGCACATTTCTGCAGCAGAGAATGACATTTTCTGAACCGACTTTGGGGCCCTGTATCTCGAGGCCACTTGGTGCTAGTCCCCATCTTTGGATGTGTTGTAGTGCTAGTTCCACTGGTTTTGCACACCAAATTTGGGGTTCTTAGCTCCAAGTGGCCTTGAGATACGAGGCCCCAAAGTCGATTTGGAAAATGTCATTCTCTGCTGCTTGACCCAAGTATAAGCTGAGGGTAGCATCTTCAGCACAAAAAAATGTGCTGAAAAACTCGGCTTACTTCCATGTCCCGATAGCGTCAGAGTTCCAGAAATACCTTTGCTTTGCTGTCCATCAAATCCATCTGCAGTTCACCTGTCTCTCATTCGGGCTTACGACATCGCCTTGTGTGTTTTCAAAACTCTTGTTGGCTGTCGTGGCACTGATCAGGACAAGAGGTATCAGTCTATTTCATTATCTGGATGACCTGCTGTTGTTATCCCAGGACAGGGAGCAGTTGCTAATCCACAGATCCCAGGTCATCTCCACTCTACTCGAATTCGGTTGTCTACTGAACCTGGAAAAGAGCCACCTAGATCCTATGCAGTCCTTGGTATTCCTTGGGCTCACTTCGATACTCTCAAGAGCTCATCTCCTTGCCCCTGAAAAAAAATTCCAGTGATCCGGGACAGAGTTCGGCTTGCAATGTCCCCCTCTCATCTCTAAGCCTCACAATGCCTAAAAATCATCGGCACCATGGTTGCAACAACACCCATGGTAAAGTGGGCTCACTGGAAAATGCGGCAGAATGGCACTGGTGGGCAAAAGTGCGTACAGGTACGTCCCCTTTAAGAAGCGGTGCTGCGGGCGCGCGCCCGCCACCTGACTGTGACCATGGGTCCCGCAGACTCGATGTCTTCTGGGTGGCCATGATCGTGTCATGGAGAGGTAGAATGGGGAGATGCTTTTGTAAACAAAGTATTGCCCCGTTCTGCCTAGTGACAGGACAAAGATCACTGCTCTCTGTCATTGAGCAGTGATCGCTGTCATGTGAGGTGTAGCCCCTCCCCCCCACAGTTAGAATCACTCCCAAGGACACACCTAACCCCTTCACCGCCCCCTAATGGTTAACCTCTTCACTGCCAGTGTAATTTACGCAGTAATCATTTTTATAGCACTGATCGCTGTATAAATGACAATGGTCCCAAAATAGTGTCCAATGTGTCCACCATAATGTCGCAGTCCCGATAAAAATCGCAGATCGCCGCCTTTACTAATAAAAAAAAAGAATAATTAAAATGCTACAAATCTATGGCCTATTTTGTGCAAACCAATCAATATACGCTTATTGCGATTTATTTTATTTTTTTTACCAACAATATGTAGAAAAATACATATCGGCCTAAACTGAGAAAAAAATTGCTTTTAAAAAAAAGGGGGGGATATTTATTATAGCAAAAAGTACAAAATATTGTGTTTTTTTTTTTCATAATTGTCGCTCTTTTTTTGTTTATAGTGCAAAAAATAAAAACACTGTTGCATGACCGCGCAATTGTCAGTTATATCGACGCAGTGCCGAATCGCAAAAAGTGCTCTGGTCAGGAAGGGGGTAAATCCTTCCGGGGCTGAAGTGGTTAAAAAAAAAAAAGTTTGGGTAAAAAGGAGTAACACCATCTGCACAATGGCAAAATGTGTTCACAAGAGAAGCCTTGATGTAAATCTTTGTTACACATCAGATGACTTTGCTGAAGTCTCAATATACTAAATATACTAAATTATAGAGGGACAACCTGCAGTTTCCCCTTTGTATTTGCTAGAAATCAAGTATTGTAATGTAATAACAGTACACTATTTGTTGAAAGAGATTTGAAATGCATGCAATACATTTAGAGATTTTCTTTACTCAATCCCATTGGAACTTTAATTTGGAGAGTGAAACGGTCTTATATTTTGCACACAGTCACACACATATTTGTAGGTAGACACCAACCCTGTAAAGGAAATGCCCAAATATGTTTAATGCACTTTGGAAACATCTCACCTCCGCTGGTATATTTGTGCTGATAGCAGTGTTTGCTGTGCAGCCCGCTCTGTTGCTGAAGCCAATCTGCGTGGCTGCGGTGGCAAGAATGAGGAAGCTAGCTCTAGCCCCACCTCTGGCAGTAGGGACAAGAGTTTCCTGCATGTAAGCGCAGCGCACCCTGCAATCTGGCATCCCCCCTCCAACCAAGAGTACATCCAGGACAAGTGTCCATCCCGCCTGCCTGCCCTTGTCATGGCTTTCCTCAGAACAGCAGCAGCTCTGCAGTGCACTGACTGTCTGTGTGTGTCAGAAGCAGCCGGGTAAGAGATCCGGGCCGCCAGAGCACTGTGGGGTAGGAGTGCCTGTGGTGTTCTCCGTAGCAGGGGGACACTTGTAGCAGCCAGCAGCAGTGGAGCTGCGGTTGGTGGCTGTGGATGCAGACATTTGTGGATGCTGCGGATGCAGATAAGTTGCTGGTGCCAGCTACTGCAGAAACGTGAAGGCTGAAGCAAGGTGCAGAGTGAGACAAGCCAGGTCAGATACAGAG
The DNA here is from genome assembly GCA_028564925.1 of Lithobates sylvaticus. Taxonomy (NCBI): domain Eukaryota; kingdom Metazoa; phylum Chordata; class Amphibia; order Anura; family Ranidae; genus Lithobates; species Lithobates sylvaticus. Next base: position 336,724,364 of record CM053026.1, on the reverse strand, counting down.
GAATCAAGGTACATCAGAGGTAAGACTGAAGAAAGGTCAAGCAAGCCAAGGTCAGGAATGGAGAGAATCAGAGTAGTCGGGAAGCCAGGTAAGGATCAGATCAAAGATAGGCACTGGAAACAGGATTCAGGGGAAAACTGCAGATCAGACAGCAAAAGCCCTAGTACGTCTGCCATTCCTTATAGACTACAATGGGCGCCAGTGCTAATGTGCGCTTGCGCATAGGCGTTCGCCTGAGCCCGCGGACATGCCTGTCAGGAGGGACATCATGGGAATTGTGCCCACACATTCGCAATGACCTCTGTCTCTGCACATCTGCTCTGCTATGGCCAGCAAGTCCCAGACACAAGCATTCTAATCCCTCTGTATCGAAAACTAAAAAAAAAGTTTTGTCTTTAGTTATACTTTCATTTCTTTAAGATGCAGATATGCTTGGTATTGCGCTTCTTTAAATAACCCAAATATACTTTATGTATTCTTCAATATATTTAACACTACACAGTCACCTAGAGGAGAAGAACATCTGTAAGCCGTCAATGATTCATTTCCTTGCAACTGCACCTGTTTTATCGATATTGTCAGCCATTTGTCAGTAGAATCTAAGAATCAGGCTTCAGTCAATCTCTTATCTGTGACAGCTTTCATAGGCATTGCTCAGATGGAAAGTGTGATGCCAGTTTGCCGAAGTATTAAAATCAAGTTTTCTTAATCCACTCTGCCAAAGCGTTAAATAATAGCCTTTACTGAGGATTTGTCAGTTCTTCTTCAGGCAGATGGGTTCAGAACTATTTACTTCACTTGCCTTCATTAAATCTCTTCAGTAAATACAATTGTCTGCTGCGGGCCATCAGAGCTTTCACTTTGGATTATATTTTAAGCACTGGCTGTCTGTCAGAAAGCACATTGATTTGCTTAGAGTAGAAACTACAATATTGTTGATATTTACATGACTGTCAGCATACTTTATCTTCAAGTACTATAAGTAGTATAATGGCCAAGATAGCTTTGATCTGCTAGCACTTGTATAATTCATGTTATTTGTCTCTAGCTTTGAGTTTGATGTAACCTCAAGACTAAAGCTGGCCATACATGGGTTGAAAAATTAACAAAATTTCACGTCGAAAGAACAATTGTTCGATTTTTGAACAATTAGTGTGCCTACAGCAACAGCCATTTTTCATGCTGCCATCAAAAATGAGCAATCGAATATGTTGGAAATTTCTTGGAGAACGATCGATTTGCGAATCATTGTTGTGAGAATTGTTGAAGAAAAAAAGAAAAGAAAAATAAATATGTATGAGCCAGCAAAGTGTGTGACCCGGTAGGAAAAGAACGTTCACTGTCACGAAAGTTCTTCAATACCATACTGTCTCATTGCAATGAAAATATATAATGCAAAGCAATGTACAGCATACAATTCTGAATAGGATGGTTTGCTTTTAAATGTCATGAGGCATTCAAACTCCTCTTATCCTCCTCAATTGCCACAATGCCAGGCGTCATGACTGCAATTTTCTTCTCTTTGCTGTATCTCTTATTCCATTGTCGTGCACGGTGTGAAAAGAATAATATTGTCATTAATTCACCATGATTGGGGAGTGGAATTGTACAGAGGGAGTGTATAGTAAGGATTGTCTGTAAGGTCAAACTACATTGCATCATTTACGGCTAATAAAGTAGTATTCGCACAGCTACTTTTGAAACAATGATGGCACAATCGTATGTAGCACTACACCCACAGGAGCTTCTGTTGAATGGTTCCTTTACTCCTGCACTGCCAGGCAACAAGGGTTTTACACTCACATCTTGACACAAGAAACAGCCTTTGAGCTGGGTTTTGTTGTTTTATTAGGGGTGATAACTTGGATGGGGTAAAGAGGTTATGGGATGCCCCACTTGACTGAAAACGATGAATGGGGACTACTTCTACCCTATGTAAAAAAAATCCTGGACTGTTCTCTCTCTTCACCTTCAACAGTCTTTAACCACTTTAGCCCTGGAAGGTTTTACCCCCTTCCCGACCAGAGCACGTTTAGCAATTTGGCACTGCGCTGCTTTAAACGGGATTGCGTGGTCCTGCAATGCTGTACCCAAACAAAATTTGCGTCTTATTTCCCCCCACAAACAGAGCTTTCTTTTGGTGGTATTTGATCACCTCTGCATTTTTTTTGCAATATAAACGACAAAAGACTGAACATTTTGAAAAATAATGATATTTTCTACTTTGCTATGAAAAAAAAATCCAATGAACTCAGTTTTAGTCATACATTTAGGCCAAAAAGTATTCAGCCACATGTCTCGGGTAAAAAAAAAAAAATTCAATAAGCGTATATTGGTTTGCGCAAAAGTTATAGCGTTAACAAACTAGGGTACATTTTCTGGAATTTACGCAGCTTTTAGTTTATGACTGCCTATCTAATCTTCTTGAGGTGCTAAAATGGCAGGGCAGTACAAACCCCCCCAAATGACCCCATTTTGGAAAGTAGACACCCCAAGGAATTTGCTGAGAGGCTTGTTGAGCACATATTTCATTTTTTAGTCACAAGTGATTAAAAAATTACAAAAAAATAAATAATACATTTACACAAAGTTATCACTGAAATTATATATTGCTCAAACATGTCATGGGCATATGTGAAATTACAAAATACATTCTGCTGCTCCTGAGTATGGGGATACCACATGTGTGGGACTTTTTGGCAGTCTAGCCGCTTACAGGACCCCAAAAACCAAGCACCGCCTTCAGGCTTTCTAAGGGCGTAAAATAGTGATTTCACTCCTCACTACCTATCACATTTTCTGAGGCCATAAAATACCAAGATAGCATAAAACCCCCCAAAATTACCCCATTTTAGAAAATAGACGCCCCAAGCTATTTGCTAAGAGGCCCGGTGAGTATTTTGCAGCTTGTTCTTGCTGTCAAAATAAATAAATCAGTGCTGCAGCTGTATGGCAACATAAAAACATTGCAGTTAAGTAAAAAATACAGTAACAAAAGAGCAGAACAATAGAAAGAGAACAATAGAGAAAGAATAGAGAGAGAGAAGAAAAATAAAATGACAACATTTTTGGGCGTTTATATTTTATATATACCATATTTATCGACTTAAAACACGCGCCAGCGTATAACACGCACCCCAAGTTTAGGAGGGAATTTTAAGGAAAACACTTTTAGGATGGAAGTTTAAGGAAAAAAAAAAAAACTTACATTTAAATGCCCATCAATGCAGCCTTATCAGTGTCCATTGCAGCCTTGTCAGTGCAGCCTTGCCAGTGCAGCCTTGTCCCAGTGCAGCCTTATCAGTGCAGCCTTGTCCCAGTGCAGCCTTGTCCCAGTGCAGCCTTTCCCCAGTGCAGCCTTTCCCCTCAGTGTCCATCGCTTGGACGATTTAAAATTGGCGCTGCCGAGGACAGTATCCGATGGGGGACACTATCTGACAGGACATCGGAGCGGAGCAAACACCGCCGAGATAGCAGGGACTGGGCAGAGCCGAGATACACATAGCCGAGTGTACTCGGCTCCGCTCACAGTCACGTCCAGTCCCGCCCTATGATGGACATAACACAGGTCCAATGGCGTGACTGGGCATGACTGTGAGCGGAGCCGAGAAGAGCCGAGTACACTCGGCTATATGTATCTCGGCGGCAATCGCTCCGCTCACAGTCAGCGTAGATCCACGGGGGATCAGTGGGGATCGGCGTATAACACGCACCCACGATTTTCCCCAGATTTTAAGGGGAAAAAAGTGCATGTTATACGCCGATAAATACGGTATATATATTTTTTTTTTACTTTTTTTCTTTACTCTCAATGGCATCTTTGAAAACCCTTTGAAAGCATGCCCTAGACTGTGTCGTGCTGTACCCTATGCTAATACTCCACTAGTGTTTGGTAGCGTTCAAAACATTCACTGATGTCAAGACCAGGTTGGCCAGAACAGGAGGGACAATAATAGCAGGTTTTCAAGCCTATGTGTGTTTCCTACAGACACAACATTTTCTTTGGGGTGATTGTTGGTAGGGGTACCAGGGAGGACATATGGAAAATGCCTCTGATGCAGCTGGCTCACTGCATTTGTGTTGGGAAGGTGGGGCACAGCACTGTCTGGAAACAGAAGGGCTGTGACAATCTGGTCCTGGAATTTAAGGAAGGATCCAGTTTGTCCTGAAGCTTTGTATAGCACATAAGTGTTCAGCAGAGCCGATTGGAATAAGTATACAGATATTTTTTGTACCAGCGTCTGGCCTTACAGGCAATTAAGCACGGTGCCATCAACTGGTCATTGAGGTCCACCCCTTCCATATTAAGGTTGTATTCGTGGACACAGGTTTCTTCGCAACACCAGTCGCCGTTTGAATTTGGACAGTTGTATCTGCGTGAAGGGAGGACAGAATGAAAACCTTCCGATTATGCCTCCCCTTCACTGCGAGCAAATTATTACTTCTCAAGCAGGCTCTCTCCCCCTGTCGAGACTCTACAAGCCACTGGGGTAAGACCCGGCGATTAGATAGCATGGTGCCACATGCACCAATTCCATGATCAAACAAGTGACTAAAAAGTGGCAAGCTTGTGTAATAATTGTCCACGTACAAGTGATACCCCTTTCCGAATAAGGGTGACACCAAGTCCCAAACAATCTTGCCAGTGCTCCCTATGTAGTCTGGGCAGTTCTCGGGCTCCACGTGACTATCTTTTCCCTCGTAAACCATAAAACTATATGTATAGCCTGTTGCCCTGTTACAGAGCTTATACATCTTGACCCCATATCTGGCACTCTTGCTGGGAAGATACTGTTTGAAAGACAAGTGGCCAGAAAACTTAATCAGGGACTCATCAACGCATACAAGTTGATGGGGAGTAAACAAGGCTGCAAACTAGTGGTTCAAGTGGTTTACAAGGGACCAAATTTTGTGGAGCCAATCGTATTCAGGGTCACCCGAGGACGACAGAGTTCATTGTCATTAAAATGCATGAACCGCAAGATCTGCTTGTATCTAGCCCTGGCCATGGATGCAGAGAACACGGGCATATGATGAATTGGGTCAGTGGACCAATATGACCGCAACTCATTTTTTTTAGTTATGCCCATGAGGAGGGAAATGGTCAAATGGGGATTAGCGGAGTTGAATTGACCAGCATACAAATTGCTTTGGTCCAAATAGATTTTTATCGATCTTCCGTGAAAAACAGTGAATAAAAACACAGTGACGGAAAATCAACTGTTTCCACCTGACTTCTGGGTTGGCCAGTGAATGGGGGAAGTACGGGTGCTGCAGAAGTGGTGGGCTCTCAATTAGGATTAGCAAATTCAGCAGGAAGGGCACTATGGGCTTGACGGGCCTTCTTGGTGGCTGCGGGACACTACTTGCACTAGCCACTGCAGCAGCGTGTTACTACAGTGCTGGTTTGACTATGACCAGGGTGTATTAGGCCCCTGGTGCTTGCCAGTTCACCAGAAGAATGAGCGGCACTAGTACTGGCTCTCTGCTCCATACGAGAGCTCTGCGGTTCTTGCACCTCAACAACAGAAGAAGAATGGGGTTGGGTATGCCTGACCTTAGCAAGGACCACTACTCCGTCGTCAGAGCTACAGTGCCTTGCAAAAGTATTCACCGCCCCTTGGCTTTTTACTTATTTTGTTACATTACAGCCTTTAGTTCAATGTTTTTTTAATCTGAATTATATATTTGGTGGTAATTATATATGATTGGTGAAATAAAATTAGAAAAATATATACATAAAATTATTTTTCAGAAATAAAAAACTGATAATTGGAATGTGCGTATGTCTTCACCCCCTTTGTTATGAAGCCCATAAAAAGCTCTTATGCAACCAATTACCTTCAGAAGTCACATATTTATTTTTTGAAATAATATCCACCTGTGTGCAATCTAAGTGTCACATCATGATCTGTCATTACATATACACACCTTTTTGAAAGGCCCCAGAGGCTGCAACACCTAAGGAAGAGGCACCCCTAACCAAACACTGCCATGAAGACCAAGGAACTCTCCAAACAAGTAAGGGACAATGTTGTTCAGAAGTACAAGTCAGGGTTAGGTTATAAAAAAATATCCAAATCTTTGATGATCCCTAGGAGCACCATCAAGTCTATCATAACCAAATGGAAAGAACATGGTACAACAGCAAACCTGCCAAGAGATGGCCGCACACCAAAACTCACAGAGCGGGCAAGGAATTAATCAGAGAGGCAGCACAGAGACCTAAGGGCTTCATGGCAGAGTGGCCAGAAGAAAGTCATTACTTTCAGCAAAAAAACTAAATGGCACGTTTTGAGTTTGCGAAAAGGCATGTGGGAGAATCCCAAAATGAATGGAGGAAGGTGCTCTGGTCTGACGAGACTAAAATTGAACTTTTTGGCCATGAAAGAAAACACTAAAGCCCCATACACACGGTCGGACTTTTTCATCAATTTGGTCCGATCGGACAAGGTTGTTGAAAAATCAGACCGTGTGTATGCACCATCGGACAGTGTTCGTCGGTTTGTCCGTCGGACAAAGTCTTATCTCCTGCTGGAAAGATTTCCCGTCAACCCGGTCCGATCACACCAAATCCGAGCGTGTGTACGCTTGTCCGACGGACAAAGTGCTACGCATGCTCAGAAGAAATTCTGTGACGGAAGCGCTCGGTCAGGTAAAACTACCTTTCCTAATCGACACAGCACATTCGTCACGCTGCAATGTTAAAATGTCTTTAATGCAGCGCATTCTCTTTTTCTTTACAATGCAACAAGAATGACATCTTTTAGCTGCTCCTATTCACCCGCACTTCTCACAAACTTACTTCTTTATTACTTTTCAGCATTTATACACTACATGTTTATTTTTACTCAGATCGTAATACAATCTTTCTTATTTTTTTACCCAGATTTTTTTTTTTGGGGGAATACATATTTGAAGGAGATTTTTTTTTTTTTGGAGGGGGTTTGTATGTCTCAACTTAGCAAAACCACATTATTAACATTTGTATTTCTTGCTTACATTTACTAGGAGTTTGTTGGTTGTTGGTGCCCCTTGTTAATTCTAGGATTAGTGAAATGTACCTGCCTACTCAAAGAAAAACTGTCATTGTAGAAAAGTAAAACACAATAGTCAATGATTATTTCAAATCAAAAAAACCTTTATTTAGGTCTCAGCAACAGACCAAAGAGGAACGCAGCCATGGTGAAACTTGGGGAATTTGCAAAGCCTTGGACACCCATGGCAACCATCATTTTACAGACTTAAACAATTGGGGGCATGAAGACTACCTATCTAAATAATAAGGGAGCGCAATCTGGTCCTGAAGTCCAAAACATCCGGAACTGCAGCAGATGCCATCTAGGTCCCCAGGCTCTGGTACTACGAGAGGCTCCATCTTCTCTCAGACCAGACTGAGTCCAGGTTGTCACTCTCTTGTCTTCCTTGTACGCTTCCTTCCACGCCGTGGTGCTGGTGCTGGTGGGGTGGCAGAAGGAGGAGGAGGAGGCGGAGCAAGGTCACTCTCGCAAACATGTGTGAGGGGAGTCATCTCCCCAGCCATCCCCTCATTTAGTATTTTGAGGATGACCTCCTCACACATGCTGCGTTGCCCCGCCTCCATACCCGTAAATTTACTTGTAACCAAGGAGGCAAAGGCCTCCTCGTAGGTGGGTGTGGCATAGAGGGAGGCTGAGGCATCTTTTATCAGCTGGAGCGCTGACTCTCCCACCTCCCCCATGTTTTTCGCCCTTCTGTAGGGAAGGCGGAGGGGAGAGACTTGGGAGACAGTCAGGCTCCTACGCCTACCCCCCTCTTGGCTGCCACTACCCCCTGCCTCCTCCTGACTGCCACCTTCCACAGCCACCTCCTGGCTGAGGTCTTCCTGTGTATGAAAAAGGGACATAGTTTCAGTTATTTGTTCATCAAACACACACAATTCTCATCTAGTGACTGTTGCAAAATGTTTTCAAATACAAAACCATACAATTCTCAGCCCTGCAGTTTAGATTCTTCCCAAAAATGTCTCCCACACCACTGTCTGTTGATATGTCAATCACGTTAGGAAATAAGCAATTGGGGATCCTGAATTAACTGAACATCATTCATTATTCAACAAACTGGTTCCAAAACTACTATACCTGGAACAAGCTGGGCACCTGCACATATTCCTGACTGGAAGGCCCAGGTTGGTCCTCGGAAGCCTCACGCGGGGTGGCGTGCGTGGAAGGACGCGTGCAAGGAAGAGTCGAGAGTGACTTCCTGACAGTAGCCTGGTCTTTGAGAAAGTGGAGCCTGTCATAGTACCAGAGCGTGGGGACATGGACATCAGCTGCTGCAGCTCCAGATGCTTGTGACTTCAGGACCTTATTGCGCTCCCGGAAATAGGTAGTCTTCATGTTGTTAATCTTCACTTTTAAGTTTGCGACGGTTGCCATGGGCAGGGTAGGCTTTACAAATGCCACCAGTTTCAGCAGGGCTGCGTACCTCTTTGGTCTGTTGCTATAATCCCTGTGTTTTGCCTGCCATAAGAGGGGGAATTGCCGGTATTTATCAATGAAGTGTGGGAGAAAGCTCACGTTGTAGAAGGCATCCATCACCTCTGCAAGACACAACGCCACACAAAACAATATAAATAATGTCAGCCTAAACTCTCCTAATCTTCTCCATAAAGAAGCCTCAAGTTCTAATCAGTCTAGGCTAGTTATGTACCAACGTCAAATTGTACCTTCGTTTGTAGCGATCGTCTCGTGCGTGAGCTTTCTCTCCCCTCGTCTCCCAGATCGTGGCTACGACACAGGCGTGTGACGTTTTATATACAGTGCGCATGCGTCAAACTCCGCCCGCCCCTGACGATCTTTCTCGTCTATTCCCCACCCCTTCTCTTTACGGCGCAGTGGGGAGAGCACATGGCGGGGACACAGCAGGTGCGCCACAAATATCCCACCAACGAGGAGGACGAGGAAAGTCCGGAGGCAGAAACGTCCCGATCCCGGAGCCTGAAATTCAAGGCCTCCAATATGTCATTTGGAGAAATGTTGGAGATGGTGGACATATTAAAGAGGAGCGACTATGATGGGAAGTATGGGCCTTACCTCAACCCCAATGTCCGCAAGGCCAAGATCATGTCTAAAGTTGTGAGAAGGCTGTACAATCATTTTGGGGTACAACGATCCAAGGAGCAACTGAGGAAACGCTGGTCAGACCTGAAACTGAGGGAGGCCGATCAGTACAGAAAGATCAAGAGAATTCTTCAAAAAAGTAAGTAGTTGTGTTTTGTGTTTGATTTCTTGCTTGCATACTGCTCCATGTGGTTTGATTTTTACAAAGTTGTACATTCCAAAATGGCCACTTTCATGTTCGTCTGTGCATTCGATCGTACTCAGCCTCGATCTTTCTGCCACTGTCATGGTCGTGTGTGTGTCCATTCGATCGTACGCAACCTCGATCGTGCGGCCACTTATAATACGATGTTTGGTGTTTTTTTGGGGGAAAGGAAGTTTGTTCTCCCTAGAAATGTCATCCAGAATGTAAAGCCAATTTATTCAATGTAAAGGAGAGGTCACCCAGTAGCTGTTTACCCATCTGGACTCGAGAGCACTAGTGCTGGGACACCCAAACCCCCTTTTTATTAGCCTTTTCCACACATGTGCTCCAGTGGATACTAGAGGGGGGTCTCCATCACACAAACTTCTACCAAAAAGCTAGTCAGTTTAGCACCTTTACAAAGTGACTACATTCATGTAGTTGACATTTGTAACTGGCCAAACTAAAATAGTGTCCGTCACTTTCAAGCAATGTTTGTCATTTCCTATTTCTGCCCTCAATAGTTTGTGTTGCTAAATCTTCCTTTTGGACATTCTCATAGGGGAGCGAAAACTTGGGCCGTCTGAGGAAACCCCCAAACCAACACCTCCCAAAAAAGGGGAAAGAGCAGAAGCAGAGGAGGAGGAGGAGGAAGGAGAGATCATCGAACTTGGAGAAATTGTCACCACAACAGGTGAGTGTGGGAGAACACAGCTACTGGTAAGCTAATCCATGTATGGCTGCCTCATTTCCAACACCCCATTTTTGTTTGTTTGTGGTTTTTAGGTGACGTGGATGTTGTGGAAGAAAAATCGCACTTTACCACAGAGAGTGCCCACGTACTCATCGGAGAGATAATGGTCTGCAATCGAGATCTAGATTACATAAAGCAAAACATCAATGATGTTCAACAAAAATTGAAGAACATCATTGATGTTTTAGGAAAAATATGAAAACGCACCAAGTAATTAACACACATTTGTGCCTGCTTCTGAACACATTTGCAACTTAAAAACTGTCTGAAATTTGGAACATGCACACATTGTGTCCACATGTGCTAGCTCCCACCATGGTGGATGAATGGCAACGTTTTTTTGGGGGTGCAAACACTTTACGAACTACGAAAGTGGTTGTGGTGAAGGGGTTGCACCCCAAAAAACGTCCATTCATCCCCATGATGGAAAATGGCACTTTTGAAGCTTCTAGGCATGTGTTTTACCATCTAATGACCATTTTCAGTCCCAAATTGTGTGCATGTTCCAAATTTCCACTTTTCGGGGGTGACCCCCCCATGTGATGAAGGCAAGATCAAACACACTTTGAACATATAGTCATGTCTGATCTTGTCTTCACTTTACAAAGTTGAACTTTCCAAGTTCCTAGGTTCTGTTTTGCTCCATGCCTGGTTTTACCAATTGCGGAATGTTTGTAAACAATGTTGTAAATAACCAAGATGTTGTCAGTTTTGGCGTGAAGATTGTAAACGCACTTGGGAATGTTTTCCTAGTAAACTTTTATTTTTCTAAATGTGTGGCTTCCTTATTTAAAAAACACAATGCATTATGTATGTAAAATGAAAAGGATATGGGGGACAATGGGTGTTATTTACTAAAGGCAAATCCACTTTGCACTCCAATTTTCTTTCCCGGGGAACTTTTTCAATGCACTTGTAGAGCATAGCGGATTAGACTTATGTAAATGACACCCACAGTGCTTTGTACGAAAACACGGAGCACAGCATTTTGGAGAATACACACATGTCAGACCTGGTGATGAAAAGGAGTATTTTGGGTGTCAGTTATGCAGTACAAACCTTCTCTAGACCAAAGATTAGGTAGCAAACACACAACATGAGAATAATCTTTTTGGGAAGAAGAGACTGTTACCTCCTTTTGCCCAGAAAGTGCATTCCCACTGTCGAAGGCAAAGGGAAAAAATGTCAAAGTAAAATAAGCTAAAAAGAAGACTGAAATGACATGAAATCATAGGTTGGTTAAAATATCAGATTTATTAAAAAATGCCGCTCACACATCGTCAGGCAGAGCAATGGCCCCCCTACCCACAAAGTACTGCATATATTGGTCCCGGACCACACGGGCATTTAGAGGGGGCAAGCCTGGACGTGCCACTCGAAGGGCTGTGAGTTCGGCATTTGGAGAGCCCTCCACATCTGGGCCAACGGGCACCACATAGTTCCTGTTATGTCTTTTGAGGAAGTTGTGCAATATGCAACAGGCAAGAACTATGTGGTTCAGTTTGTATTCCGCCAAGTTAAATGCCGTCAGGAACAGGCGGAAGCGGCTGGCCAGGATGCCAAAAGCGTTCTCCACAACTCTTCTGGCTCTGGACAGCCTGTAGTTGAAGACCCTCTGGTCCGGGGTGAGGGTCCTCATCGGGAACGGCCTCATCACATGGGGAGTCAACGCAAACGCTTCATCTGCGACAAAGACGAAGGGGAGTCCTTCGGCATTCTCCTCTGGAGGTGGCAAGCACAGACTGCCACTTTGGAGACGCCAGTAGAACTCCGTGTGCGTAATGGCCCCACCATCCGATATCCGGCCGTTCATCCCCACGTCCACATACATAAACTCGTATGTTGCCGACACCACCGCCAACATCACTACACTATTAAACCCTTTATAATTATAATAGTAGGACCCCGAGTTGGGCGGTGGGACGATGCGGACGTGTTTCCCATCAATTGCCCCTCCGCAGTTAGGAAAGTCCCAACGGCTGGCAAAGTGGGAGGCCACAGTCTGCCATTCCTGTGGCGTGGAAGGGAACTGTGGAGTGAAACAAGAAAAAAACATTAGTCACTTTGCACCTAAACATTGCAAGCAGATTAGACAATCAACATCTTGGAACAAGAGCATTGTCTAAAATTGGAGGCTGGAAAGTATTTGCACAGAAAAGTAGAGGCTCCCCTTCACAGATTACTCACCCCCCATCAATCCCCCCACTTCTGATGGGCCATTGGCAATAACTAGGGGTTTTGGGGGGGGGGGTGGACAGCTAACCCTCTGCACTTCATTGATTGGCAAATGGCTCAATAATGTGGGCTAGTTTGGCCAGACCCTCTGTACTTAACACTATTGGCAGGCCACAGGAAAGATCAAATAACATTTCAACCCCCCCCCCCCCCAAAAAAAGGCAGGCACAGTGTGACATTATTAAATTACCAAGCAAGCTAATAGGAGGGAAAGAAGACAAAAAAATAGGAAATGGAATGTATGGAGGCAGTCCCTTGCACTACATGCTTTGCTGAATTCATCCCTAAAGATGCGCACTATAAAGAGGTAGGTATATAGTGTGTATGGACCTTGGGAAAGCCAGCAGATAAAGGATTGGTACCATCTGACAGAGCAGTTGGGGGAGGGGGTTCCTAATGAGTTTGCGCCCCCCCCCCCACCAAAAGAACAAAAAAAGGGGGCTCTACATGAAGTAAACCACACAGCAAACATTTGTGCATATTTTAGGGGGTGTTTTGGGGCAAACAATACTATGCAGCAGACAAAAGACATTGCTTAAGTGACTAGGCCATAGGTGTCTATTGGGGCAGAAGAGCATGCTGGTGAGGTAAGTGAAGGGAAAAATGCATGAAGGAGAAAAGGGGCACAGCATATTAGAACATATTGCAATCATGGTAATTAGGGAAGGAGGTCAAAAATACAAGTCATTAGCAAACAGAGCATACATAGAAGGGAATAGTAAAGTAGAAATGTTACCTTAATATAGTCCTCCTGCAGGACCTGAATGATGGCAGAACAGGTCTCTGGAATAATGATTCCCAGGGCCTGGGGAGAGATACCTGAAGAGAACTTCAAATCCTGAAGACTTCTCCCTGTCGCCAAGTACCTCAACGTGGCAACAAGCCTCTGCTCCGGAGTAATGGCTTGTCTCATGCAGGTATCCTGCCGGCTGATAAAGGGGGTCAGCAAAGCCAAAAGACGGTGAAAATCGGGGTCCGTCATCCTGAGAAAGTTCCTGAAATCATCAGGATTATTCTCCCGGATCTCACGAAGCAAAGGCATGTGCGAGAACTGGTCACGCTGAAGCAACCAATTCTTGGTCCACATACTCCTCGTCACTCTGTTCATGGACGGGTCTTGGGTCAAAGCTAAAAGCCCGACACCAATTCCGCGTACAGCACGAACTCGGCGACAAGTACGCACGGGAAACATCGCTCAGAAGGTCACAAAAGGTCGGCTGGTCAGAACGGACAAACAGAAAGCACCGATAAACAGCAAGGCCTGAAAGAACGAAGTGAATACCAGCAACGAGCAGACAATAAGCAGTGCAAATCAAAGCGTCCTATATCAAGATATAGGCCGCAATGACCAACAAATGCGAACTGACTACACGCACTAATAAACAGATACGCACGACAAGCACAAACTGAAGAGCAGTAACGATCTGAGTCAGAAAACTGAGAAGCGCGAATCTTAAGTCACCAAACTTCCACTAACTCTCGATAAACACGGGATCAGCAGAAGGAGCCCAACGGGTGCCTGACGTGGTGCTGAACTTCCCTTTTGTAATCTCGTGGACGACGACTTACGTCACGACGTTCTTCCGGACCGGATATTCCGACAACTTAGTCCGACCGTGTGTACGCAACGCCAACATCGGACAAAGTACGTCGGACAAAGTCCGACTGACCTGGTCCGTGGATTGTCCGAGCGTGTGTATGGGGCTTATGTCTGGCGCAAACACAACACATCACATCACCCAAAGAACACCATCTCATATGCTGTGGGATGTTTTTCAGCAGTTGGGACTGGCAAACTGGCCAGAGTTGAGGGAAAGATGGATGGTGCTAAATACAGGGATATTCTTGAGCAAAACCTGTACCACTCTGTGTGTGATTTGAGGCTAGGATGGATGTTCACCTTCCAGCAGGACAATGACCCCAAACACACTGCTAAAGCCACACTTGAGTGGTTTAAGGGGAAACATGTAAATGTATTGGAATGTCCTAGTCAAAGTCCAGACCTCAATCCAATAGAAAATCTGTGGTCAGACTTAAAGATTGCTATTCGCAAGTGCAAACCATCCAACTTGAAGGAGCTGGAGCAGTTTTGCAAGGAGGAATGGGCAAAAATCCCAGTGGAAAGATGGGGCAAGCTCATAGAGACTCATCCAAAGCCACTTGGAGCTGTGATAGCCGCAAAAGGTGGCTCTACAAAGTATTGACTTTAGGGGGGTGAATAGTTATGCACATTGACCTTTTCTGTTATTTTGTCCTATCTGTTGTTTGCTTCACAATAAAAAAAATAAAATAAATACATCTTCAAAGTTGTGGGCATGTTCTGTAAATTAAATGATGCAAATCCTCAAACAATCCATGTTAATTTTAGGTTGTGAGGCAACAAAACACGAAAAATACACAGGGGGTGAATACTTTTGCAAGGCACTGTATCTGGCAGGGTGCCGCTGCTGTCTACTGGATCGTATTCTGCATTAATCTGACAGATGAGTGACTTCCTTCTCCCTCTCATCTGTCATGCTCAGAAATGTGTAGGCCTCTTCACTAGTGTACCTCCGATTGGACATTCTGGCCTCTACATTTACTGGTACAACTAGTGCGACTTACAGGCACCTGATTGTCAGAGGCTGCTTCAATCGCTACAAAAAAAACTGTTAGCAGTCGCAGGGATCAGGCCTGACTTTGCGAATGCTGCAGTTATGTGTTTTCTGTTTTGTAAGTGACAGTGATCGGTTTATACTGAACTTGGGTGGGCTTGGCTGGGCGGAGGGGCCAAACGCAGGTGCTAGCAGGTATCTGTGCTGATCCCGCTAACGCTACATTTTTGGAACCCTAAACTACTGGGGATGCTAGTATAGATCTGATCAGATCAAATATATTAATCCGTTCAGACACTATACTACTAAGGGAGGTGTATGGTACGTGCGTGGGTGTTGCGCGACTTGCACTAATCTGACACTGCCTGGGGCTGATGTTGACCCTAACTGACGCTAAAAACTAACTGATGTCACCTGCCAGGCAATCAGGGGGTTAAACCTTTATTGGGTAATATATGGCGGGTGCCCTGATGCTGTAAAAAATGAACTAACTAACCATCATCACCCATAACACTATTACGCTGATCATTGGTGACAGGGGGTGAAAGGGTTACCTAGGGGGCAATCAGGGGGTCAAAACCTTTATTAGGTAGTATATGGGGGTACCCTGACGCTATAAAAACCTGGCTGTGAAACTAACCAACTAACTGGCTAACTAGCGTCACCTATGACACAAATACAGCGATCAGTAAAAAGATCTACTAGTGATACTGGTGACAGGGGGTGAAAGGGTTAACTGGGTTTAGGGGGTACCCTAAAGCTACCTGGGGCTACTACTAACTGCCCTAACACTGATTAGAGTCACAAATGACACCAGTACAGTGATCAGTGAAAAATCTGAAAACTTCACTTGGTGACACAGTGACAGGGAGTGAAAGGGTTAATTGGGGGGTGGATTGGGGGTTGACAAGTGTGCCTACGTGTACTGGTGTTAGTGTAGTGTTGTGCAACTCAATGTTAGACGTCCTCTCTCTGGAACCAAAAAGAGTTCCACGTGGGGAGATGACATCACTTTCCCTGCCTTTGTTTACATTACACAGGCATTTCATTCGCCAGAACTGATCAGCAGGCCTGGACCTGAAGACTGATCGGTTCTGTAATGAATCTAACCACCGCAGGGGAAAGGAGGACCTAACTTCTTGGGGACCTCCTCGCGGCGAGGTCTCTCGGAAGTGGGGAGGGGTACCTGTCAAAAACAGGTACCCGCTCCCCCCGAAAGTTGCCAAATGTGGCAGTGGAGGAAGCAAACAAGCAGGGCTTTCCCTTTTGGGTGTAGCTCCGCTTTAAAGTAGTTGTAAACCCTCACATATACCATCCTCAGATGACACACAGAGATGAATTAAACATTACTTAAAGAGGTATCTCCTTTTTTTTTTTTAAATAAACCATGGTGATTATGTTATAATGTGCTAGCATGCACCACATATTAGCATACCTTCCAACTTTTTGAGATGGGAACGAGGGTCAGCTCTTAGCAAAAGTATGTAGGCATAGGACACGCCCCCTGCCATGAAAAAAAAAAAAGATTAGTTAAACCTACAAGTGCTTTTTTTTACCACTAATATTCCTTTATACTGGCTTGTGAAATTTGCAAATGCAGCCATTTAGAAATTGGATGAAATGTTTAGCACTGGGATAAAAAGTGCATTTTATAGACAAATGAGGAGGAAAGAGGGACAGAGGGACTTTGTTCCAAATCAGGGACAGTCCCTCGAAATCAGGGACAGTTGGGAGCTATGTATTATGACAGACTTACCTGTCAAATGGAGCCCTCCAGTGCAGCACTTCCATTTTCACCCAGTCTTCCTTCTGGGTTTGTGCTCTCTGGTCGCTTGAATAGCAGGGCCATGATGACCATCGTGGCACAGCGCTCTGTGTATTCAGGGCACTCTAAATGTGCCGTGAACCATCCTTTTTTTATGTTAGCTCTGGATCAACATCATCTGTGTCAATGGTGCAGGCAGAATTTTCTGCGCATGTGCCAGGGACATCATTGTCTGGAGCCAAGGTACCTACAGTTAGAGTGGCTGTAAACCCACAAAAAAAAAAAAAACCCTGCAAGACAAAGGCATGATTAACTAATATGCATTGCATACTAGCTCGTTATGAAATACTCACCTTAGATCGAAGCCCCTGCATCGGTCACAGCACACTGCTCTGCCCGGCGACGTCTCCCGGAGTTATTTCCGGGTATCGCGGGCTCTGGCACTGTGATTGGCCAGAGCCACGATTATGTCACTCCCGTGCATGTGTGCGGGAACCGCCAGTAATGGCATGTTGCTTCAGTGCGTATGTGATGATGACACTGGCACATGCTGATACAGGGGATATCTCCTAAACCGGACAGGTTTAGGAGATATCCATGGTAGCTACAGGTAAGCCTTATTATAGGCTTACCTGTAGTGAAAAGTGGTCTGTAAGGGTTTACAACCACTTTAAGACTTATAGGCTTACCTGTAGGAAAAATGGTACAATTTGAATTTAAAGCGGTAGTAAATCGCTGGGTGTTTTTTTTTTCCTAACCTGAAAGGTGCATTGCATACTAGCACATTATGTTAAACTTACCTGAAAATGAAGCATTCCAGCACTACGCTGTCACTGCTGCAGACGCTCCTATCTTCACCCAGCTTCCTTCTCGGTTCGTGGACTCCGGTTGTGTGACTGGCCGGAGCTGCGATGACGTCACTCTCATTTACGACTCAGGACTCTGAAGGAATAGCCCGGATGGCTGTTCCTTCAGAGTGCATGTGCCGGTGATGTCATCAGCTGCATATACAGTAAATATCTCAGAAACAGCGCACATTTAGGAGCTATTTACAGTAGCTATAGGTAAGCTTTATTATAGGCTTACCCATACATCCCAACTTTTTTTAATGGAAATGAGGGACACCTATCAGCAAAAGTATGCAGGCATAGGACACACCCCATGGCCACGCCCCCTTAAAGAAGAATTGTACAAAAAAAAAACAAGATTGGTTAAACCCACAAGTATTTTTTTTTTTACCACTACTATTCCTTTATATTGACTTTTGGAATTTACAAATGCAGCAATTTTAAAATCAGATGAAAGGTTTAGTGCTGGAAAACACTTTTTGATAGATAAAAAGTGTGTTTTATATACAACTATATCGATCAGAACAAAATGAGGGACAAATGAGGAGGAATGAGGGACAGAGGGACATTGTTCCAAATCAGGGACAGTCCCTCGAAATCTGGGACAGTTAGGAGCTATACTTACCTATAAGGCAAAGTCAGAGATGGGCATTTACTCCTACTTTAATAGCACCTTTTAAGCTTAATACTGCACTAACTCTAAATATGCACTCACCAAAAAATTGGATATACTTTCCCCTTTAATATATGTTTTAACCCAGCAAAGCAAAGCCTTTCTACATTGTTCTTATATATAACCTAGAGATTCCTATTTTTATACAGGTTTCACCAGATTTTTCGATACTCTGAAAATTTCTCATGAGGTGAGTACAGATGTTTCTGTCCATTGCTGTTAGGTTAACCTCTTTGCACTGCATAAAATATTCAGGATCAACAAAGCAGTACAAGCAATTACTCGGTGTGCTTTAACACTGCAATCTTGATGAGGAAACAAGCAAAATGAAAAAAGACAGGGGTATACGAGTGTTTATTGGAAAGCATATGTAATCCTGAAGGTCCTTGTTGTGCATTTTAATATTAAAGCACGTTGTACTAACCTTTACATGCCCCAGTATTGACCTATTCTTTCTACATTTACAGCTGTTTACAAGATTTCAATCATTTACACGATACTGATTTATTGTGTGGTCCTTCCAGGGCCTCCCTGCACCATTAGGTTTGTAAGCCTTTATCTGCCTACTGCTTATTAAATCCTCCTCTGCTTTAGCTACAATGCCTTGATTTACAACGGTTATCACGACAAGATTTAAGGTGGAGAAAAAAAATAGCATGTAAAGGTTACACTTCATAGAAACAGTAATCAACCTTTCCAACCACACAAGGACTTCTCATTTCAGGAGTGACACCTACCTTTATTAAACCCTAATTAGGGTTCGTCTGCTACCATTTAGTCATCCAGATGGATTTTCCTTTGTGATATATACTTGAAAGTAATGAAAAGCGAAGTGCTATTTACAATTCGGAACTCTTACACCTTTGTGCATTCCACGCCATTGCTCTACTGAAGCTTAAAGGAAAAGCACAAAAAACAAACAAACATATACAGTACTTGCATCTTCTCCTCTCCTTGCCACTTACAGCACTCTGTTGACAGGAGTAGTGATGTTACTGTCACTACTACTCAAGTCAGCCTTGTAGCAGAAAGAACTCGCCATACAGGCCCCCCCTCTCCCACTGCAAAAAAAAAAAAAAAACGCTGCATCTTATGCCCTGTTCTCTTGTCCTGTACTGGCTGTGGGACTCTTAGATATAAACGCATATGGTTTACATAATGTGGTGACTGTGAATAGGTCCTCTTTGATCTATCACAGAAATCTGAAGGTGCAGAGCTGCTCAGGTCAGCTCTGTACACAACACCTGTGGACGGAGCCATCCAAGGACAGCTTAGTTCACTGACATTAACAGGTTGAACTGTCTTTCAATGGGGCTTTAATAAGCATCATTTAGAAACTGCGCTGGGAAATGAACTGCTACCTACTTTGGCATTTTTAAATGTACAGCAGTA
The DNA here is from genome assembly GCA_028564925.1 of Lithobates sylvaticus. Taxonomy (NCBI): domain Eukaryota; kingdom Metazoa; phylum Chordata; class Amphibia; order Anura; family Ranidae; genus Lithobates; species Lithobates sylvaticus. The sequence continues at coordinate 336,704,818 of CM053026.1, read as the reverse complement.
CAAAAATGGCTAAAGCGTTTTTTTAACCAAAAAACAAAAATATATGTATTGTAGCTTATCAGTCCTTAGATGTGACAGCTGCATTATTTTCTTTATTTAAGGATTTTTTTATCCTTTATTTTCACCTGGCGATTTTGCTAGTGACAAACTTCCTAGAGTGACCATACTCACACCCAACTGTATCTATGGAAGAGCAGCATATTCACCATAGGCTGCACTACTTATTTGGTCTACAAACTCCTCCCCCTTCTCCTAACCATCATTGCATAAGCAGGAGGGGTCAAGTAGCTCATAGGCCTTGCAGAAAATCTACTTGAAGAAAATAAAGAAAACACAAACAGCCACCACATCTAAGTGCTGCAACATATTACATGTCTTTCTTGGTTTTAGAAATGCTTAAGCATTTTTATAGCACTGATCACTGTATAAGTGTCAGTGGTCCCAAAAAAGTGTCAAAAGTGTCCGATCTGTCCGCCGCATTGTCGCAGTCCCGCTAAACATGGCTGATCACCGCCATTACTAGTAAAAAAAAAATGATGATAAAAATGCCATAAATCTATCCCCTATTTTGTAGACGCTATAACTTTTGCGCAAACCAATTTAATATATGCTTGTTGCGATTTTATTTTTTTTACCAAAAATATGTAAAAGAATACATATTGGCCTAAACTGAGGGAGAAATTTGTTTTTAACCCCTTTGTAAACGCTATAACTTTAGCGCAAACCAATCAATATACGCTTATTGGAATTTTTTTAAATCAAAAATATGTAGCAGAATACATTTGAAAAAAAAAAAAAAAATATATATATTTTTTAATTGTTGCTTATTTTTTTTGTTTATAGCGCAAAAAACAAAAACCGCAGAGGTGATCAAATACCACCAAAAGAAAGCTCTATTTGTGGGGAAAAAAAGGACATCAGGTTTATTTGGGTACAGCATCGCACGACTGCGCAATTGTCCGTTACAGTAACGAAGTGCCGTATCACAAAAAATTGCCTGGTCATTAAGGGGGTAAATCCTTCCAGAGCTGAAGTGGTTAATGGCTGTGTGTTGAGTTATTTTGAGGGGACAGCAAATTGACACTGTTATACAAGCTGTACACTCACTACTTTACATTGTAGCAAAGCGTAATTTCTTCAGTGTTGTCACATGAAAAGTTATAATAAAATATTTACAAAAAGGTGAGCGGTGTACTCACTTTGAGATACTGTGTATATATATATATATATATATATATATATATATATATATATATCATACAGAATGGTTACAGTGTACAGACTGGTGTGTATATAAAATATATACACACAAGTCTGTACACTGACACTGTACTGTATGAGATATATATACAGATTATACACACACTGGTCTGTATATAATGTACGATACAATGTCAGCAGGGTACATACCGGTCTTATACCGTGACACTGTGCCGTACATTATATACAGACTAGTTTGTACCTAGTTGACACCATACTGTACATAATATACAGACCAGTCTGTACCCTGACTCCATACTGTATATACAGACTGGTCTGTACTCTAACACTATACTGTACATTATATACAGACCGGTCTGTACCCTGACTCCATACTGTATATACAGACTGGTCTGTACTCTAACACTATACTGTACATTATATACAGACCGGTCTGTACCCTGACATTGTACTGTACATTATATACAGACCGGTCTGTACCCTGCTGACACTGTACTGTACATTATATACAGACCAGTCTGTACCCTGCTGACACTGTACTTTACATCATATACAGACTAGTATATATATATATATATATATATATATACACACACACACTGTCAGCTTACAGACTGGTCTTATACACTGTACTGTACATTATATACAGATCAGTCTTTACCCTGCTTTCACCGTAACATACATTATGTACATACCAGTGTGTGTGTATATATATATATATATATATATATATATATATATATATATATATATATATCATACAGTACACTGTCAGTTTGCAGACTGGTCTGTATATAATGTACAGTACAATGTCAGCAGGGTACAGACTGGTCTTATACACTGACACCGTACATTATATACAGATTGGACTGTACCCTGGCACGTACTGTACATTATATACAGACCAGTGTGTATATGTACATATATATATATATAAAAAATCTCTATTACATATAGAATGGTGTACCGTATGGTGTCAGCAGGGTACAGACCGGTCTGTATATAGTGTACAGTATGGTGTCAGGATATAGATCGGTCTGTATATAATCTACAGTATGGTGTCAGGGTACAGACTGGTCTGTATATAATGTACAGTATGGTGTCAGGGTATAGACCGGTCTGTATATAATGTACAGTATGGTGTCAGGTTACAGACCGGTCTGTATATAATGTACAGTATGGTGTCAGGGTACAGACTGGTCTGTATATAATGTACAGTATGGTGTCAGGGTACAGACCGGTCTGTATATAATGTACAGTATGGTGTCAGGTTACAGACCGGTCTGTATATAATGTACAGTATGGTGTCAGGGTACAGACTGGTCTGTATATAATGTACAGTATGGTGTCAGGGTACAGACTGGTCTGTATATAATGTACAGTATGGTGTCAAGGTACAGATTGGTCTGTATGTAATGTACAGTATGGTGTCATGGTACAGACCGGTCTGTATATAATGTACAGTATGGTGTTAGGGTACAGGCCGGTCTGTATATAATGTACAGTATGCTGTCAGGGTACAGACTGGTCTGTATATAATGTACAGTATGCTGTCAGGGTACAGACTGGTCTGTATGTAATGTACAGTATGGTGTCAGGGTACAGACCGGTCTGTATATAATGTACAGTATGGTGTCAGGTTACAGACCGGTCTGTATATAATGTACAGTATGGTGTCAGGGTACAGACTGGTCTGTATATAATGTACAGTATGGTGTCAGGGTACAGACTGGTCTGTATATAATGTACAGTATGGTGTCAAGGTACAGATTGGTCTGTATGTAATGTACAGTATGGTGTCATGGTACAGACCGGTCTGTATATAATGTACAGTATGGTGTTAGGGTACAGGCCGGTCTGTATATAATGTACAGTATGCTGTCAGGGTACAGACTGGTCTGTATATAATGTACAGTATGCTGTCAGGGTACAGACTGGTCTGTATGTAATGTACAGTATGGTGTCAGGGTACAGACTGGTCTGTATATAATGTACAGTATGGTGTCAGGGTACAGACTGGTCTGTATATAATGTACAGTATGGTGTCAGGGTACAGACTGGTCTGTATATAATGTACAGTATGGTGTCAGGGTACATACTGGTCTGTATATAATGTACAGTATGGTGTCAGGGTACAGACCGGTCTGTATATAATGTACAGTATGGTGTCAGGGTACAGTATCTTCTCTATTCCTTGGTGTGGCACTTCCAATCCGAGACTGAAGGGAATGGTCAGATCAGACACACTATCAGAGCTGTCCCCTGTAGTGCTGTCCTAACATTTACATTCACATAGCATCAAACATCACTGGATCCTTGGTGGTGAAGGTGCAGGTCCCTCGGTTTTGCCACAGCCCCTGGTGGATCATCTCAGCATGCCGAAAATGGCACCCTTTGAGGCAGCAGCCCCTCTGACTGGTGGAACTTCCAGACCCAGCTGAACCACCCCCCCCCCCCTCCCCTGTCTCCCTCTCAAACTATTTAGCAGCTCCTCAGTACCCTGCCGGGCAGTGGGGACCCCTTCCTAGGGATTGGTTGAGTACTAATTTATAATCCAGCTGTCTCATCCTCCCAGTGTTCTAGAAGCCCCCAGAAAACAGGGGAGAAAAACTCTGCAAACAGAGAGAGTCAGAACAAGTAATCAAGAGCTATTACACTTGATTACAGAGAGACTCCAGCAGACTAAATTTACCTACCACCTAGAAACCTACCTAGGGGGATGCTACATCTATTTAGGAAAATCAACAAAGATTGCTATTTGCTGATTCACCTATTGTCAGAACTGATTCATTCATCAGCCATGACCATACACTGCACTGCTTGCACATTTTGACTTTCTAGGAGTTAATCGTAATCAAGTAAAATTTCTAACGACTAAAACGTTTTCTGACATCCTGGAACATCTTATCAGAGATGTTATGTGTTTTTTTTTGGCACTGATCTCCATGTAACAAGCAGATCTCTCTAACTAGAAGTGTGATATAGGTCTGCTGAGTTGACGAAAAAACAGATCTGACAGCCCAGATGTTATAAAGACATAAGGTCTTTAACAAACTTGTTTTAACCCTATTAAATATTAATGCAAATTACCTAATCTATTGCAATAACGTGCTCTACATTTGGTAATAATGTATTTAATCCAAAATCTGAGTCTATAAGCAAAAATGCTCATAGCAACACTTTTTTCTAGTTCTTAAGACATTAAAGCGCAAATGGCTCTTCCGTTTTAGTTACTGTATGTACAATGAAAATGAATCACTAGCAGCTTAAAAACGAATTATACATCAGAAAAGACTTAACTGCTGTCTTAAAGTGTTTATTTTTTTAAATGAATTTGTGGTAGACTTAAAAGAATAGAGGTTGGCCTACCTTTGCTAACATATTACTTTATGTCAGCAGATGGAGATCTGTTTCTCCATATGTACAAATATGTTTTATACATAACAAATATCAAAAGACTAACTCCAGCACTGCACAGTACTTCATAATATGGCTGCATGGAAGCAATACGTCAGTTTTTTTGTATTGTCTTTACTCACCAGGGTGTAAATGGGTTTTAAGGTAATTTTTAATCTATATGCAAATGAGCTATTCTTGTAGCAGCTGTACTATGAATGGGAAAAATGAAAAGCAACATTTGTTTAAAAAAGGCAAGGTGGATGATCATAATTAGCTTGTCACGGTTGGAGTCAACTTAAGATGGTTAAGAAGGAAGAAAAAAGTTTCCTTGAAGTTTGTTGAATGGTATTTGGTTAGAGTGAATCACATCATATTACTTCATGGTCCATTCACTGGATTTATAATAAATCCTTTAACCGTCCTATAATATTCAGACTAGAAAGTCTAGAAGATTAGGACAATCATTTTAATAGAGTAAAAAGTGGAGCAAGCCCAGTGTGAGGTACATGGCTAGGTTGACATTTTATCTGTAGAATAGACCGTAAGGGACAAAAACTTGAACCTTGAAAAAGCAGTCATGTAGTATGAAATTGCTCAGGACGTTCTTTTACATGCTTTCAGAAGAACAGTTTTTTCGACTCCATAATACTGCATTGCAATAAGAAACTGCCTAAATGGCAAAATATAACTGATAAACATTTTAATCTAGACTGAGTAGTTTAATTTATGAACCTTTGTATTTTTAATGCTGAAACTAATAAAAAAATGTCACCAGGCATATTTATGTAGCACTGACCCCCAAAGGAGATGCTGGTTTTATTGGGCTTACCGTTACCTTCTTCACCTCGTCTCCGTCTAAGGGTTCCCGTGGTAGATGGCCCAAAGAAATGTAGAAACTGACACTTGATCTTCCTTTTTTGGGCTATTTATTCAAAAGATAACACAGTCTCTTAAATGTAGGGTAGATTGTTAGGATGAAAGTTCAGGTACTTTTGGAACTGCAAGAATAGAAAGTCTCTTATTGTAGGAATCCAGAGAATAACCATTTCACAGCTGGATTCTCGTCACCCCCGGATAGACCTCCTCTCACTAGGCCTAGCAGCTAGCAGGGCGCTAAGTAAATGAAAGTCTCTGCCACAGACTTGAATGTAGAATACTTGAGCAAAGTCTCTGCCACAGACTTGAAGGTAGAACTGAACAAAGTCTCTGCCACAGACTTGAATGTAGAACTGAATAAAGTCTCTGCCACAGACTTGAATGTAGAACTGAACAAAGTCTCTGCCACAGACTTGAATGTAGAACTGAGGGACAAATTTAGAGAGCTATCATACAGTTCCAGTATCTTGCAGCCAGTCCGGCGATACTGTATGAGTGTAGATCCATTTAGGGTCCCTCAACTGAGCCTCCAGGCTCCTTCCGAGAAACCAGCCTTGTGCATGGCCCTCTCCTGAGGAGTCGAGATGGCACCGGACCACTTTTGGATGATTTGGCCCAAACATCTATTCAGGCCTGTCCCTGCAGTTGCTTTGCCTCAGGCTATCCAGCCCGAGACTCGGAATTGCCAGGAGAACCAGGACCAAACAGACAGAAAATATCTTCTGGACCGGAACCCAGAAGCATGTGATCTCAGTACCTTAAATACCTTATCCCAGAATGCACAGCAGGATGACACTCCCACTGGGCTGGTTCTGAGAAAGAATGGTACCCAATACGCCCAACCAAACTGCGTTCTCATACTTGCCGGCGGTGACAGCGACACCTGCGGCCAAGTAGGACTCAGTGCAGTTCACCCAGACTGGTACTGAAACCATAATTTGGCATAATTAGCCCTAAAACCCAACTGTGGTTTCAGGAATGTTAACTTTGAAAAACACATATTGCATGCTCGTCAGGAGCCAGCGCTACATTTAATTACTTGCGTACCCTTACTGGTTAACCAGACCCTAACACTTAATCTTTCCCCAACTGAATCCTAATACTTTAATATTATCTATAAATGTTAACCTCAGACTTTGTATGCAAAACTTATTCAAAGCCTAAAGCCTCATATGCACACTACTACTTTTTTCAACCCCAGCGGGTTGAACGAAGAAAAAGAAAAAAAACTGAGAAGTCAGGTCGAAGCTGCTGTACTAACAGTCAAACAGTGATCTCCCCTGCTGTGCTACTGTGTTCTTTTCCCCTGCCAGAACACTCCGGTCAGCGCTTTCAGCCATTAACGGTCATGACTCTTCAACAGAAGCTGGCTTAACGGCCGGCTTCTGTCAGACCGGCTGCCGTACATACAGGCCAAATGGCGCCCGACATTTGGTCAGTGTGTACTAGGCTTAAGCTTAACTTTAGGGCCAGTGTTAATGCACATTATGTTGCTTCCAAAGGCCCTATAATGGCTGAAAAAATAACATGAACCATTTATAGTAATGGATTGTACCACAATGCAGATCAATGCTTTACCATGTGTTGTGGTGTGCTGAAATGCATGTGTGTTCCTGGGGTACCCTTATCACAACACATAGGTGCAAATAGACCTTTAAAGTAAAATGTAAACACAAACTCCAACATGGTAAAGAAATTTCAAAAGCTTAATTATTCATATTTTTAATACTTAGCGTCATCAAAAGAAAATATGGAGATCCTTCCTTGAAGCTTCTTGTTTACATACTTGCTCTTTTAGGTGACTACTGCCTTTTCATTGTGTTTCTGCATGGTCACTCTGTCAAATGCACCCTTGGTGCAGCGGCCATGCCAACACACAGTTATCCACCAGAAGCCAGTCTAGAGCATTGGAATGCAGTCGATGCTGAAGCAAAGGTGAAAAAAGTATTTTAAAGGGCAAAACTCCTTTTAACCCCTAGGTCCTAACACTTGCCCTGACCTAACCACTAACGCTAATGCATCCCCTGGGATGCCATACTTACCTTATGTCGCATGGAACTGTTATGGCAATAGCTATTACTGTTGTGCAGAGATCTCACAAACCTTTTCCAAAAAGAGAAACAAAAGTGTAATGGAAGCTATCCTTTTTCCTAGTTAGATTTGCTTTTCTATGACAACATTTTAAAGATTGGCCACATAAAGAATTTAAAATGTAAATCCTTGCCTGTGCATAGCAGTTAGGCTGTGAATATTATGAGGTGCCACAAACCCTTTCAACTACTACGTTTACTTAGCAGCCCCAAGAATACAAATATACAAATATATACAGTCCAGCAACTTTACCAATGACTATAGTATAGTGGAGTATTAATAAGATTTCAAGGTGAAGCTTTGTTCACTTTAACACACCCCACATGTTCTAGCAAAAGTTCTTTTTTTTTTTACTCAGGTTGACTGGGTATTCAAAGGGAACACAGGTAACCTTGATTATTGACATTAACTTTGCTAAGGAAACAGCCTCTGCATCTTTGCTTAATCAACCAATGTGTATTTTCAGGAATTAAAGAGAACTAGTGGCATGGGTCACAAAGGGGGAGGTTTACTAAAACTGGTGCACTCAGAATCTGGTGCAGCTGTGCATGGTAGATAATCAGCTTCTAATTTCAACTTGTACAATTACACTTTGACAATAAAACCTGGAAGCTGATTGGTTTCTATGCAGATCTGTACCAGATTTTGCACACTCCAGTTTTAGTAAATCAACCCCAAAATGTCTAACACCATGAAGATTAACAGCTATGTCACTAAAGAATTTGTCAAGGACATGAGGTCACACACCTCTCCAGCTTTTTCAAATTACATGGGCTAGCACAGAGGTAATAATTTAAGAAAGAAACAACACAACATGACTTCTTAATAAAATCCTTTTATTAATATTATTATGGGATAAATATGGCCACGGTGTTATCCAGGGGGGTTAAATATTCAAATTTAAGTCAATATAAATTAATATCAGGCCATTCTGGCCAACCATTAAATAAATCACATGGTGTCCATCCAAATTATTGGACGACTACTCCCCCTTAAAGACAACACCATGACTTAAAACTGGAAAAGGGGAAATAGGGGCGGGAGGGTGGGCGTCGCTTGTCCTGTCAGACGGTCAGTGAGGATCCTGTGTTCCAATTCTTTAAATAACCTTCCTCAGCGCGGGCTTTGCTGCAGCCCGGATTAGCCAATCCTCAGACAGCATCACTGCACCAATCACTTCACTGTTGCTGCCCTTGGTAACGGCAGAAAAACCAGCAGCAACCTGTGAACTATATAAAGGGGAGGGGAAAACAGACAGCATATCCCTCTGAGCCATCCCATGTGGGCCCCTGCATACTGCTCTGACCCTTCATGGGCTAGCACAGAGGTAATAATTTAAGAAAGAAACAACACAACATGACGTCTTAATAAAATCCTTTTATTAATATTATTATGGGATAAATATGGCCACGGTGTTATCCAGGGGGGTTAAATATTCAAATTTAAGTCAATATAAATTAATATCAGGCCATTCTGGCCAACCATTAAATAAATCACATGGTGTCCATCCAAATTATTGGACGACTACTCCCCCTTAAAGACAACACCATGACTTAAAACTGGAAAAGGGGAAATAGGGGCGGGAGGGTGGGCGTCGCTTGTCCTGTCAGACGGTCAGTGAGGATCCTGTGTTCCAATTCTTTAAATAACCTTCCTCAGCGCGGGCTTTGCTGCAGCCCGGATTAGCCAATCCTCAGACAGCATCACTGCACCAATCACTTCACTGTTGCTGCCCTTGGTAACGGCAGAAAAACCAGCAGCAACCTGTGAACTATATAAAGGGGAGGGGAAAACAGACAGCATATCCCTCTGAGCCATCCCATGTGGGCCCCTGCATACTGCTCTGACCCTTCATGGGCTAGCACAGAGGTAATAATTTAAGAAAGAAACAACACAACATGACGTCTTAATAAAATCCTTTTATTAATATTATTATGGGATAAATATGGCCATGGTGTTATCCAGGGGGGTTAAATATTCAAATTTAAGTCAATATAAATTAATATCAGGCCATTCTGGCCAACCATTAAATAAATCACATGGTGTCCATCCAAATTATTGGACGACTACTCCCCACCGGCTGAGGCCAACCGAGCAAACGGGGGCCGAGCCCCCCCCCCCCAACACCGTGGCTGATTCTATCAAATTTTGTAATCCCATATTAAATATGTCCAACCCGACTTCCGATAGGTGGACCATATCCTCCCGGAACAGGCCGGGAATAAAACCTTCCAATTCCACGTGGCGGAAGGATGTATCCCCTGATGTTACCAGAAAACTATGTATAGTCCTATTGAGACGCCTCCTGATCTTGTCGACATAAAATAGGCCTCCAAAAGGAGACCATAACAGTCGAGGAACCATTTCAGAAAATGCTAACGTGACTAAAGGAAACATTAATTTAATGGTATTGAGATCCTTCTTCATACCACATAGTAACTCCCAAGTACCCATCTTGCCCAAATCATTTGCCCCCAAATGCAGCACCAATACCCGGGGGGGAGGCCAAGATTCTGCTAGATGGACTAAATGAGGTAATAAATCACGCCAACGAAGGCCCCCAATACCAGACCATAATACTTGAAAAGAACATGGATCTAGACCTAAGCTGGCAGAATAGGACCTAATAGCCGCCTGTTTAGCCGCCCAAAAGATATAAGAGTGCCCAACAATCCAAATGACCGATTTATTGGAATCTGAAAAAGAAAATCAAATTGTTAGCATATCGGGACGAACATATATCTTGTATCTATTGCTAACCCAACGGCCTACTTTTTTTAGTCCATCAGCAGAAAAGCCTAAAGCGTCGGCTGTCGTGGCAGCCCCAATACGGAAAGAGTGAGACGAAAAACTAAATTTAGATAAACCCAGTTGTTTCAAACAAGCAGCCAAGACAGCCGAAAACTGATACCTGGACAAGGAGGACAGGTCCTGGTGGATGAAAAAGGAGTCAGAAAAAACAGGCCGTAAGGCCATATAATTGGAAACCAACGAAACTGGGCAGATCGATGGATTACCTGATTTGGATAATAAAAACCAATGCCCAACACCAGACGGTGCTGACTTAGAACGACATAGAAAAATGTTAACAGATTTGGCATCCAACCTAACATGACCCCAGAGAAGGAAAGATGATGAAGCCTTGTTAGGGGCAGTAAATTCGCCAAGCCTCAGGGCTCCGAAGAAAGCCACCGAAAACGCAGCTTTAAACAAAGACGACTCGTACTCTGAAATGCAAACCTCTTCCAAAACTCGCATGAGATCCGCCAGAAGGGAAACCGAAATCGGGCGCCTAGTATCCTTAGACGGCCTATCCTTCCTAAGACCTTTGAGAATCTGATTCACTTGGAAGAAAGATGTTAATGCTGGCACGCCTGAGAATTTGAGAAAGAAAGAAACACCGGCTAGAATTCTGCTAATAGAAGCCGGGCTCAGGCTGGCCTGAATCAAATAGGAAACGAATGACAGCGCTACATAAGAGGAAACCTCTAACGTATCTATACCATATATTTGACAAAAAGACAGCCATTTTGACCAGGAAAGGCGATAATCCGCCCAAGTTTTGAACGATACCGAATTCCTGAGGTTCCTGAGTATCAGCTCCATATCAAGCCCCAGAGGAAGACTGGGCAAGGGGTACCTAAGCGATCCGCCGCTGGCGCCAATTCCCGAAATTTCTCGATCTGTGAACGAGACAAAGCGTCAGCAATTTTATTCTTACAGCCAGCAATATGTTCTGCTCTCAACCAAATGTTAAAACGCATACACTGTAAAACTAAGAACCGTAACAATTTGATTACCGGGTCAGATTTGGAAGATAATGAATTGACTGCATGCATAACCCCTTTGTTATCTGTCCGAACCAAAACCCTACGGTTAGCAAATTGCTCTTCCCAAATAACTAAAGACACTATGACAGGGAATAGCTCCAGAAGGACCAAATTCTGTAGAATATCCTTCTGCAACCAATCCTGATGCCATCGCTCGGAACACCAATGTCCGTTTAAAAAGGCACCGAAACCTACTGAACCCGCCGCGTCTGTAAAGAATTTAAGCTGATCATTTGAAGCAAATTCCTGCTGCCAAATAGTCGACCCGTTGTATTTGCTTAAAAAGGCATCCCACACTTTGAGATCCTCCTTGATGTTCCTAGATATTCGAATATGACAATATGGGTTCGATAAACCACCTATTGCCAATGAAAATCTGCGGGAAAAAACCCGAGCCATAGGGATGACCCTTGCCGCAAAAGCAAATAGGCCAAGTAACGACTGAGCTTCCTTCAAAAGAACTTTCTTCTTACTAAGAAAACACAAGATCATCAACCTCATCTTATCAAGCTTCAAAGGAGGTAACCTAAACTCCATTAGTACAGAATCAATGGTTATTCCCAAAAATTCTATACTAGTGGAAGGAAAAACAGTTTTCTCCTGGGCCAGGGGAACCCCGAAAGTTGCACACACATTGACGAATAATTCTAAGGATTGTGAACAAGATGCTGAAACGGGAGGGCCAACAAATAAGAAATCATCCAAATAATGTAGAAAGCCCCCACCCGGACAAGTGTCAGACAAAACCCAATGTAAAAATGTGGAGAAAGCTTCAAAATAAAAACAAGATAAGGAAAACCCCATAGGCATACACTTATCGAAAAAATATTGCTCTCCAAAATGGAAGCCAAGCGAATTGAAGCCTTGAGGATGGACTGGCAGCAAACGGAAGGCTGACTTAATATCCGCCTTAGCTAGGAGAGAGCCCTGTCCAAACTTCCGCAGGATAAGCAAGGCCTCATCAAACGAGGAATAACTAACCGGGGCATTAATACCAATAACCTCATCATTTAGGGAAGCCCCCGGCGGATAAGAGAGATGATGGATCATGCGGAAGGAACCCACCTCTTTCTTGGGAACTAAACCTATTGGAGAAATCCGAAAATTGGGAAAGGGGGGAGCAGGGAAGGGGCCTGCAATCCTGCCTTCAGCCAATTCCAACGCAATTTTGGCCTGTACCACTGACGGTTGCAGGCAAATGGACCTTAAATTATCCACCAAAGTACAACCCACACCTGTAAAATGTGGTACCAGAAAACCTTCCTTAAATCCTTCAATTAGCAGATCCGCCATCTTGCGGTCGGGATAACGCTCTAGCCATGGAAGCATTTTTTGTAGCTTCACCGGGGTCAATGCCCTTCCCAGAACTGTGCCCGGGCATAGATTGTAAACTAGCTGCTGTGGATTTACGAAAGCATCTATTCGCTGCATGTGTACCCGAGCAGTATGAGCATTCGTGCTTGTACTTACAGTTGCTAAGAAACTTGCACTGCCCTTCATTAAAGGAAAAACAGAACCCTTTGCGAAAAGTATGCCCACTAGTGGAAGGCCGGGGAACAAATTGTGGTTTTGGTGGAAGCATGAGATTCAACCATAACCCTACATCTTTAGACCCCCAATGCAATGTGGGATGGACTGCCAATTTCTGACGAAAGTTCTCGTCATATGTATACCAGGCAGAACCACCGAAATGCCGAAAGGCCTCGGCAATAATATCTAGATGTTGGAATAAACCTGAGCACTTCGCAGGAAAACGCTCACCCATGACCGCAGCATATATACTAAATGCTTGCAACCAATTTTGAAACGTTTTAGGAATAGCCCTACGTCTATCCTCCTCCCCTGACTGTTTATCAACTTTAGCCAAGAAGTCCTTTGAAGCCGGCATAAGTGACAAAATGTCAATGAACTCACCTCTCCAAATTTTTTCTTTCACAGATTTTGGCAGGTGAAAACCCAATGGAGAAAGTTCGCACGGCAACGGCTCCCTAAATGATGCCTCACCCACTGTATTCGCGGAGGGCCTAATGGGCAACAAGGGGTTAAGACATAAAGGACTCATAAATTGTGACCGCTCTGCTATACCACAGTCCTCCTTCGGAGACTCACCCAAATTTTTCCACACAGCACCAGCATCATCCATAAAATTGGGAAACTGACTGTAATTCCCACAAGCACCACTAGAGTGTGCCCTTGTATTACCATTATCATTGACACCATAAGCACCAGAAAACTGTGCTCCTCTGAAACTGTCAGCGCCACTAGTGTGCGCTCCTCTGCTTTTAACATTAACATTCCTGTGAGGTGATTGACACACAATATCAGCACCAGAGACCTGTGCCCCTTGTTCCCTATTTAACACTGCACCAGAAGACTGTGCCCCTTTAAATTGATGTAAAAAATTATATAGGAAATTAACCAGCACAGACACCTCAGACCCAGGAGAATGTAAAACATGCTCACCACTGTTGAAAACGGCCTGCTCACTCTCTTTTACATGAAGCTGAGTAGCGCTGCTCCCTCCTAGCAGAGGAGCCCCTTGTGACACATTTTCTTTATCTCTCTCCTCATTGTGGTGAGGAGAAGCCCCTGCTCTTGTTTTCTTCTTCCTCCGACTGTGCTGCTGGCGAGTCCCGGCCCCGGCTGAGGCGGACTGTCCGTCAAACATGGTGGCAGGTGCGGCCGTCCCTACAGGCGGAGCCGCTGTCTGATCCTCCTCCAGGCAGCGCAATAGCCATTCTTCACCGCCGCTCTTCTCTGCCTTCTCAAGCAAGCGGCATAGCAGCGCCTCATGAGCTCCTGGCGAACGGCGCTTCATGCTGAGAGAGCTGCACTTTCCTTCTGTCGCTTGTCCTGTCAGACGGTCAGTGAGGATCCTGTGTTCCAATTCTTTAAATAACCTTCCTCAGTGCGGGCTTTGCTGCAGCCCGGATTAGCCAATCCTCAGACAGCATCACTGCACCAATCACTTCACTGTTGCTGCCCTTGGTAACGGCAGAAAAACCAGCAGCAACCTGTGAACTATATAAAGGGGAGGGGAAAACAGACAGCATATCCCTCTGAGCCATCCCATGTGGGCCCCTGCATACTGCTCTGACCCTTCATTTGAGATCTCTGCCATGTTAAAGGGGTTGTAAATTCAGAAGTTTTTTTTTTATCTTAATGCATTCTATGAATTAAACTAATACAAGTCTTGTTTTTTTTTCTTTAAAATGTTATACTTACCCGCTCTGTGAATGGTTTTGCACAGAGCTCAGATCCTCCTCCTCTCTGGGCCCTCTTTGGTGCTCCTGGCTCCTCCCTCCTGTCGAGTGCCCCCACAGCAAGCAGCATTCAGATGGAGAAAAAAGATGGAGAAAAAAAAGCTATGAGTAAGCACTTTATTTAGTGTGAAACGCGTCAGCTTTGTACCCCCCCTTTTTCGTTCTGCTGTGGACCACTAGATTTGATGTGATTCCTATTTTTCAATAAACTACACAGGATTTTATGTTTTTCTGGTGTGCGGCTGTCCAGAGTTCTTCTACTGCAAGCAGCAGTCAGACACGGAGCACGTAGCTTCCTATACTCTGGTTATCTACCATCTCCCTGAGGTCCATAAGGACCCTATAAATTCTCCGGATTGACTCATTATCAGCTGGATTGATTCAGTAACAGCTAGGATAGGGAGATACTGTATACAGATTTTTACCTACAACCTCTAGTAAAAAATATGCCCTCGTATCTTAAAAACCACTTAAGGACCCAGCCTTTTTCTGACATTTGTTTTTTAGAAGTTTAAATCAGTATTTTTTGCTAACAAATAATTGTGCAGCCCTAAATGAGAACAGTGATATGAATAAGACTGTACAGGCATACCCCACTTTTAAGTACACAATGGGGTTTATTTACTAAAGTTGGAAAGTGCAAAATCAGGCTCACTTCTGCATAGAAACCAATGAGCTTCCAGGTTTTATTACCAAAGCTTAATTGAACAAGCTGGGGTTCGAAGCTTATTGGTTTCTATGCAGAAGGGAGCCTGATTTTGCACTTTCCAGCTTTAGTAAATAAACCCCATTGTGTACTTAAAAGTGAGGTATGCCTGGAAATAGTGCAAAAAAGAGAAAACGTTGTATACTCTAAATGACACATGTGTAAACAAATAAATGAATATACTGAATATAGTCAACAATGTGATAAAATAATAGATGTGATCCACAGATGGAACATGAGGTATGATGTTAATCCTGGTAACAATGGCGGCCCGTCCATAGGGGGCGCCCGGGCGCCACCCTCCCTCCTGTAGTCACAAAAAAACAAAACAATAAAATAAATACATTTTTTAAAACGGCCCCTTTATAAAAAAAAAAGTCCTTTAACTAAGTGCACTGTGTCCGGGCGCCGGACGCAGTGTACTATGGGAGGCGCCACGTCAATGTAATCATGAGATTGTAGACGTGGCGCTTCATTTGCGGGCCTTTAACCCGCCTTGCGGCGCAATGCAAAACGCTGAGTAGCTTCCGCTCATAGAATCACTGTGAGTCTACGGGCGGGAGCATTGTTGTAAAGGTTACTTCCGGGTTTCGTGTACTAGACGAAAACCGGAAGTGACTTCGGCAGCTCGTTCTTTGGCCGGAGCGGAGCTGCTGGAAGGTAAGCTCCTTCAGCTTTATTAAACATTGGCCTGGCATACAAACAATACTGGCACAATACAGATCCTGGATACAAACAATACTGGCACTGTACAGAGCTAAAGAAACTTAGTGCAGCTGAGTGTTTTTAAAGTTCTCACAGCTTGGATCCAGCAGGGATCAGCTGCTTCTCACAAGTGACCCGGCATCTGAGAGAAGCTTAAGCAGCACTGTGATCATCCATTCATGGTGTGTGGGCTCCCCGTTCGAACAGTAGCATCAGCTGTATCAGGTTACAGCTCATTACAAGGCAACAAGTCCCCGGAAGGAGTGGGGGGGGGGGGGTGGAGACTGGGTGAGTCTTTTTGTCATTGTTCACAGAATATTTGCAGTCCAGCCATCCATCCAGCTTAGAGCACTTACAGTGAGCCTTTCAGTTATATACTTACAGGAGGGCAGTTGAGACATTTCCATAGCATTGTCTGCACACTGTGAGCTTACCTGCTGCACATCACTCAGAGTCAGCTGAGCCATCCATCCAGCTCGATTCCCCAATAACCTACATTGGCTCTCTAGCTATTGCAAGAGGTTCATAGCCACATTCAAAGTTCCTGGTGGACTGGGCCAGCTACCTGACAGCTAACACCATTTTTTTGGTGGTTTATCACAATCTGCATTTGCAATATATTACAGATTGGCCACAGTGACGTGAATAACAGCCCATCCACCGGAGGATAACTTTTTGTCATTTTAACACCACGCAGACTTTTAGTCCTCTTATATTTTTAATTGTGACTTCTATAAAGTTGCGACCAGTTCAGTGACGACCCATCCATAGGGGGAGCCTGGGCGCCGCGCCCTCCAGGCAGTCACAAAAAAAATGTCAAAAACAATAAAAAAATTGCTGCTGCAATTAAATGATGACACATGCTGCTGCAATTTGATGATGACACATGCTGCTGCAATTTGATGGTGACACATGCTGCTGCAATTTGATGGTGACACAGGCTGCTGCAATTTGGTGGTGACACATGCTGCTGCAATTTGGTGGTGACACATGCTGCTGCAATTTGATGGTGACACATGCTGCTGCAATTTGATGGTGACACAGGCTGCTGCAATTTGGTGGTGACACATGCTGCTGCAATTTGATGGTGACACAGGCTGCTGCAATTTGGTGGTGACACATGCTGCTGCAATTTGGTGGTGACACAGGCTGCTGCAATTTGATGGTGACACATGCTGCTGCAATTTGATGGTTGGTGACACATGCTGCTGCATTTGATGGTGACACAGGCTGCTGCAATTTGGTGGTGACACATGCTGTTGCATTTGATTGTGACACATGCTGCTGCATTTGGTGGGGACACATGCTGCTGCATTTGGTGGGGACACATGCTGCTGCATTTGGTGGGGACACATGCTGCTGCAATTTGGTGGTGACACATGCTGCTGCATTTGATGGTGACACATGCTGCTGCATTTGGTGGGGACACATGCTGCTGAATTTGGTGGTGACACAGGCTGCTGCATTTGGTGGGACACAGGCTGCATTTTATGTGACACAGGCTACATGTAAGGAGAGACTCTGCTGGGGGCACCTGATTTAAGGTGGGACTCTGCTGGGGACACCTGATGGCATTTGGTGGCAGGCGACGTGGCTAGTGACACGCTCAGGGCTCCCACTGATTCTGCATTATGGTGAGTTGAATGATTTCATTTTATATTACAATGTAATAATAGAAATAATGCGCTTCAATCATCCTGACACCATAACAACCACCAATCGACCAATTCGACCAATCTCCCTCTGAGCTTCATTGGAAAGCCGGCCGCCTAAGGGAAAGAATGATACTGGGCTTATGGCATCTAGCTGCAGCCCTCTGAGCTTCATTGGAAAGCTGGCCGCCTAAGGGAAAGAATGATACCGGGCTTATGGCATCTTGCTGCAGCCATAACCCCAATATTTAATGTCAAAATCATGATGTACATTCCTAGTTAGGTGGTCAGCAAGTGGTTAAGGATACTAAGGACATGATTACAATTTTTGAATAGATAGATTATACAGGATGGATGTTTGCTAGCAAACGTATCTTCCCTGTATATATTATATTTTGTACTATTTAGTTGTTCGAAGCAGTAAATTATTACCTGCCCCAGCATGAAACCATACCCCCTATTTAAAAGGGGTTTATTATGGAATTGTTGGCCTTTGCAACAACACAAAAAACCTTCCATCAAACCAGAAGTATTTATCTCCAGAAAAGGGGCGTGGTCATGGAGGGCAAATTTGCCCCCAGTTTGGTCAATTTGTTCATGGCCAAGTGGGAGGAGGATGTCGTCTATGCCCACAGATAAACCTGACTTGGCCTTGTGGTCCAGGTACATAGAAGACGTCCTACTCCTGTGGAATGATACCTTGGAATCCTTACATTCTTTTATAGGTCATCTCAATGATAATGACCAAGGCATTGCTCTATCATTTGAGGCCAGTAGGTATATGATTCACTTCTTAGATTTAGAGATCAGGATTAAAACCTAAAAATAGTTACCAGCACAGTTTTCAAATCTACAGATTGGAATTCGTTCATTCCTGTAGGCAGCTGTCATCATTTGGCTTGTTTATGTTCAGTGCCACACAGACAATTTATAAGAATGCTCCACAATTGTACCAATATTATGGATTTTAATAAACAAGCTAGTATTATGAGACAATGTTTTTTAGAAAAAAGGTATGTTGGTTCTGACCTTGATGCTGAATTAGGCGAGGTTAGAAATTTAGATACATGTACATGCTCCACAATTCTTCGACATAGATAGGTCAAATGTGGTTTAAGAAAATAGAATCCCTTTTTAGGGAATTCATTTGGAGAAAGGGCCAATCTAGGATTAGCTAGCAAACGTTGCAATTATGGTGGTATGGCGATTCCGCACCCGAGATTATATTTTTTGTCTTCTCAGCTGCAACACCTGGTGGGCTGTGGAGCCCTAGTTGGTGGGAATTCTAATAACAGAATGATATTAGTGGGGGTCCCACACAACATACTAGTGGGGGCTCTAGAGGCAGGCAGACTCCTTTATTCATAGATGCCCGACAATAAAACTAGGAGGTAAAGTGTGGCAGGTAACGAAGGCACTAATGGGGTACAATGGGGTAACAGAATATACCCCTTTATGGCATAAAAAAACTTGGCTGAAATAAGGGGTATAGATAGACCCTGGGAATGGGAAAGGCAGGGTATTAGTCGTTTAATTCAGTTATACAAGGGCAACCTCATGAAGTCCTTTTTAGATTTAAGACGGAAATTTAATATATCAAACAAGGCGTTCTATAAATAACTGCAGATTAGACATGCCATTCAAGCACAGTTCAGGTCTCAAATTATAGAGTGGACCCAGATCTCCGTACTCCTGAAAATTATTAATTCAGCCTCTACTAAATGTCTAATTTCCAAATTGTATGCTAGTTTGGGGAGAGAATTCTAAGCAGAGTGGGACCTCTTAATCATAGAGAGGAGGGGTGGGAGAGAGACGTTGGGACAATAACTATGGCACAATGGGACAAGATTTTAGAACAAGGAGCCCTGGTATCGATTTCCCCTTCGCAGAAACTTTCCCACCTGTTTCTAATCCATAGAGTCTACCATACCCCCCCAAAATTTTTTAATCTTGGATGGAAACAAAATAATGAGTGCCCCAGGTGCAAGGCGACAGGAGACCTTAGCTTTTAATCTGATTTTCCGACCGTGTGTATGCCCATCTGTCTTTTTCTGTCGGAATTTTCGACGGACTTTGGATTGAGAACCTGTTCTTAATTTTTCCGACGGAAAACCTTTCTATTGGATTTTCCGATCGTGTGTATGCAATTCCGACACACAAAATTCCAAGCATGCTCGAAAACAATTTGAGGCATGCTCGGAAGCATTAAACTTCCCTTTTATAGTGCCGTCAAACGTGTTGTATGCCGCGGTGTTATTGACCGTCGGAATTTGGTGTGACCGTGTGTAGGCAAGACAGTTTGAGCGAAATTCCGTCGGAATTCCGACGGGAAAACCATCAAAGCTTTTTCCGACAAGAATTTCGACCATGTGTATGCGGCATAAGGCTAAGACATGTCTATTAGGGAGTTTGGAGGAAGATAGAGTCCTACCCGGTAAGACCGAAGCAGTGTTGAAATGTCTGTTTCAAGTGAGAAAGTTAATTGCTCAGAAATGGCAGACTCAGACCCCCCCTACGGTGGAGAATTGGATTGAAACTATCAATTCTATGGTTTGGAGTGAGAGAGTGATGTTTATTAGACAGAAAAACCTCAGAAAGTTTGAGAAAATGTGGAGACCTTGGCTAGAGAAGATGGGATATCCCGAATGAGGTGATGGCGACGGGCTGAGGAGAATTTTCTCCCGCTTGCCCCCATGCCCCCGTCTCTACCCTCCTCTTTTTTTCCCCTCTTTCCTGTGGTCGCTTTCATATATCTGCCATCTGCCCATAGTGAGGACTTCCTCTTTCTCTTCGGTTATAGAGATAGACAATAGACATGAAGACAGGTATAGATAATAATTGAGTGATGTGTGGTAGGGGGGCGGGATTGGGTCGGTAGGAGGGAGGGAGAGGTAATATAGAATAATAATAATGTCTTTATGCAATATTATATGTTAACTCATGATGCTGTATGTTTTTAACTTTTTCAATATGAAAAACAATAAAAAGTAAGAATTTAAATAAAAAGAAATTTAGATAGAAATGTTCTTCATAACATGCCTCAACAGAGTGTTTGAAAAGGATTTTAGGTTGTCCTTTTTCACATCTTTTTCTATACAACATAGACAGGTCAGGAATATTTTTAACAAACATTGGGCCATTTTAAAGAGTGACTGAGTATTGGGTCCCCTACTCCATGAGAAAGCGAGGATTATTTATAGGAGAATACCCTCCCTACATGCAAAAATTACTCCTAACGTGATTAATCCCCTCTAAGCCTTTGTTTTTTTTTTTCATAACATGACAGGTTATTACCCCTGTAAGAAACCCTGGTGTTTGCCTGCTCTCTTCCTCTCTTATGCATCGCTGGTTGGTTGAAGGGGGCGGCTGCAACAACAGCACAGCGAGGTCATACACCGAAGGAAGAGGAGAGCTGACCGAGGAGGGGAGGAAGTGTGAGCCCGTGTCTGAACACCGCATACAGCCTGTTGCTCACAAATGTAGGTGCTGCAAAAAACTGATGACACGAATAGGGCGTGATTGGGAAAAGTGGGATATTTTTATTTGGGAAGATAAAACGTATAAAAGTCCAGTAAAGAAACTGCCAAATCTTTCTTCGGCCACATGTGTTTTTTCGTGGTTTTTGTCTTTACACCTTTCAACATGAGTGATGCCTGGATCGATGCTGGAGCAGTCCATGGTGAATTGATGTTTGGGTATTTTTGACCACCTATAATGTAGAGGTCAAGTTATAAGGTTAAGAGGCTTGGCTTACTGTGGTGTTGGTGGAAGATTACTGTTCACCTTTTAGTCAAGATTTATTCATCTATCAGATGCCTCCCGGGATTGATGGATGTTTTATTTGCTACTATGGACATATAAGCGCTGCATTTTTCCATTTTATATAGGTATATAGTCTACCTGCTACAATGCCCTTGTGGCAAACAATACGTGGGTGGGACCACCTGCACCTTTTCTATCTGGGTGAATGAACACATCAACAATATAAGACAAGGGTTTGAGGGACATAGTGTCTCTAAACACTATTCTCTTTTCCACCACAAAGATCCTACTGGCACAAATTTTTTGATCATTGACAAAAATTTACCCCCTTGGAGGGGAGGGTCTTACAAGAGGGGTGTTTCACAGTTAGAAACTTTGTGAACTTAACTGTTACACCTCTTTTGGCATAAATGTAGAATGGGACATCAATACATTCATTAATAATGTTGTCCCTTCCCCCCTCCTTTTCTTTTAAGTGGTTGTAAAGGCTGAAGGTTTTTTTTACTTTCATGCATTCAGGTAAAAACCTTTGGTGTCCTGGAAAACGAATGAAATTCCATCAAAACGTGAATTGATAGCCAAGGTCAACATTATTTCAGAGTACGAAAAAATCTTAGCCTATAGAGACAGCTCAGGCACCAGATACGTCTCAAATTGGTCACTATGGAACTCACTACACAAGGTTAAATCTTGAAGACTGAACTATACTTACTCGTCTTTTTCTGTGATTGTGTATTATCCCTGTACCCCCTGTAACCTTTCCCCTCCTCCCCCCTCCCTCCTCTCTTAGTTATACGTTACAAAGTAACAAACCAACTCAATGCCTTATAGGCAGACTAACAATACCACAAATATGAATACCGGAACCACCAAGTTTGAATATGGTTCTGTTTAATCTGGGATAAATGTTGGAACCCACTTCACTTTCCAGCTTGAATATAGATCAGATTGTATGTTAATTGAGTCGTTAAATGTATATTGTATGTATATTTGAAACCCAACCTGAGTTTCTGTATTTTTACCTTTGTAAACCAAAGATTGCACACTGTATTGTTTCTACTTGTTTACTAATAAAAAACTATTGAATTAAAAACCTTTGGTGTCCTGCTCCCCCCACAACCCCCCTAATACTCACCTGAGCCTCTCTCGATCCAGCGATGTGCAGGAGAGACTCGGCTGTCCTGGGACTCCCTCTCCTCGTTGGCTGAGAAAGCAGTGGGCAACCATTGGTTCCCACTGCTGTCAATCACAGCTAGTGAGCCACTGAGGAGAGAATGGGGTGGCAGGGCTGAGCTGCAGCTCTATGTGTCTTATGGACGCATAGAGCATCGGTTTGGGAGCGAGCATGCACCAGTGCCCCCAGGGAAAGCGTTTTTATCTGGGAGCACTGCTTGAGGGGGAGAAATCAGGAGC
Organism: Lithobates sylvaticus; assembly: GCA_028564925.1. Classification (NCBI taxonomy): domain Eukaryota; kingdom Metazoa; phylum Chordata; class Amphibia; order Anura; family Ranidae; genus Lithobates; species Lithobates sylvaticus. The sequence goes on along the minus strand of CM053026.1, from coordinate 336,681,900 downwards.
GCTGGTGAGGAACCTGAAAGGAGGAGGATCAGGGCTGCTCTGTGCAAAAGAGCATTGCATTGCACACAGCAGGTACATTTGACATGTTTGTTATATAAAAAATTATTTATTCTAATTGTTTGTACTATCAACTTTTTTTTTGTATTTCTAATAATTAAACTCTGGAACTTTAGAGATATATACTATGTGTATGTACTAATTTGTTTTTGTTTTATATGTCATTTTTTGTTATTGATCCTATTGCATAGAATTTTTATTGTGGCAACCCATGGGAAATATATTTTATTAAAATTTTTATTTCTTTCCATTTGTCTAGTATATGATCCAAATCAACTGTTCACTTTTTTGAACACTAGATGAAGCTGGATTTTATAGTCTTCATCATGAGGTCCACTTTAAATAATTTTATATTTTGCATATGCCTTTGTCTTTGGGCAGAGGATTTTGTTCATAGTCCAGTGGCACCTCGGGCATTGGATTCTCAGGCTATTTCCGTTCTTTTCAAATATAATCTATGCTGCTTGCAGGTTATGTGTGCCGCTGAATAAAGTTCAGTACGAGGCTTGACACATATTTGTGTTTCAGGCTTCTTTTGTCTGGACTCCAGGTGAGGGTTGCAGTGCAAGATGCTGCAAACCTATTGGGTGCCATTCTTTATAAGGCGCAATGATTGGGAATGGCTCCTATGCCCTGGATGACGTCACCCATGATGAAACGCATCAGTAGAGCCTGTGCCCGTAATGGCATCATGTTCTTACACTCAGGAAGTGATTCTCCTTTCCTTGGATGGATGTTTTATATACAAGCACTGTAATTCTTCTTAAACTTTAATTTTAATAAAAGTGTTTAGCAGTTTTACACTATGTGGCATTATTTTTTCTCATATGTCCAATGCTCGGGATATTGAGTTGTGATTGGTCTCGAGTGTATATGTGGGATCCTTGTGGAGAGGAGCTATACTCAGGATAAAGAAATCAGATGATTTTTATTGGAGATGTGTCCATCCCTGTGAGTGATGATTCATACTCACATAGGTGTGACTGGCTCTGTACCTAAGGTATGAGAGTTTATTCATTCTGGTAAGCGTTGATGCTTTTACTCTATGTCGATGGATCACTGTACAATCGAGTGCATCGCGGATTGATAAATGATGTTTTTTCTTCATAGAAGAGGACATTTGGATTGTCACTGTGGTGTTCACACTTTGGACTTTTCTTTTCTACTATTCTAGTGTATTTTTTCAATATTTATGTACTCACATTTTTTGTCATCCATTTAAAGTGCTACACTTTTCTACACATTTCTATATAAAACCATTACTTCTTTTTTTTTGCAGATACAGCTCATGTGCCAGATATTAACCGCTTCCCGACCGGCGCACGATGATGTACGTCGGCAAAATGGCACGGACAGGCATAAGGGCGTACAGGTACGTCCCTTTGAATTTGCCGCCGTGCAAATTGCGTGCATGCCGCCCGCGGTGCACGCGCGCCGGTCAGGACCTCCATGATTCCAGTCGCGGGTCCCGCGGACTTAATCGCCGTAGGGATTCCCGCGATCGTCTCACGGGGAGTAAGAACGGGGAGATGCTATAGTAAACAAGCATCTCCCCGTTCTGCCTAGTAACAGTGACACTGATCTTTGCTCCCTGTGATTGGAGCAGAGATCAGTGATGTGCCACACCCCCCACAGTTAGCAACATGCCCCTAGGACACACTTAACCCCTACACTCCCATTTCGTTTCTTTCTAAATTCTAGGACGACGGTACCAAAATATTCTCGTATTATATAGAAGCAATTTTTTAATTAACCCCTACACTGCCACCTACTGGTTAATCCCTTCACTGCCAGTGTCATTTACACAGGAATCAGTGCATTTGTATAGCACTGATTGCTGTATAAATGACAATGGTCCCAAAAATGTGTCAAAAATGTCCGATGTGGAGGGGCGTGGCCTGGAGACGCATGGAGTAGGACGCACAGGGTGAGAGCTCCGGCTGCACATCATCCTAAAACTTATCCTTTGGGACATATTTTACACTATTTCATCGGAAACAAGCACTGACCCCCCCGGGGACACCCTCAACACCCATGTCACCGCCGAAAAGGGCTCAAGGAGCAATCGCCAGGCTCAACAAGTACCGCGCTAACGGGCCGGAGCCCGGGGAGGAAGATGGCGCCGAACTAAGCCACGAGGAGGAAACCCCGCCATCTGGAGATACCGCTCGTATCCTCGAGGCCGTCTCCCTTTGCCAAACCACCCTCACCTCCAGGATCGAGGAGGTCAAGATTGACATCTCCCTTATCCGACAAGACCTACACAAGCTGAGGGAGAGGGTCGGCGAAGCTGAACGCAGACTTGGGCAGGCGGAGGACGATATCCACCCCTTACAGATCACCACCGAAGGCCTGCAGCATCAGTTAAGTGTCGTCCTGAGCAAGCAGGACGACATGGAAAATAGGCTGCGCAGATGTAACCTCCGTTTCGTCGGACTGCCGGAGAAATCAGAGGGCTCCGACCCCCCCTCGTTCCTCGAGCACCTGCTAACAACCACCTTTGGCAGAGAGGCCTTCTCCTCCACCTTCGTAGTGGAGCGCGCGCACCGCCTAGCTTCCAGACCGCCACCACCCGGAGCACCGCCGCGCACCTTCATAGCAAAAATGCTCAACTACCGCGACCGGGACACGATCCTGCGCCTCACCAGAGAAAAGGGCAACATCCCATTCGGAGATCAACACATTGCGGTTTTCCCGGACTTCTCCGCTGAGGTCCAAAAGAAAAGGGCCCGATTTTCTGAGGCCAAACGCCAACTCCGGAACCAACACCTTCCCTACGCCATGCTGTTCCCCGCGAAGCTGCGAGTCACACGCGATGGCAAAGCACACTTTTTCGAAGATCCGACCGCGGTACTGCAATGGCTGGAGAGGCGAGCTGCTGATGCCCAGGCTCCGACCTAGAACTACCTGCTTACCTTGCTGGGCCGGACCAGAAGCTGAAACTCCGTCACAGATGTTACCAGCAACTTTGCACCATGCCGTGAGTAGGCCTTGGCCGATACCCCCTTGATACGTGACCCAAGTTGCCCCAGAAGAGGCCCCCTCTTAACTCCCCCCCTCCCGTCCCCCAGCCCTCCCCGGGTGTGGACTGCCACTTTGGACCGATCGGCCCCGGCATACACCAACTTTGCTTGTCCCCCGTTTGCATGGGAACTCTGTGCAGCCATGCCCTCAGACTACCTCACCCCCCTGTCATCCCTGGATGCTAGCCCCACTAGCTCCACTATGCCATCCAGCAAATTTTTGTTCGCCCCCGCTGACACCTGGGTCTGCACGGCCCCTCTGTGCCTTGAAGCCCGCTGCTAACTTATCAGAGGGTCCGTGCGTCCCATTGTTGCTACAAGATTGGTTTCCCTGGCCAGCCTCAGTCATTACCGACCTGGTGGACTGTATCAAGTTCCCTGTGCCATGTTGGACCAGAGTCGGCACTGTTACACAAAGTGTGGTAATACCACTGGACTGTTACCTGTTTTTCTCCACCTGTTTATGGTTTGGTGGATGTTACGCTCTTGCAGTGCTTTTTTTTTCCTTTTTTTTGTTTAATGATGCTGTCTTATTTTACTGTGCTATGCTTGTCCTCAATGGCTACCTCTTGTGTGTTACCGAACTGTACTTGACTTTGCACGTTGTGCCCTCTGGCCCCTTCTGTCCGCCCCCCAGAGAGGGGCGCTGTGGTTACCCTGCGGGCTGCCCCGCTCTGGGCCGGTGGACGGGGGGTGCCTGTGGTCTCAGACCTATGTCCCAAACATTTCCACTGAATGAATACCCGATGGATCCGCCCTCAGTACGAAACCCAACGGCTTGGAATGGCGTCACTTAAGCTAGTTACATGGAATGTGCGAGGTGTGAGGGCCAAGCCCAAGCGCCTAGCTGTCCTTGCCCATCTTAAACAAATGCATGCGGACGTCTCAGTGCTGGTGGAGACTCACATGACAGGCCAATTACAAATGTCCCTCAAAAAACCATGGATAGGCTGGTTATACCAGGCCCCATACACCAACAACTCCAGAGGAGTCGCCATCCTAATTGCCAAAACTGTTCAGTTTCAGCTACATGTACTGAGGGCGGATCCCCAGGGACGGTTTTTGTTTCTGCACGCAACTGTTGGGGGCCTTGAGCTCCTCCTGATGGCCTTCTACGTCCCCCCGCCCTTTCAATTTGCGGCCCTAAAAGAGGGGCTAGATTTTATGACTCAACACCCCACAGTGCCAGCTATATGGTTGGGGGACTTCAACGCTGTAATAGATACCCACCTTGACAGGCTCCACAGGGACCCCACACCGCCAACCACAACCACACTGACCAGATTTGGCAGATTCCTATCAGAATTCGCCATGACTGACACATGGAGACTGAGAAACCCACACAAAGTGGCATATTCCTGCTTTACCCCCTCCCAAGACGCCATGTCACGGATAGACATGATCCTTATATCCCCCGCTCTCACGCCACAACTGTTGGAGACTGGGTTTGGCTCCAGGATCCTCTCGGATCACTCACCATATTGGGTCAAGCTCCGTCTACCCTCTTCCCCCCCGACCCGAGTGTGGAGGCTGAATCCCTTCTGGTTCACGGTCCTCACTGATGTGGAGGCCGTGGAGCGGGACTGGGTTCACTTCTTTCACTCTAACATGGGGACAGCCCCAGTTGGGGCAGTATGGGAATCCTTCAAGTTACATGCCCGCACAATCCTCATCAGCCGCATAAATAGACATAAAGCCACATCGAAAGTTATCCTGCAACAGGCAGAGGAGAAGTTGGATACGCTGGAAAAAGTTTTTCTGGCCAACCCGACGCCCTCAAACTCCGCCGCCCTGCGCCTGCATTCCAGGCTCACGGACAACCTACACATTGAAAAGGCCCAGAAGGGAATCTTCTTTACCAAACAAAGGGTTTATGAACATGGTGAGAGAGCAGGAAAGCTGTTAGCCTACATGGCCCACTTAGACCATAGCCCTCCAGTGGTGGTTCAATTGGCAGCGAACGATGGATCAATCCTAACTGACCCGACTGAGGTCACCCAGGAATTCCGCCGTTTCTATGCCAACCTGTACACCTCACAGAACGACCGCCCGCTACATGAACTGCAAAACTTACTGCAAACAGTCCACTTCCCTACCCTAACGGACACTCAGATAGAACTCCTCGACGCTCCCATCACGGAAGAATGTATAGTAGAGGCCATTGCAAGCCTATCACCATCTAAAGCCCCAGGATCTGACGGCCTTCCCCTAGAGTTCTATACCCAATTTAAAGAAACCCTTGTCCCTAAGCTGCTTGCCCTATATTCCCACATTTTTGAAACCAACACCCTCCCACGTACAATGAAGGAAGCTTTAATTGTTCTAATACCCAAGCCCGGCAAAGACCCTCTACACCCCGAGTCTTATCGTCCCATATCGCTACTACAATTGGATGTTAAAATTCTAGCCAAAATACTCGCCCTCCGCTTAAACACAGTTATCTCCAGCCTTATCCACCCTGACCAAACGGGCTTTATGCCCAATAAAAACACAGCTTTTAACCTTAGGAGACTGTTTATGAACCTCCAGGCTACCCATGAGGATACCGGCACACGTGTGGTTGTCAGCCTTGACGCTGCTAAGGCGTTTGACTCGGTGGAATGGGGATACCTGTGGGAATGTCTGTCTAGATTCAAGTTTGGTCCCCGGTTCATAAAGTGGCTTCAACTCCTATACCAAGCACCAACCGCACGTATTCGCGTGAACGATCAAATTTCCAGCTCCTTCCCCTTATCCCGGGGAACCCGACAGGGATGTCCAATTTCACCTATGTTATACGCACTGGCAGTGGAACCCCTCGCGATAGCTATTAGGGCACACCCAGACATTCGTGGACTGCGAAAAGGCCCAATAACCGAGGTCCTCAGCCTGTACGCTGACGACATGCTGCTATATCTGGTAGACGCTGGTCCGTCTCTGGAAGCAGCCCTCAACCTGATTCGTGAATTCGGAGCCTTCTCCGGTTTGCATATTAATTGGACCAAGTCCCAAATCCTTCCTATAGATGTAACAGTCCCCACGAAAGAACAAGCGTCCCTACCCCTAATACGTGCGAACCAGATCAAGTACCTGGGTGTCCAATGCTCTAGATCCCTCACAGACTATACCAAAATGAACATAGAACCCCTAATTGGCCTACTAAAATGCAAAACCCAAATTTGGTCCAGGTTACCACTCGGAGTTATGGGCCGAATTAGTCTGGTGAAAATGATTCTACTCCCGAAACTACTCTACCTCTTTTGGCACGCCCCACTCCCCATCCCCATTCGATTATTTAAAAATATGGAGTCAATTCTGAACACCTTTATTTGGGGGTCCTCCAGGCACAAGCTGGCCTGGCGAACTCTGAAATGCCCTGTCAACCTGGGCGGCACTGCCCTGCCTGACCTGGTGCTCTACTACCTTGCCTCCCAATTGTCCCACTTCTACTACTTAGATAAACATGACAAACTACGGTACTCGGCCCTGGTATGTTTAAAGTTTACAGATATTGTGGCCCACCCTTTTCAAATGATCTTCTGCAGACATCAAAGTCTTGTAGGTTCAGGGGATAGGCGGGGTATGTTGGCGCATCACAGTAGAATATGGCACAAGGCACTCGCTGTGCTGGGATCCCCGCCCCTGCATACTTACACACCCCTCTGGGAAAACCCTGCGCTGCCCGAACTACTTAGCATCCCTGATCACAAAATTTGGATCGCCAAGAGGGTCTTATACCTGTCCCAACTCGTTACTAACCGCGCCCTAAAGACATTCCAAGACCTCAAGGAGGAATTTGACCTTCCCAATCGTGCCCTCTTCCGCTACCTTCAGATTCGACACGCGTTACAGACACAGTTGGACAACCCCCCACCTGCACTGGAGTCCCTAACCATAACAAGCATACTAGTAGGAGAGGACCCCAAGAAATTGATCTCCTTCCTATACACACACCTCCTTACCCCAGGAGCCACAGCTCACGCCTATCAACTGAAAACCAAATGGGAAAGGGATATTGGGAGCATCGATGACGAACAATGGGGGGAGGTACTGGAGACGCCCAAGAAAGTGTCCCCAAAACTCTCAGACAGACTTACCCACCTATATATACTTCATAGATCATACATCACACCCGCCCGCCAAGCCAAATACAAACCCGACTCGAACCCCGCATGCCCCAGATGCGGAGACATGGACTGTACATTTTACCATCTTGTATGGACATGCCCACCTATCCAGCTATACTGGACTCAGATCATTAAATTCTTGCATGACCATATGGGATCCCCCCTAACACTCTGCCCGCGCCAATGTCTGCTGGGTCTCCTCCCCTTACCCGAGGAGGAGAAGTACCTCACCACGTTTTTACAAGAAACACTATTTACAGCCAGGATGCAAATAGCCCAACTCTGGCTCAGACCAGCAGCACCCACTATCCAGCAATGGAAAAGGGCTGTAAACTGTACACTGCCCTATAAAAAAACCTTATACCTGCATCGAGGGTGTCCGAGCAAATACCAGAAAATATGGGATAGGTGGACCGAAAGCGCCCATACATGCACAGACTAGTATGTGTACTTCCTTACAGGATTGTTTTTTCTCTTGTCTCAGTCTATGAGGATTTAGCTAACCTCAGCAAAAGAGCGGCGAGCCAAGTTAGGTACATTGTATAAATATACCATAAGTTCATGCTATGACAACAATACTAAGACTTATGTATAAGACAAGCACTGAATGTTTATTTTGTATTATACTGTGGTGCCTGTTGCACCTAAAAAATTCACCATGTTTTATTGTATTCGGTCTTATATGCTCAATAAACTTTGTTTTGTTTAAAAAAAAAAAAAAATGTCCGATGTGTCCGCCATAATGTCGCAGTCACAATAAAAATCACTGATCGCCGCCATTACTAGTAAAAAAAAGTTATTAATAAAAATGCCATAAAACTATCCCCTATTTTGTAAACGCTATAACTTTTGCGCAAACCAATCAATAATCACTTATTGTGATTTTTTAACCAAAAATATGTAGATGAATGCGTATCGGCCTAAACTGAGGAAAAAAAAGTTTTTTTATATATTTTTGGGGGATATTTATTATAGCAAAAAGTTAAAAAAAATAATTTTTTTTCAAAATTGTCGCTCTTTTTTTGTTTATAGCGCAAAAAATAAAAACCTCAGGGGTGATCATATACCACCAAAAGAAAGCTCTATTTGTGAGAAAAAAAGGACGTCAATTTTGTTTGGGAGTCACGTCGCACGACCTCAAAATTGTCAGTTAAAGTGACGAAGTGCCAAATCGCAAAAAGTGGTCTGATCTTAAGCCAGCAAAATGGTCCGGTCTGAAAGTGGTTAAGGAGACTTTATGAGCCTTGGTGGATACAAATTCTCTATTGGCTCTATGGATTTATAGACTTGGTTTTAATTCAACCTGTGCAAGTAAACATTTTAAAATACTCCTCCTGTAAGTGAAGTACAGACTTTGGACTAATTAGAAATATGAGTTCAATTTTGACTGTAAGGTGTTGGTAGGGCTAAAAGAAAGAAAGAAACATTGATTGTGTTGCTAACAAAAAATATTCAGTTGCTTTCTTTTATTTTCAACCCTGCAATTGAGAATTGGTAACGTATTGGTTGTTAGGAGTAACACAGATTGTTGTTTCAGAAAAATTATATATTTCTTTTAAAGTGTCTCGCTGGTAAGTAAACAACCCAGATGAGGTCAGTTGTTTGTATGTAGTAAACACTTTAAATGGCAGGGTATTACATATGAGCACACTGCTGATGTCGTATAGTGTGCTAGTCAATGACTCTATTTCTCAGTATTTTCACTAAATGTCAGGTTCTTTTTATCATCACTTGTGTGTACTGCAGTTCTTTGTAGTCCCATAGGACATAAATATATGACCCTAACAGGAAGCAACAGTTTTAGAAAATGTTTTATACAAATATGTATATGTTTTATACAAATATTGTACAAATATTCTTCATTTTATTCAAATAAAAATCTGGGAAACAACATTTTCAGAACAAAGTAAAAAGATGATCTCTAACGGCTCACCAGCCATAGATGTTGCATTTATTCAACAATATTCATCTTTATTCTGTTTAAGATGCTTTATTTACATTCAGTGTACGTATTAGAGATACATCATGTTTTGCTTTATAGGAAATTCAGGAATAGAAAAACAGAGGTCTCTCCAATTAAGGAACATCAGCACAAGTGTTCTCTAAACCATTGAAGGTAAACAACAAGATAAAAGATGCCCTCTAAATTCCTCACATAGAATTTCAGACAGTCACATAACTAAGGGAATATTCTCACATTAAAGCGGTTCTGCACACACTATTTTTTTTTCTTGTAATGTTAAAATAATTTTTAGTTTTACAATACACTCACATTTTTGGTGTCCATCCATTGTCCGTGTCCGTAATTCTTAAAATTCTGAACTTTTAAAATATATACCAGCAGCAATGTCATTTTGCTTGTGGGCATTTGAAACCCACAAGCATTTACTTACTTGTTCCCTTTCGTTATGGGAACCAGCATGCCTCACGTGTCAGTGTAGTGCAGTGTCTAACAGCATTACATTTAGTTCTGTATACAGTGCTGTATGCACACTTTTTTAAAATTGTCAGCCACAGTTTGTCGACACTGATGTTCCCCTTTTTTTTATTAATATATATATATACATATATATATATATGTTTATTTTTTTTTGTCAGCGGCACCGTTTATAGTGCACCAAATACCACATTTTTTTTAATTTTTTTTGTCTCTGCGTCATTTTTTACTATTGTTGTTGTTCCCATGCCCCTTTTTTTTAAATTGTCAGCTATGGAACTCACTACACAAGGTTAAATCTTGAAGACTGAACTATACTTACTAGTCTTTTTCTGTGATTGTGTATTATCCCTGTACCCCCTGTAACCTTTCCCCTCCTCCCCCCTCCCTCCTCTCTTAGTTATACGTTACAAAGTAACAAACCAACTCAATGCCTTATAGGCAGACTAACAATACCACAAATATGAATACCGGAACCACCAAGTTTGAATATGGTTCTGTTTAATCTGGGATAAATGTTGGAACCCACTTCACTTTCCAGCTTGAATATAGATCAGATTGTATGTTAATTGAGAAGAAAATTTATTGGAGAGAATCTGGTCTCCAGCCAGAGTTCTCCAAAGAGGGGGAGCTGTCGGACTATCACGGTACGTAAGATGTGATTTGCTAATGTTCATACACCAATAGATAAATAAAATTTAACAGTTTATTGTAATGGTTCAACACATATTAGTACATTGGACAAATTTTCATAAAATCAGACAGATGTGTAATATGCATTTCTACTAGTTTCGCTTTACAGCTTCATCAGGAAATACATGGTTTTTAACATCTGTAAAAAGGGACAAAAAGGAAAAAGATAACACTTATGAGCGGAGAACCTTACATGTTTAAAGTTAGAGAGTCAGTGCTGTAAATCAGCACTGTAAATAATTTCTCATAATGGAGACAGGATATATAGAGAGTATAAAATGAGCGAATTCTTACCCCATTTAGGATGCGTTATGGAGGCACGGAAGCACCCTCCAGTGCCTGGCACGGCGACTGGGGAGGGTTAGATGTGTCTCGCAGGTTTGTTCAATGGTACCTGGGGATAATGGCAATATTAACGCTGGGATAATGGGTCTGAGATCATGGGGCAATATCACCCGAGTGGATAGACCGGTGTCCGACGTTAAGTTACGTGGGTGTGGTGACCCAGGGAAGGGAGTGGGGGGATTTGGGGGGAGGAAGAAGGGGTGGGGGGGGTGTTTGAAAAAGGGGGGAGGGGAGGGGAAGAGGGAAAGGAAGAAAGGGGACCAGAGGGGGGAAAAGAAAAAAAGGGGGGAAGCGGGGAGGAGAAGGGGGTGGGTGAGTGAGAAACTATAAAGGGACAAAAAGAGGGGGGGGGGGGGGGGGGGAAAGGGGGAGAAAGGGGTGGAGGGAGGAAAAAGGGAGGATAGGGGGGGGGGGGAAAGCCGCGGGAGGGAAAGAGGGGAGAGGGGGGGAGAGAGGAAGGGAAAAGGGTTGGGTGGGTGAAGAGATGTGAGAGGGGGACAGGAAAGGGAGGGGGAGCAAGGAGAAAGGGGAAATAAGTAATGTGTGGGTGATAGTGATAGGGAATGTGATGAGGGGTGTGAAGCCAAAGGGAGAAAAAAGGAAGTGAAGGAAAAAGGGAGAGAAAGGGATGAAAGGAGAAAAGAGGGGGGGAAAAAAAGGGGAAAAAAAAAAGGGGGGGGAGAAAAATTAATAACAAAAAAGAAAGGAGGGGGGAAAAAAGGGAAGAGGAGAGGGAGGGGTGAAAGAAGTGACAGTGTAGGAAGTGGAGTAGGTGGCTGGAAAGGCCTCACTAATGAGCAGATACACAAGCAAGGCCTTGAAAACTGAAAAGGAGGAGTGCAGTGTAGCGAATAAGAAGTAACAATTGCCGAAGTGAGGTAATTGTGATAGGTTTAGTGTCACACTGAGTGCCGCGTTCGAGGGAAAAACATTACCGGTATGTGATAAAGTAAACCAAGAAGTGGGTAGAACTTGGTAAAATAAAGTGCAAGGGGTGAGTGTGTGTGATGAGACGAGTGATGAAGTGAGGGGTAAAGCGCTTTCGAAGTGCATGTGGTAACGATTGGGGATAGGTGGTGACCAAATGGAATGTGAGAGGAAGAGGGGGGGGGGGGGGGCGGGGGGGGGGGGGAAGGGGAAAGTTACCTGGGAGCCAAGAGATGGTATATACGGCCACGGCCGGGGGCTGCTGCTTGTCACAGATATGGTATAAGTGACGTGCAATAACCGGGAGACACCAGGGAGGCAGCGGACTCTAATGGTCTGGGAACATTCAGTTCCCAAGGGTAGAATGTAGCGGGTAGCTTGGTGAGTCTAAGAAGGTAAGGCATGGGATTAGTCCAAACAATTGAGATATTGGGAATGGTGAACAATTGGGGTATAGTCAATGTCCCCATTCCGTTTTTTCAAGGTAAAAAGTTGTGAGGACTTACCGCTGAGCCTCCTGGTGTGTCGTGTCCCGGGAGGTGAATGAACCTGCTGGATAGGCGGCCGAGGCCGCCTATAAATAACCCTCCAACCTCCCTGTCAGGCCGGCGTAATGACGGCCTGACGTCAGGAGGTCAAGGGTCCCGCAGTGCGCGCGCATCCGGCCGTGCGCACGCGCAGTACCCGTCCCCGCCTGCGCGAGCGCAGACGGGTGGGACTGAGTCGACCCGGTGGTTGGGGGAAAAAACAAATGCGCGCGTAGTGCCAGGCACGCGCACCGCGCTCGTGCCCAAAGGCCCAGGGTTCCCTAGGCCAAGGCACGAGCAAGGACGTGACGTGGAGCACACCCGCCCTGCATATGTGGGCGGGGTCTCCACGACGTCCCAGGGACCCTACCAATCGCCGGACAGGGACGAGGGGCGCGACCATAGCCTCCAATAGGCATGCAGAGATGGGTGTAGTGTATACAACCTGGGGCATCAGTATGTTGCCCAGGTGTAGAATCGCCCAAACAATAATACAATGTAAATATGACATTTTAACACTGTTTAAGCTAGCATACATAGTTTAAATCAATTTAAACAAGCATAAGCAACACATTCGAATATACATCATTGCGGCACATAGAGGGACATAAGTTGCATTCTTGACAGCTGATGATGGACATTCCAGGTTGTGCCGGATGAGGCTTTTCAGGAGGCAGACATTCACGAGACGTGCTGAAAGGTATAATACTCAGGGCACAAAAATGTGAGTTTCTCATTACAGTGTTTGGGGTAATACAATGTAATTACATACAAAGTAGAACATGATATCTGTCTAGTCATGCAATTTTATATGGACAATCCAGATTATAAGCTCATCAAAGAAATACAGGTTATGGCAAGAATGAAGACCAAATAATAATAATGATGTAGGCAAGACGGTGGGGGGTCCCAGGCAGGGGGCCGCGTATCACAGAAAAGCTTTGAATGAGTTAACTTCATTGAGGCCCGGGGGTACCATGGCATTTAAACGTTCAATCCAGAGGGCCTCTTTTTGGAGTAGGATCTTGTCACGATTGCCTCCTCGGATGTCGGGGGGTACCACCTCCAATGCGGCAAATTTAATTGCCTGGAGGTTGTATTTGTGGTATAGGCCAATGTGGCGGCCAATTGTAGTTAGCTTACCATTGGTAGTGTAGTAAATATGGTCGCCGACCCTCTGCCTTAGCTCCCGCACCGTCTTGCCCACATAAAATGCTCCACAATCACATAACATCAAATAAATAACTCCTGTAGTGTCACAACTGGCCAGAAATTGTGGGGTATAATCCTCCCCATTGGGTAGTAACAATGTTTTGCTGAATGGTATCCAGGGGCAAAGGGGACACTGTCCACAAGGGGCGGTGCCCCTATGTTGCCGAGTGATTTTGGGCCCTGATTGGTAATGACTACTCGTAAGGCTGTCCCGTAAGGAACGAGCCCTACGGAACACTAACTCTGGAGTATCTCTGATATATTGGGTTAGAATGTGGTGATCTGTCAATAGGTGCCAATGTTTGTTGATAATGTTTCTAAATTGATTATGGTGAGCCGCCCCCTTTTTTTTTTCCCCCTTTTTTTTCCCCCCCTCTTTTCTCCTTTCATCCCTTTCTCTCCCTTTTTCCTTCACTTCCTTTTTTCTCCCTTTGGCTTCACACCCCTCATCACATTCCCTATCACTATCACCCACACATTACTTATTTCCCCTTTCTCCTTGCTCCCCCTCCCTTTCCTGTCCCCCTCTCACATCTCTTCACCCACCCAACCCTTTTCCCTTCCTCTCTCCCCCCCTCTCCCCTCTTTCCCTCCCGCGGCTTTCCCCCCCCCCCCCTATCCTCCCTTTTTCCTCCCTCCACCCCTTTCTCCCCCTTTCCCCCCCCCTCCCCCCCTCTTTTTGTCCCTTTATAGTTTCTCACTCACCCACCCCCTTCTCCTCCCCGCTTCCCCCTTTTTTTTCTTTTCCCCCCTCTGGTCCCCTTTCTTCCTTTCCCTCTTCCCCTCCCCTCCCCCCTTTTTCAAACACCCCCCCCACCCCTTCTTCCTCCCCCCAAATCCCCCCACTCCCTTCCCTGGGTCACCACACCCACGTAACTTAACGTCGGACACCGGTCTATCCACTCGGGTGATACTGCCCCATGATCTCAGACCCATTATCCCAGCGTTAATATTGCCATTATCCCCAGGTACCATTGAACAAACCTGCGAGACACATCTAACCCTCCCCAGTCGCCGTGCCAGGCACTGGAGGGTGCTTCCGTGCCTCCATAACGCATCCTAAATGGGGTAAGAATTCGCTCATTTTATACTCTCTATATATCCTGTCTCCATTATGAGAAATTATTTACAGTGCTGATTTACAGCACTGACTCTCTAACTTTAAACATGTAAGGTTCTCCGCTCATAAGTGTTATCTTTTTCCTTTTTGTCCCTTTTTACAGATGTTAAAAACCATGTATTTCCTGATGAAGCTGTAAAGCGAAACTAGTAGAAATGCATATTACACATCTGTCTGATTTTATGAAAATTTGTCCAATGTACTAATATGTGTTGAACCATTACAATAAACTGTTAAATTTTATTTATCTATTGGTGTATGAACATTAGCAAATCACATCTTACGTACCGTGATAGTCCGACAGCTCCCCCTCTTTGGAGAACTCTGGCTGGAGACCAGATTCTCTCCAATAAATTTTCTTCTCATATCTCACGGATGATGGTACACATATTAACCTTTCATGCCTCTGTTTAAATCAGAAAGTTAGGCCACAACCTTTCCATGTATGTTAATTGAGTCGTTAAATGTATATTGTATGTATATTTGAAACCCAACCTGAGTTTCTGTATTTTTACCTTTGTAAACCAAAGATTGCACACTGTATTGTTTCTACTTGTTTACTAATAAAAAACTATTGAATTAAAAACCTTTGGTGTCCTGCTCCCCCCACAACCCCCCTAATACTCACCTGAGCCTCTCTCGATCCAGCGATGTGCAGGAGAGACTCGGCTGTCCTGGGACTCCCTCTCCTCGTTGGCTGAGAAAGCAGTGGGCAACCATTGGTTCCCACTGCTGTCAATCACAGCTAGTGAGCCACTGAGGAGAGAATGGGGTGGCAGGGCTGAGCTGCAGCTCTATGTGTCTTATGGACGCATAGAGCAGCGGTTTGGGAGCGAGCATGCACCAGTGCCCCCAGGGAAAGCGTTTTTATCTGGGAGCACTGCTTGAGGGGGAGAAATCAGGAGCGCTGGTGAGGAACCTGAAAGGAGGAGGATCAGGGCTGCTCTGTGCAAAAGAGCATTGCATTGCACACAGCAGGTACATTTGACATGTTTGTTATATAAAAAATTATTTATTCTAATTGTTTGTACTATCAACTTTTTTTTTGTATTTCTAATAATTAAACTCTGGAACTTTAGAGATATATACTATGTGTATGTACTAATTTGTTTTTGTTTTATATGTCATTTTTTGTTATTGATCCTATTGCATAGAATTTTTATTGTGGCAACCCATGGGAAATATATTTTATTAAAATTTTTATTTCTTTCCATTTGTCTAGTATATGATCCAAATCAACTGTTCACTTTTTTGAACACTAGATGAAGCTGGATTTTATAGTCTTCATCATGAGGTCCACTTTAAATAATTTTATATTTTGCATATGCCTTTGTCTTTGGGCAGAGGATTTTGTTCATAGTCCAGTGGCACCTCGGGCATTGGATTCTCAGGCTATTTCCGTTCTTTTCAAATATAATCTATGCTGCTTGCAGGTTATGTGTGCCGCTGAATAAAGTTCAGGACGAGGCTTGACACATATTTGTGTTTCAGGCTTCTTTTGTCTGGGTTGCAGTGCAAGATGCTGCAAACCTATTGGGTGCCATTCTTTATAAGGCGCAATGATTGGGAATGGCTCCTATGCCCTGGATGACGTCACCCATGATGAAAACGCATCAGTAGAGCCTGTGCCCGTAATGCCATCATGTTCTTACACTCAGGAAGTGATTCTCCTTTCCTTGGATGGATGTTTTATATACAAGCACTGTAATTCTTCTTAGACTTTAATTTTAATAAAAGTGTTTAGCAGTTTTACACTATGTGGCATTATTTTTTCTCATATGTCCAATGCTCGGGATATTGAGTTGTGATTGGTCTCGAGTGTATATGTGGGATCCTTGTGGAGAGGAGCTATACTCAGGATAAAGAAATCAGATGATTTTTATTGGAGATGTGTCCATCCCTGTGAGTGATGATTCATACTCACATAGGTGTGACTGGCTCTGTACCTAAGGTATGAGAGTTTATTCATTCTGGTAAGCGTTGATGCTTTTACTCTATGTCGATGGATCACTGTACAATCGAGTGCATCGCGGATTGATAAATGATGTTTTTTCTTCATAGAAGAGGACATTTGGATTGTCACTGTGGTGTTCACACTTTTCTTTTCTACTATTCTAGTGTATTTTTTCAATATTTATGTACTCACATTTTTTGTCATCCATTTAAAGTGCTACACTTTTCTACACATTTCTATATAAAACCATTACTTCTTTTTTTTGCAGATACAGCTCATGTGCCAGATATTAACCGCTTCCCGACCGGCGCACGATGATGTACGTCGGCAAAATGGCACGGACAGGTACGTCCCTTTGAATTTGCCGCCGTGCAAATTGCGTGCATGCCACCGGTGGTGCGCGCGCGCCGGTCAGGACCTCCATGATTCCAGTCGCGGGTCCCGTGGACTTAATCGCCGTAGGGATTCCCGCGATCGTCTCACGGGGAGTAAGAATGGGGAGATGCTATAGTAAAGAAGCATCTCCCCCGTTCTGCCTAGTAACAGTGACACTGATCTTTGCTCCCTGTGATTGGAGCAGAGATCTGTCATGTGCCACACCCCCCACAGTTAGCAACATGCCCCTAGGACACACTTAACCCCTACACTCCCATTTTGTTTCTTTCTAAATTCTAGGACGACTGTACCAAAAAATTCTCGTATTATATAGAAGCAATTTTTAAATTAACCCCTACACTGCCACCTACTGGTTAATCCCTTCACTGCCAGTGTCATTTACACAGGAATCAGTGCATTTGTATAGCACTGATTGCTGTATAAATGACAATGGTCCCAAAAATGTGTCAAAAATGTCCGATGTGTCCGTCATAATGTCGCAGTCACAATAAAAATCGCTGATCGCCGCCATTACTAGTAAAAAAAAGTTATTAATAAAAATGCCATAAAACTATCCCCTATTTTGTAAACGCTATAACTTTTGCGCAAACCAATCAATAATCACTTATTGTGATTTTTTAACCAAAAATATGTAGATGAATGCGTATCGGCCTAAACTGAGGAAAAAAAAGTTTTTTTATATATTTTTGGGGGATATTTATTATAGCAAAAAGTTAAAAAAAATTATTTTTTTTTCAAAATTGTCGCTCTTTTTTTGTTTATAGCGCAAAAAATAAAAACCTCAGGGGTGATCATATACCACCAAAAGAAAGCTCTATTTGTGAGAAAAAAAGGACGTCAATTTTGTTTGGGAGTCACGTCGCACGACCGCAAAATTGTCAGTTAAAGTGACGAAGTGCCAAATCGCAAAAAGTGGTCTGATCTTAAGCCAGCAAAATGGTCCGGTCTGAAAGTGGTTAAAGCGGTGTTCCGGCCGAAATTATACTTTTTAAATAAAAATACCCCTATAATACACAAGCTTAATGTATTAGTACTAGTAGTAAACTAGTAAAGTTAGTCTGTAAACTAAGGTCTGTTTTGTTAGTTTTTAGCAGTAGTTTGTTATTTTATAAACTTGCAGCAGGCCGTGGCCATCTTAAGTGTGGGCATCTGAAGCCAGACTGTATTTCTTCCTGGATCTCATCCTTGCAGATCTCGTACATGCTCAGTGCTGCATAAGCAGTGTAATAGGTTTCAGGTCAGGTTTCCATAGCAACGGCAGTTTGAGAGGAAGTTTCTGCCCCTTCCCAGGAGGCATTGCAAACAGGAAATGATGCGATGGGCCGCGGCCAGGGAGGAGGAAGTGAAAAATGAATACAGCAGATATACAGTCTGTGCTGAAAAAAAAATAAAAAAAATATCCAATTTGTTTACAGTGCACAGTTTAGTGAGGGATGCTGAAGAGTTGTAAAAGTGGGTGGAACTCCACTTTAAGGAGACTTTATGAGCCTTGGTGGATACAAATTCTCTATTGGCTCTATGGATTTATAGACTTGGTTTTAATTCAACCTGTGCAAGTAAACATTTTAAAATACTCCTCCTGTAAGTGAAGTACAGACTTTGGACTAATTAGAAATATGAGTTCAATTTTGACTGTAAGGTGTTGGTAGGGCTAAAAGAAAGAAAGAAACATTGATTGTGTTGCTAACAAAAAATATTCAGTTGCTTTCTTTTATTTTCAACCCTGCAATTGAGAATTGGTAACGTATTGGTTGTTAGGAGTAACACAGATTGTTGTTTCAGAAAAATTATATATTTCTTTTAAAGTGTCTCGCTGGTAAGTAAACAACCCAGATGAGGTCAGTTGTTTGTATGTAGTAAACACTTTAAATGGCAGGGTATTACATATGAGCACACTGCTGATGTCGTATAGTGTGCTAGTCAATGACTCTATTTCTCAGTATTTTCACTAAATGTCAGGTTCTTTTTATCATCACTTGTGTGTACTGCAGTTCTTTGTAGTCCCATAGGACATAAATATATGACCCTAACAGGAAGCAACAGTTTTAGAAAATGTTTTATACAAATATGTATATGTTTTATACAAATATTGTACAAATATTCTTCATTTTATTCAAATAAAAATCTGGGAAACAACATTTTCAGAACAAAGTAAAAAGATGATCTCTAACGGCTCACCAGCCATAGATGTTGCATTTATTC
Source organism: Lithobates sylvaticus (assembly GCA_028564925.1). NCBI lineage: Eukaryota > Metazoa > Chordata > Amphibia > Anura > Ranidae > Lithobates > Lithobates sylvaticus. The sequence goes on along the minus strand of CM053026.1, from coordinate 336,662,901 downwards.
AACAATATTCATCTTTATTCTGTTTAAGATGCTTTATTTACATTCAGTGTACGTATTAGAGATACATCATGTTTTGCTTTATAGGAAATTCAGGAATAGAAAAACAGAGGTCTCTCCAATTAAGGAACATCAGCACAAGTGTTCTCTAAACCATTGAAGGTAAACAACAAGATAAAAGATGCCCTCTAAATTCCTCACATAGAATTTCAGACAGTCACATAACTAAGGGAATATTCTCACATTAAAGCGGTTCTGCACACACTATTTTTTTTTTCTTGTAATGTTAAAATAATTTTTAGTTTTACAATACACTCACATTTTTGGTGTCCATCCATTGTCCGTGTCCGTAATTCTTAAAATTCTGAACTTTTAAAATATATACCAGCAGCAATGTCATTTTGCTTGTGGGCATTTGAAAACCACAAGCATTTTTCTTACTTGTTCCCTTTCGTTATGGGAACCAGCATGCCTCACGTGTCAGTGTAGTGCAGTGTCTAACAGCATTACATTTAGTTCTGTATACAGTGCTGTATGCACACTTTTTTAAAATTGTCAGCCACAGTTTGTCGACACTGATGTTCCCCTTTTTTTATTAATATATATATATACATATATATATATATGTTTTATTTTTTTTTGTCAGCGGCACCGTTTATAGTGCACCAAATACCACATTTTTTTTAATTTTTTTTGTCTCTGCGTCATTTTTTACTATTGTTGTTGTTCCCATGCCCCTTTTTTTTAAATTGTCAGCTGCAGTTTGTCTTACTGCGATGCTGGTGTTCCCCCTTTTTTATTAACACACACACATATATATATATATATATATCATTTTAGTTTTTCAATTTGTGTCAGCGGCAGTCCCAAATTGTACACAATTTATAGTGCGCCAAACACCACATTTCATTTTTTTTATATTGCTGCGTCTTTTTTTATTATTGTTGTTGTTCCCCTATCCCTTTTTTTAAATTGTCAACTTCAGTTTGTCTTACTACAACGCTGGCGTTCCCCCTTTCTTATTGTGTATTTATACACTCCCTGCCACCCACATGCCCAGCGTCTAAATTCCAGCTTGAACAAATTGCTGACTTTACAACTCCTGCCTTTCTGTCTAGTGGATTATGCCCACTTCTGTGAATTTGCAGGATGTGCTGTACCACAATGGCAGGTTCCCATTCGCTATTTCTTTGCATGTAAGGTTATTCCAGCTCTGTACCATCACATTAAAGGCAATGCTTTGGCATCATTCGGCAAGGCAGTCAGCAGCAAGGTCCACATTACTGTTGACACCTGGTCCAGCAAACATGGCCAGGGACGATATAGATTTAGTTGACAGCACACTGGGTAACTTTGCTACAGGACAGAGATCAGTGCTGGGGGTTGTTTTGCCGCCACATCTCCATACAGCTGGTGGTGATGATATAAAATCTGTCAGCTCCACCCCCTCCTCCTCCCCCTAAATGCCCTCTTCTGCTGAATTGTCCTATGAACAACCAGACCCCCTAAGCATTCAAGGGGCTATTCAATGAGTCAGGCTAAAAGATGCCATGCAGTGCTTCAGTTGGTCTGTCTAGGGGACAGGAGCCACAGAGAAGCAGAAATTCTTTCAGTTCTGCAGGGGCAGGCCCAGGGATGGTTAACACCATGGCAGCTTTAGCCAGGAATGGTGGTGTGCGGTAATGGCACTAACCTTTTGTCCGCCCTTTGACAGGGAAAGTTGACACATGTACCATGCCTGGCACATGTCCTCAATTTGGTGGTGCAGCGTTTCTTGAACAGATACCCAGGGTTGCAAGATCTTCTAAGACAGGTCAGAAGGGTCTGTAGCCAATTTCAGGTAGTCATACTCACTCACAATATGCTTGGCTTTTTTTCCCCCATGCCAATTGCTGCTGATAAAGGACGCATGCACTGTACTGTCACCATTTAAAGAGGCAACAAGGATGGTGAGCCGTGACAATGCATGCTTTAGTGACACTGTCCCTCTCGTGTTCCTGCTGGAGCATACTCTGCATGGTATTATGGACTGGGCACGAGAGGAAGAGCAGCGGGAGGAAGAGGAGGACTTCCTTTCTTCTCAAGGCCCACTTTATGCAGAAACCATTCTTGTGAGGCCACAGAACACACAAGAGGGGAAGGAGGAAGAGGAGGATTATGGCAGTTATGGAGACATTGAAGCAGAGGATGACATACGTCAATCTTTAACCACTTCCCGCCTGGCCTATAGCAAAATTGCGGGCGGTGGTTCATTTATCCTGACTGGGAGTCATATGATGTCCAGCAGGATAACTGGCGGCGCGCGCTCATTGGTGGTGCGGTGTGTCAGTCTGACACACCGCTACACCGAGGCTCTTTACCACGTGATCAGCCGTGTCCAATCACGGCTGATCACATTGTAAAAAGGAAGAGCCGTTTATCGGCTTTTCCTCACTCACGTCTGACAGACGCGAGTAGAGGAGAGACGATCGGCTGCTCTCCTGACAGGGGGGTCTGCACAGATTGTTTATCAGTGCAGCCCCCCACTGATGCCCACACTGGACTCCCAGGGTTGCCACCAGGATCACCAGGGATATCACACAGTGCCCAAAATATGGCAATCTGTGCCCACAAATTGTGCCAGTTAGTGCCCACTACTAATGCCTGCCAGATGTTTCCTCATTAGTGATGCCCAGCAGTGGCATCTATCAGTGTCCATCAGTGCCACCTATCAGTGCCCATCCATGCCCACTTATCAGTGCCCATCAGTGCCACCTATCAGTGCCACCCATAAGTACCCATCAGTGCAGCCTTTCAGTGCCCATCAGTGCCCCCTATCAATGCCCATCAGTGCTGCATACCAGTGCCACCTATCAGTGCTCATCAGTGCCGCCTATCAGTGCCCATCAGTGCAGCCTATCAGTGCCCATCATCAGTGCCACTTCATTGGTGTCACCTCATCAGTGCCGCCTATCAGTGCCCATCAGTGCCGCCTATCAATGCCCATCAGTGCTGCATACCAGTGCCACCTATCAGTGCCCATCAGTGCAGCCTATAAGTCCCCATCATCAGTGCCACTACAACGATTACAATCAAAAATTATTAAATTTATTTGGGGAAAAAAAGGCCACCGTCTCTCTAAAGCAACTATTTTTAGAGCCAAGAATAAAGGCGAATTAGGGGTTCCTAACTTGCTATGGTACTACCAAGCAGCTCAATTAACTAAACTTTCGACAATTTACTCCCGTACAGCTCATCCAGACTGGATCCATATGGAAAGACAAGCAACCCCGAACCATACCCTTGATTACTTAAGGTTAGGTACGACCCCCTATTTTGGCGCTGACCCTCTCACGCTCCTTCACCCTTTGGGATTCACTTAGAATTCACTCACAAATAGTTTCTCTTAAGCCCCATACACACGGTCGGACTTTTTCATGGATTCTGTCCGATCGGACAATGTTGTTGAAAAATCAGACCGTGTGTATGCACCATCGGACAGTGTACGTCGGTTTGTCCGACGGACAAAGTCTTATCTCCTGCTGGAAAGATTTGCCGTCAACACGGTCCGATCACACCAAATCCGATCGTGTGTACTGTTGTCCGACCGGACAAAGTGCCACGCATGCTCAGATCACATTACAAGACCAAAGCTATTGGCTACTAGCCTCTACGTAGTCCCGTCGTAGGCAACAAACGTCACCACGTTCAGAATGATCGGATTTTCCGACAACTTTGTCCGACCGTGTGTACGCAAAACCAACATCGGACAAAGTATGACGGACATGGTCCGACGGACCTGGTCCGCGGATTGTCCGACCGTGTGTATGGGGCTTTAGGCTGGTTTCACACAGGAGCGGTGTGGGCGGTAAAGCAGCGCTATATTTAGCGCTGCGTTACCGTCGTTTTAGCCGTGGTATGTGGCCGCTAGCGGGGTGGTTATAACCCCTGCTAGCGGGCGAAAAAGGGTTAAAACCGCTGCAGCGCCGCTTTGCCGGCGGTATTACCGCTGTCCTTCACCGCTCCAAAGATGCTGCTAGTAGGACTTTTTTTACTGTCCTGCTAGCTCACCGCTCCAGTGTGAAAGCCCTCACACTCAGGGCTTTCACACTGGAGACACAGCAGTAGCTGTTTCAGGTTGGTTTGCAGGCGCTATTTTTAGCACAATAGCGCCTGCAAACCGCCCCAGTGTGAAACCAGCCTTATCAAACCACTATCACACATCTTTCACAATCCACCTTTTCCCTCGAGGACTAGATATTCGAGCATTCAAATGGTGGCTTGATAAAGGGCTCTATAGAATTGGTCATTACTTTCTCCCAGCTGGCCCTATAACTAAAACATACTGTCAGTAAATTAGATATGCCCAACACAGAAAACTTTAGATTCTCACAAATTTCTAACTTCCTACATAAAATTTGGGTTTCCAAACCTGATCCCCCAGGTCACTCTCAACAATGCAACTAAAAATGACATACATGTTGGCTTGGGAAAGGGACCTATTGAGTGAATGGAGTCTGGAGGTCTGGTATAAAACATGCTTTCGATCATTCAAAGGGATACTCAATATCTCCGTAATAGAAGCTAACTTAAAAGTTATAACCAGATGGTACATGGTTCCGTCTAAAATAGCTCAGATATACCCGACCTCCTCTCCCATTTGCTTTAGGGGTTGCGATCTCATTGGCAACATAGTTCATGTCTGGTGGGAAGGCCCTAGGATCAGGAACTGTTGGAATAAAATCTTCAATATGCTCCATAAAGTAACTAGATATCCAATCCAACAATCTCCTCATCTTGCCCTTTTAAACTTCCCGGTTGTGTCTGTTCCCAAAAACACTCAATGCCTTATCTTCATCCTTACGGGAACCAATTTAACCATAGCCAAGGCCTGGAAATCCCCATCGGTTTCCTTCACCATGGCAAAAAGGAAAATATCATGGATAATGACCCAAGAGAAGATGGTCAGTATCCTACTCGATAAGAGGACGAAATTTGAAGCTATATGGGAACCCTGGGCAACCTACACTAATACCCCTCTAATATCTTCTGGTAAATATTAGGGATAGTTACCAGTTATTCCTTCTACTGATTCTCCAGGGGCGATCACAAATCTTCACTACCCTTTCCTCCTCCCCTTCCCTTCTCCCCCTCTCATCTTATTATAGAACCATTACTTCACTACTTTTATTCCCTATAGATCCTAACTCAAGAAGTCATCTGTTCTGTTGTCTTATAGAAGAACTGATCTTATAATATTATAAATAATATATACTCTACTTACTAACTACATGTACACTTTTCTAAAGTGTGCCCTATTCTGTAAATTTAGTTTTTCCAGAACCGGGGTTAATTGTTTTAGGTTTTTACTTTGGCGTCAGTTTGGCTGGGCTGTACTGGCGTTCTGCCTGGTCATAGGTGAGGTGAGCACCTGTGAAAGGCTGAGAGCGCAGTCTGGTTGGACGCATTAGGTACCAATCTTTCTCGGAGCCAATCAGTGGTCTCGCCTGGCCCCGCTGTGTATTCCAGAAAGGGGTATTTAAGATGCTGAAGTCACGTGTTCAGGGTTCAGCTTGCTCTTTGATTCCTGGTTCCGGTCCGGACCAACCTCGCTAGGGGTCCCGGGCCCAGGAGTGTCTGCTGCCCCCGTAAGCCTGGTCATCCTGACCAGCCCCAGAGGCCCTCATGGCCTGGGGTGGGGATCCATCCATTCCCGAGCCTCAGAACTGGCTAGTTCGAGGTGCAGTAACCGAAGGAGGATTCTGAAGTGTCCCGGTGTCCTCTCAGGATTGTAGAGGCACAGCAACTTGTACAAGCGACCAGGGGAGGACCATGAAGCTGGCTGCTCGGTAAGAGCCTGGGAGCTGAGATTGTATGGACACTAGCGAATCCACATTTCCTACGGTATGGCCGCAACGGCTGAAAGATACAGGTACCATAGGAAAAGTTCCTAACCTTACAACATAGTCTGTGGCTAATTCCGAATCACTTGTTGGCTGCTAGATCTACAGACAAGGGTTTATCCAACAGTGAAGAGTCCAGTTGCGAGTGGCTACTCTCTGGGCTATCTAAGGAGACATTTATTTGATGTCAGCAGTTCTGAAGTGCCTGAGCTTTATCACCCCTCTATTCCCAACTGAGAGACTGTGTTATGTTTGAACGTTTTTTTTTTTGCAAATAAAAATCCTCAAAAGGACTTTGAGTGTCAGTCTCCGCAATTACTGGGTACTAACCCTGGGAAACCCTAGACAACGAACGACAAGCTATAAGGAGGAGGTAATCGGTAAGCCCAGAAAATACATAGCCGCCCCGCAGGGGGTATTGGCGCTACATACACAACCCTAAGTCATATTCATTACATAGTGGTTATAGTCATGTCTAGAGACTTGAATTTGTAGTCAGAGTCTTCATAATGAAACGATAACCCCTAACTTACCAAGACCTGCAGTGTGCCTTGGTCTGGTTGGCCATTATACCTGAAAAGAGGGTGAAAGACACATGAGTAGGTATGAAATGTGAGTTTTAATGAACATTGGGTAACATAGGTCAATCCAACAAGGAAGCGAATGCCCGAATAACTTCCGGATGGGGTTCCGGTATGTACCGGCCAAAACAGGAGGACCTCCAACGTCCCATGTGTTTATTGATGAAAGGAGGGACACCCTGCTTGGAAGCCGTGGAAGCCCCCCCGATCCTAAATGAATGTCCGCTAAACCAGTGGTCATCAACCCTGTCCTCAGGGCCCACTAACAAGCCAGGTTTTATGTATTACCTTGGGGAGATGCAGACTAGAATACTGCAATCACTGAGCAGCAAATTATATCACCTGTGATGTATTTCTTTTTTTTTTTATTATATAATCTTTATTTATTTTCTTCATACAAAAAACAAGCAGAAAAAATACATACACATATTTAATTTCCATAAACTCATTATCTCACAGTTTGCTAAAAAATTTACCATTAACCTGCAGTTCTTTTCTGTACCTCCCACCTTTCCCTTGATGCTTCTACTGTATTTCCTTCTTCTCCTATCTCATTCCCCTTACCTTTATGCTCTCTTTGTATCCCCTCTATTTTACCTATACAGTGTTTTTCTCTATTTAGTCTCCCACCCCCTTATCCATTACATTGGGCATCCCTGCTTATCCATCCATATTTCCCACATTTTAACAAATTCTTTCATATTTCCTCTCCTCATATATACCGTTCTTTCCCTCCATATTGTTTCTGTTATTAATCTCGCCCATTCTCTTTCCGTTGGGGGTTTTTCAGCCTGCCATCTTTGCGCTATTAGCTTTCTTGCTTGGAATAGACCTCTCGTCACTGCTTTAATTACCCAGGGGCCTCCGACTATTCCTTCGTCCAGCCCTAGTATACACAGTCTGGGACTCATTTCTAACCTCGCGTCGTAGACTGTGTTCAGTGTATCGAGAATTTCTGACCAGTAACGAAACAGTTTCGGACATTTCCAAATCATATGTGCCAAGTCCCCAGTATCTTGGCACCTGGGGCACCTGGCGTCCTTTCTCCACCCGAAGTCAAAGAGTCTTTTGGGAGTATAGTATGTCCTGTGTAATAACATCAGGTATGAGACCCTTTGTGCGGGCGAGACCGACACCATGTGTCCCTTCTCAAGTATTCTCAGCCATTGTTCATCTGACAGGGTTCCGAATTCTTTTTCCCACTTCCTCCTGCTCTTAAGTCGTACTGGACTTTCTACACTGCCTTCGCATATATATGGATAAATTTCTGCTATGAATCCTTTGGACTTGACTTGGGAGCCTATTCTTTGATATACCGGGGAGTTAACCCAGTTTGGTCCTTGTTTCGCAAATTGCTTATTTAAGGCATGCCTGATTTGTAGATATTTATAAAATGAGTGTTTCGGTAGGTCATAGTCTGTTCTTAATGCGGTGAATGTCTTTAGTGTCTTTCCCTCGTATAGCTGAGCTAGCTTAACTATCCCCTTTATCTCCCACTCTTTAATCTTCCCTATCTTCTCCACTTCCTCCAGGTTCTTGTTATTCCAGAGGGGGGTGTATTTTGTCATGCCCTCCAGCCCTTTTACTGTTTTTAATGCTTTCCAGACTTTTAACCCAAGCCTCACCGTGGGGTTTCTATAACAAAATGAGTTTGCCTCCAGAGCCTCTATTATTGATCTGTGCGGAGTACCTGCAATCATTAGGTCCTTATTACCTCCTCCAACCCCCCCTATATGTTGTAGTTGGGCGGCTAGGAAGTAGCTTCGTGAATGCGGCAGTGCCATCCCACCCTTTCTTGTTCCTAATTGTAATATTTGTAAACCTATCCTAGGCTGACCTCCTTTCCATATAAGTTCTCTAAACAGCGTGTCGATTTTCCTGAACCATTTTTTATCTATCCATGTTGGGCAGTTGTGCATCAGATACAGAAGCTGTGGCTGCCACAGCATCTTAATCAAATTACATCTCCCCGCGACCGATAATGGGAGGCGTCTCCAGATTGCAATTTTAGATTTAAATTTAGCTAGTAATGGTACAATATTATCATTGATGTAATTATTAGGGTTCTTCTTTATATTTACACCTAAATATTTGATTTGTTCGACCACTTCTAGCTGTAGGCTATCCGGTATCCTCTGGTTCCCTAGGGGGTCTATAGGCATTAGTGCAGATTTTTCCCAATTTATGGTCAGCCCTGAAATTTTCCCAAAATCTGTGAGGATGCTCATCACCTGCCTGGGGGATTGCTCCGCATCCCCCAGGAAGAGGAGGACATCATCCGCATATAATGCGATTCTCTCCTCTCCCCCCTTTCTTCTAAACCCCTGTATGTTCGTGTCTGATCTAATTACGCTGGCCAACGGCTCCATTGCCAGAGCAAAAAGCAAGGGGGACAATGGGCACCCCTGTCTTGTCCCCCTACCTGTGATGTATTTCAGTTACCTTGCAAACCTGGCCTGTTAGTGGGCCCTGAGGACAGGGTTGATGACCACTGCGCTAAACAGCTTGGGGTTGATATTTAGTTTTGCGATCAAGATCCTGACATGTGACACGAACTGTTTGGAAGTGAGCGGATCAGTGGGAAATGGCAATAAAGGGCTGTCTGGCAGGGATGCTGCCAATAACCTAGAGAGAGAATCAAGTACCTGCACCGGATACCACCTGCTGTTGGTACCATAATACTTCACCACTTAACCCTGTCCCACCTGCCTAGTCTTGTTGTTGTGGAGCTGTTGAGCGTAATAATCAGCGTACCTGAGGAGACTACCTTTAACCAGAAAAAGAGGATGATGACTAACCTGCGAAACTTCCCCAGGCCTGAGGAAGCCAAAAAAACACAAATACATGGCTGCTTTGAGCACCAAACTGGGACCCATACCAAAAGGAGAGGCCGACAAAATGTCTGACATGTCCCCAATCATCTGGCTGGTAAGGGGCAGTCTTGAAACGTAAACCTGCCCCTGTGACCCTTCAACATGGCCTTAAGAGGGTGGGCAGCAAAAATGGATGGTCTAGCAGGGTTTTGCAGAGTCCTGAAATGCTGAATGCCAGATAGCTATAATTTAATGGTATCTGCGGATAATGCCAAATCACTGTGACAATATGCCACAAATGTCATCACATACTTGATGTCCTCTGACCAACTACAAGGATGTTGAATCAAAAATTTGCTAAATGTCTTCAAACCTGCTGTGTATGCCTTGAAAGTGTTGCTGGATAGAGACGTGTTAGCCAGCTCGCGAGCCTGCGTCCAAAACTTGGTTAATCCATGATGAGCAGAGAAAACGGAGGAACTGGCTTGCCCACCCGCTCCGCATCCAAGTGCTGTAAGAAAAATGTATCAAATGTAAACCCGGATAACGCATCGGCTGCACTGTTGCGAATCCCACTAATGATTTTCCCCTGAAAATGGAATCTGTATGTCAACCCTTGCCCCGTCAACCTACGCATGAAGGACATGATGCTCACAGACCCTGACCTGCGCTTGTTGATGAATTCAGTGGAGGCCAGATTGTCAGTGAAAAATATGACCGGACTTCCTGCCCAACCTGGCCCCCAGGTGAGACTTCAAACAAGTCTGCACAAACTTGGGTATCCAGGAAACCTATGATGGCCAACGGCCAGCCAGCCATTCATCATCTAAAATAGCCACAAACCCTGCTGACGCAGCTGCATCCGAAAAAACCCTAGGTGACTTACTGGTTGGCTGAGGAATGAGCAACGAAACTCCATTCCAGTCATGCAGGAACTGGTCTCACATGACCTGATTGGCTGACGACTGCGTCACCGTCATGATACAGGGGCAAAAGGGCCAACAGTCTGGACACAAATGACCTACCCTGTGGAAAAACTCTCATCGCATGATTCAACATGCCCAAGAGTGACTGTAGATCCTTCTTCGAGCAAACTGGGGACCGGACAAACGAATGAACCATCTGCCGTATCCTGACCAACTTATCCCTGTGCAGACTTGCAATCATGCGATTCGAATCAAGCGGGATGCCCAAAAAATGAATAATGTTGGCCGGACATTCCACCTTGCTAGCCGCCAATGGAACATTTAGCTCTGCAAACAGTTCAGTCAGACACTGCAAATCCTTAGAAAGCCGACCAGGGTGTTCCAAGAGCAGAAAATCATCAAGGTAATGCACCACCCTCTGACACCCCTTGCAACTGCCTAAAACCCAATGGAGTGCCTGAGAAAAAATATTGAATAAACACAGACTGCTTTTAGACCCGGAGGTTAATTTTGTGGCAAAATAGTAATGATCACGCCATTTAACCACTTCAGCCCCAGACCAATTGGCAGCCAAAGGACCAGGCCCCTTTTTTGCGATTCGGCACTGCGTCGATTTAACTGACAATTGCGTGGTCGTGCGACGTGGCTCCCAAACAAAATTGGCGTCCTTTTTTTCCCACAAATAGAGCTTTCTTTTGGTGGTATTTGATTGCCCCTGCGGTTTTTATTTTTTGCGCTATAAACAAAAATAGAGCGACAATTTTGAAAAAAATGCAATATTTTTAACTTTTTGCTATAATAACTATCCCCAAAAAATATCTAAAAAAACTTTTTTTTTCCTCAGTTTAGGCCGATACGTATTCTTCTACATATTTTTGGTAAAAAAAATCGCAATTAGCGATTATTGATTAGTTTGCGCAAAAGTTATAGCGTTTACAAAATAGGGGATAGTTTTATAGCATTTTTATTAATATTTTTTTTTTTACTAGTAATGGCGGCGATCAGCGATTTTTATTGTGACTGCGACATTATGGCGGACACATCGGATATTTTTGACACATTTTTGGGACATTTGTCATTTATACAGAAATCAGTGCTATTTAAATAGCACTGATTCCTATGTAAATGACAGTGGAAGTGAAGGAGTTAACCACTAGGGGCGGGGAGGAGTCAGTGTGACGTGTTGTGTTTTTTTTTACAGTAGGGGGGCGTGGCTGTACGTCTGACGTCATTGACGGTTAAAATGATTGCACACCTGTGCTTTCCCCAGGAAATGAATGGGCCTGCCCAATTTGTCCACCTGCCCAAAAGGTCCTGTGGAGGACCCACCAGCCACCTGCTTGCTGATCCCTGACTCACCTGGGGCCTCAAACATGGGACACCATGCCAAAGTATGCGCTGAGGATTGGCAATTGCTACACACCGGAGCCTTTTTATTGGTGTCCACATTGCTCTAACACATAACTACCTGAAATTGCACCCAAGTTGTTGCCCACCTTAGCTGAGAAAGACAGATGATAGTCGAAGAATGTGCACCCACTGTACTTGTGCGCTAAATCCACCACTTTGTGCAAATACAAGTCCAATTCCACCCTCCTATCAGGACTGACTGCAAAAATAATGTCATGGAAGATCCCAAACGCCATCAGAAATTCCGCCACACCGTGCAAAAAATGACCTGGACGCACCTGTGTAAATGCTAGGATCCACACAAACAACGCACCTGACCAGTGATGCACCTGCAAACCAATCCTGACAGATAAGAAATGAATATGAAAAAAGGACCCTGATGCAGTGATGAACCCCCCCCCACAAAGTGATATATAACCTGGACAGCACATTGTGACTGGATGCATACTTACCCCTGCAGCCCCTCGATAACACCTGTGATGGTGAAATGATGTAGGGGAACCACAAGTCCCGGCCCAGCCATGATGATCCCCAATCCCATGCCTGCTACCCCCTGCCGGGTGCCAGACCATGCGCAGGGCAACCACCCACCTGTGCACAACCACCCACCTGCGGCCAGCCTTCCAACAAGTTCTTGGTCAACCTAAACTCTTCCATTAATCATTACTCTTAAGCACTAGTACTTGGCTACATATATACATGTTCTTTACTACAAATCTTTGTCCTTCTATGGGGGAAAAATACTGTTATTTTGTCATCTTTATATATATATAATGAGCATACTTGTAATTGCTTCTTTTTGAGAAATCAATAAAAAGATTGAAATAAAAAAAATAAAAATAAAATGAAGTCAGTGACCTGTATAAACATGCAGCAGCAGCTCGTGCCAGGTCAGCGATTCAGTTAGTTTTTATACTACTGGATCAGAGCAAATTAGTGAAAATATCCAGATTTACCAACCAGAGTGCTGAAATGGCTATGATATTGAATTCCTTATTAGATTAGTGCATTTCTTTAAGAAGGGCTTGGATCTGATCCTCTGCTAATTTAGGTAAATAGCTTTTTAGAACTTTCTGATGAAAGGCCATTGAAGCTCCTCTCACTACTCTAAGCTGCTTCAATTTTGCTGAAAATACTTATTTCTGCTGGACCATGAGGCAGTGGCGATGGTCACCCTATATAATACTCAAAAGCATCTCTTATCAATAACAATGGTTGTTTTAGCCCTGAGACCTGAGAAGGCCATCCTGCGGTCTGCCAACACCTGAAAGCTGATTTTGTTTCTACTGAAAAGGCTATCTTGTCATTTAATGAGGAATGCATGCAATCCCATCTCTGAAAAGGCCCAACTGAAGTGGCCTGGTGTGAGCCAAAGCACAGTTTGCTGTGCTCAGACCTCAGACATAGCCTGAGCACTTGCATTAACTGCCCGAATGACTAATAATTTGAGACAGCAAGTCTGATTGTTTTGGCTCCTTATATTATCAGAGGAAATCTAGAAGCAGGGAATGTTTCACAAAACCCAGGAAATGTGTTCCTCTGGCAGGCTGTAGATTGTAGATTTCCTTAGGCTATCAAGAAAGCTGTGGGATTGTGGAAGATCTGTGGGATTATTATTATTATACAGGATTTATATAGCGCCAACAGTTTGCACAGCGCTTTACAACATGGGGGCAGACAGTACACTTACAATACAAATCAATACAGGAGGGATCAGAGGGCTCTGCTCATTAGAGCTTACAATCTAGAAGGCAGGGTCAAGTGGAACAAAAAGCTAATAACTGTGGGGGATGAGCTGATGGAGAAAATGAAAATACAGTTGTTAGGTGTGGGTAGGGTAGGCTTCTCTGACGAGAAGGGCTTTCAGGGATCGTCTAAAAGCTAATAGAGTAGGAGATAATATATCAGATTGGGGTAAGGCATTGGATTGGAGAGGCTCTGGAAAAGTCCTGGAGACGAGCATGGGAGGAGGTGACAAGGGAGCTAGAGAACAGGAGGTCTTGAGAGGAACGAAGAGAACGAGTAGGTTGGTATTTAGAGACTAGGCTAGTCATGTAGCTGGGGGCTATATTGTGGATGGCTTTGTAAGTAGTTTTTAGTATTTTGAATTTAATTTGCTGGGTGAGCGGAAGCCAGTGGAGGGATTGACAGAGAGGAGTAGCAGACACAGGGCGATTGGTAAGGTGGATGAGTCTGGCAGCAGCATTATTGATGGATTGAAGGGGTGACAGACTATGTAGAGGTAAACCAATGAGAAGGGAGTTGCAGTAGTCGAGGCGAGAGATGACCAGGGAGTGAATTAGGAGCTTTGTTGTGTCATTGGTTAGAAAGGGGCATATTTTGGAGATGTTGCAGAGGTTGAGGCAGCAAGATTTGGACAGTGATTGGAAGTGGGGGCTTAAAGGAAAGTTCAGAGTCCAGGACTACACCTAGAACCTTGGCATGCGGGATAAAGATGATCTTGCAGAGTTCTTGCTTTTCAGGAGGGCAGCAGTACAGCCACACATATATATATATATATATATATATATATATATATATATATGTAGCGCCCAGCTCCTAATGAGCAGACGCTATTATTTTTGTAAATTTAAGTTTGTCTGAAGCTGCAGTTTGGCTCAGAATAATTATACTAAAGTTCTGGTTTCTGTACCAGTTTAGCTGGGCTGTGCTAATTTCCACTTGGCCGTGTGTATCGCTGTCACCATCGGTAAGTGTTGGAAATGCAACAGGCTAAATGTATTGGGTAGTGGTTTACCCGCTGAGCATTCTGGGTAAGGGTACTTAAGGTATGGATGCCATTTTTTGGGGTTCATTATCCCCGAAATCATGGCCTTCCTGGCCTGAAGCGTGTGCTGCCTTTTTCCTGTGTCTCGGGCCGGCTGGCCCAAAGCTTTGTAACTAAAGAGTAGGCCCAGAAGTTCTGGGGTCTACTGATCCAGGGGTGGTCCTGTGCTGTCTTTCCTGCGGGGAGAAGCCGTGCGACTGAAGGATCCAGGGGAGGACTTTTTCGGGAGAGGACCGAGCAGCAAGGCTGATACCTATAAAAAGGCCTGGAGACTCAGTTGGAGGACGCGTCCTGGGTTACTTACCACACAGTATCGCCGGGTCGGCTGAAAGAAACTGGTGTTGTGTGACAAGAAGCTGATTGTGCCTTCCTGTGGCAGAGGATTGCACAACGATTTTGCTAAAATTACCAAGTCTGTGGCAGAGACTTTGACCGAGCATCTCATTGGCTGCTAGGTCAGGAGAGGGGCCTATCCGGTGGTTGCTGGATCCAGCTTGTGGTAGTTGTTTGTTCTCTGGATTAAGGAAATACCTCTAACCCGCAAACTACAAGGTACCTGAATTCCCCTTAACCCACTATCCCTCTATTGCAAACTTGTGTGTTTTGTTAAATAAATCTAGAGAAAAAGGACTAAGTGTCGGAGCAATATTCTTTGACCACCCTTTTAACAGGACACCTAACACAGACACAGTGAACAGGTGAGGTAATGGTAAGCCCAACAAAAACCAGCAGCTCCTTCGGGGGTCAGTGCTACATATAGATATCTATCTATATATCTATATATTTATTTCATATTAGCCCATGTCCCACATGGCAGGGCCTGCCTTCCCATTCCTTATGGGCCCTACAAATGGGGAGAATTTATTAACAAGATTTGCTCCCTAAGGACTTCAATTGGGTTTGCCACAAATTTTGCACACTTAAAATCTTGAGAAAAGCTGTTTGCCACCTAAACCCAATCAGATTAATTTGTCCCTATTAAAAATATGTTATATTGCCTCCTAAAATAGTTGAGAGTTCTCTTTAAACCACACAGTACTCTGTGGTGTGATGTCACCCTGCCTTGCAATACTTTCCAAACCATGGTTACTATATTGTATGAAGTAAGGCCAGTGTTCGCAATAGATACACATTAAGCAAACACAACTTTCCAACTCTACCCAAGAATAAAAATAATAAAAGACGATTGTCTGTAGTTTTTTCTCAGTCATTCTTTTTAATTTTTTTTCCTTTTTAAAGACTGAAATATATATCTGGGGTATGCTTAACTAATTTATTTGCCACAGTTCTTTGATTTCACCTAAAAATGTGCACTTTGTCCACTTAGAAGGACTACTTAGTCTTTTGCTGTAAATCACATAAAAGATCCTGTCAGCTACTGTCTAAAACAGTTTCAAAGCATAGGAAAAAAAAATAAGCCTTAATTTCAATTTCCGCACATCATTTTCCATTCCATCTCCAGAGAATATATAGCTTGCATAAACTTGTCTAGGAATATAAAGAGCATAACATGGCTTGTTACCCCTGATAAAGCATTGACTGTAAGTCAATTCAGGAGCCAACTGGAGTTAATATGATTTATTTTATGAAAAGTATTAAATCCTGATTTCCACTTGCATTAATTAAAGTGTGTATTAAAAATAATAATGCTCAACAAAAGAACACAGTTCTCTTAACTCTCCCTTGTAATACAGGACAGATGGCATCGTTTTCAGACCTAGCTGTTTTGTAGTTACAAAGCTCAGAGTAAATTGGCCATATCTAAAGATGTAATGGTATATAATCATCTTACATAATTGGATCCATTGTTACTGGCATTATATCTTCTGAATCTTCCATGCTGCTTCCCCTCACCGTGTGGTCTGTCAGTTATACATTTACTTAGGTAAATGACTGGTGGGTGGTATAGCTAATCGTTATTGTATTCTTTGGTCGCTGTAATCACTTGTTAGTGACTTTATCTACTTGGCTGAAGGGAACCATTAAAAGATTCTTGATTATTTTATCGGTTCTAATTAGGCAGCTCATAGGTAGTCTATTTAGTTTATAAGTAATGTATAAAATCTGCAGAAATTTCTAATGTTACCTGTGGCTGCTAATTAAACATGTGTACTCTACAGCGACCTCTGATAAGCTTGCAGGTGAACTCATGACAATCTCACAGTGTTGTATGAATGCAACATTTATGGAAGAATTTGTAATGCTGGTTATTATTTTCTATTTAAACTGAAAAAGGAAAAAACTATGACCTACATACACTCAACAAACAATCTTACTGTTCTCTGCTCCAAACTGATGTTTGTTTTAGCATGTCCTGTCCCATGAGGATTGCTAAATGGAAGGATCTGCCTTCATTATCACCACCAGAGCGTCAGGGCTGAGCTCAGCCCTTCCTTCTCAAAGCTGGCCGCTCAGCTGCCGGCTAATTGCCAGCTCCTTTCTCTCCACAGTGACTCACCTGTTGATGATATCCTGCTTGTCAGTCCTGCCTACTTAAGCCATCCAGCCCAGATGATCTCTGCCTTTGCCTTGGTCACATCTGTAGAGACGCTCTCCTGTGTTCCTGTAAACTTCTTGCCGACCGCCCACTGTCAATTGACGGGG
This sequence comes from Lithobates sylvaticus, assembly GCA_028564925.1. NCBI lineage: Eukaryota > Metazoa > Chordata > Amphibia > Anura > Ranidae > Lithobates > Lithobates sylvaticus. Next base: position 336,645,900 of record CM053026.1, on the reverse strand, counting down.
GGGGGGCGGTGCGGCTCTTGTGGCGGGACGGCGTCATATGACGGCGCTACCATTTTGGCCACTAGGGGGTGCGCGCGCGCCGCGGGAGGCACGCTCGCGTGCCCGCCGCGTCGCTGGGGACCCGATGCGCGTGCCTGGCGGCCGCGATGTCCGCCGATGCGCGTGCCTGGCGGCCGCGATGTCCGCCGGGCACCTGCGATTGCCCAGTAACTGAGCAGGACGTTGATCTGTGTATGTAAACACACAGATCCACGTCCTGTCACTGGAGAGGAGACCGATGGTGTGTCCCTTGTACATAGGGACACCGATCGGTCCCCTCCCCCAGTCAGTCCCCTCCCCCCACAGTTAGAATCACTAACATAGGGAACATATTAATCCCTGCAGCGCCCCCTAGTGTTAACCCCTTCCCTGCCAGTCACATTTATACAGTAATCAATGCATTTTTATAGCACGGATCGCTGTATAAATGTGAATGGTCCCAAAAATGTGTCAAAAGTGTCCGATATGTCCGCCGCAATGTCGCAGTCACGATAAAAATCGCAGATCGCCGCCATTACTAGTAAAAAAAAAAATAATAATAAAAATTTCATAAATCTATCCCCTATTTTGTAGACGCTATAATTTTTGCGTAAACCAATCAATATATGCTTATTGCAATTTTTTTTTACCAAAAATATGTAGAAGAATACGTATCGGCCTAAACTGAGAAAAAAAATTGTTAAAAAAAAAAAAATTGGATATTTATTATAATAAAAAGTAAAAAATATTATGTTTTTTCAAACTTGTCCCTCTTCTTTTGTTTATAGCGCAAGAAATAAAAACCGCAGAGGTGATCAAATACCACCAAAATAAAGCTCTATCTGTGGGGAAAAAAATGATAAAAATTTTATTTGGGTACAGCGTTGCGTGACCGCGCAATTGTCATTCAAAACGACAGCACTGAAAGCTGAAAAATGGCTTGGTCAGGAAGGAGGTGTTCGTGCCTGGTAGGCAAGTGGTTAAAGATGTGCTTGGCTGACATTCCTTCTGGCTCCAGATCCTGCTTGCTGTTCTACTGCGCTCATCTCTGTCTCCCTGACATTTTGGCTGGTCTGACTATCCGTTCTGGTTCCTGAACTCTGGCTATGTTTTGACTATGTTTACTCTGTTTACCTTTTTATTATTATCAAACAAGTGTGATTTAACTGTACTTCGGTCTTAGTCTGATTCATGGTTTTCCACAGTAGGTGAAGGCCGTGAATTCAGAAGATGCAGTCAATCCACTTGTTGGTAATATTTTTTCCAGATTGGATGAGCACGATCACCGCATGGATCAGTTTGCCATGGCATTACAAATGCTCCTGAGCCGCACAGGTAACCTGGAATCTCCCACTGTGGCTGCTCTGGTACAACCTGTGTTGCAGGAAGTCCCTGCTGCTGCTTCAGTCTCTGTGCAGGCACCCGCCTCGAGTATTACCTCTATAAGAGGTATGTCTGTTTCCACTCCACTTCCCCAGCGATTTGGGGGTGATCCAGTCCAATGCAGAGGGTTTCTCAACCAGGTTGAGATATACTTTGAGATGCTGCCCCAGGCGTTTCCCACAGACAGAAGCAAAGTAGGTTTCGTGATATCTTTGCTTTCTGAGAGAGCCTTGGCCTGGGCAAACCCTCTATGGGAGACGCAAAAACCTTGAGTTACCCAGAGTTTGTGGTTTCTTTTAAAAGGGTAATTGACATTCCCGCACGCTCCGCTTCTGCTGCCAAGTGCCTCATGTCCATCAGAGTACAAGAACTGTTGCCGATTACGCCCTTGAATTATGTACTCTGGCAGCTGAGGTTTCTTGGAACAATGAGGCCCTCGTGGCTGCTTTTTCTCATGGTCTCTCCAATACCATCAAGGATGAGATAGCAACTCGAGATATACCCACTGAGCTGGAGAAGTTGGTCACGTTTGCCATCCTCATTGACTCCAGACTCAGAAAAAGACTCTCTTTTAAGGAGTGCTTGCGGAAGCCTCCTGTACATTTGTCTCCGAACTTTGCAGTCCTGCCCTTGCCTCCCTCACCTCCCTTGCCTCCTGGTACCGAGTCTGCCTGTGATGATGAACCTATGCACTTGGGCTTCACGCGTCTCTATGCGCATGAGAGAACCTTTAGGAGGATGGAGATATTTTGCTTTTTTTTGACCAGGCAGGTCACTTTTTGAAGTCTTGTCCTACCCATCCAGGGAATGCCCAAACCTTGAGGTCCTGTCACAGACAGACCTTAGGTGGCGTTGTTTCTTCCCCAGTTATGCAGAAGGATAAGCCCCTGGTTTTGGTTACCCTTTCTTGGGCTGAGTCATCTGTCGGGATACAGGCTCTAATCGACTCTGGGGCTGCAGGCCTATTCATTGATGCTGCCTTTGTATCAAAGCACTTGATTCCACTGCAGCTGTGTGACACTCCACTTGCCATTGAGGCCCTTGACAAGAGACCTCTACAGCCTGCCCATGTGACTCATGAGACTGTTCCATTGTCCATGGCCGTAGAGGCTCGTCACCATGAGATAATCCAATTCCAAGTTATTTCCTCACCCAAGTTTCCGCTGGTTATGGGTAATCCTTGGTTACAGAGGCACAACCCCTCTTTTGATTGGCTCCATGCTAATGTTCTCTTCTGGTCGCCACAATGCAGTAAGTCATGCTTCCAGAAGGTAACCAATGTCCTGTGCACCTCTTCACTTTCCTTCCTGCCGGAGGAGTACTTCGATTTTAGCGATAAGTTTCCTGCTGGTGCTGGTTTCTTCTTTGTGAATAAGAAGAGTGGTGAACTGAGAACTTGTAGCGATTATAGGGGTCTCAATTGTTTCCTGATTAAGAATGCTGATTTAGTTGATTACAGAGTTATTTGACCGCAAGGTAGCAACGGTTTTCACAAAGCTTGATTTAAGAGGGGCATATAATCTCGTGAGGATTAAGGAGGGCGACGAGTGGTAAACTGCGTTTAATACCAGAACAGGCCATTATGAGTGCCTTGTAATGCCTTTTGGCATTTGTAACGCTCCGGCAGTTTTCCAGGAAATTATTAACGATGTCCTCCGAGATTTGTTGCAGTTATATGTGGTGGTTTATCTCGACGATAATCTCATATTTTCCAAGTCCCTCGAGAGCCGCCACACAGATGTCTGTCGTGTGCTTCAGAAACGAAGAGAGAACAATCTCTATTGTAAATTGGAGGAGAAGTGCGAATTCCATCGTGATCAGGTTAAATTCCTGGGCTATGTCATTTCCACTGCTGGTTTTTCGATGGACCCAGAGAAACTTTCAGCAATCCTACAGTTGCCCCGACCCATGAGTTTATGTGCTCTGCAGCGTTTTCTTGGCTTTGCCAACTGTTTTTGGAAGTTTAGTCGTAACTTCTTGTCTTTGGTCAAGCCCGACTAATATGACCAGAAAGGACGGTAACCCACAGAGTTGGCCTCCAGAGTCTATTAAGGCCTTTGAGAGTCTCAAGGCTGTCTTTGTTTCTGCTACTCTGTTGGCACATTCTGATCCTACGTTACCTTTTATCCTTGAGGTTGATGCTTCTGAGACTGGAGTTGGCGCCCTTCCGTCTCAACGTCCTACCTCTGAGAGCGCTATGCATCCTTGTGGCTACTTTTCCAAGAAATTGTCACCTGCTGAATGTAATTACGATATTTGTAACAGAGAGCCGTTAGCGATCATTTTAGCCCTGAAAGAATGGAGACATCTCCTCGAAGGTACCACTGCATCGGTTCTCATTCTTACTGACCATAAGAATCTCACATTCTTGTCTGAGGCTAAACACCTCTCTCCTAGAAGAGTGTGATGGGTCCTTTTTTGTCAAGTTTCAATTACATTGTCTCATTCTTACCCGGTACTAAGAATGTAAGGGCTGACGCTTTGTCACCACAATTTTACTCCACTTCCAAGATGGAGTCGGTTCCGGTGATTCCACCTGATCGTATTCTGGCTACGGTTTGCACCAGTCTCACTTCTCCTTTAGGTGACAAAATTCTTGCCGCTCAGGTCCATGCTCCTCGTGACTGCTGCTTTGTCCCAGAGAGTCTTTGCACTGCCGTACTCCAGACTTACCATTCTCCCAAGGCTGCTGGCCACCCTGGGAAGAATCAACTCCTTTAGGCCATTTGCCAACAATTCTGGTGGCCTAGTTTACATGCTGATGTAACCGCCTTCGTAGCTGCCTGTTTCGTGTGTGCTCAGAGTAAAACTCCACAACACCTTCCAGTGGGCCTCCTACAACCGATACCCAATGGAGAGAGACCCTGGACCCACCTGTCTATGGATTTCATTGTGGAGATACCCAACTCCCAGGGCAACACTGTTATCCTTATGGTGGTTGACCAGTTCTCAAAGATGTGTCATTGTATTCCACTTAAGAAGTTGCCCACTTCTGAGGAACTGGCTTCCATTTTTGCTCGGGAGATCTTTTGCTTACATGGGCTACCCAAGGTGATTGTCTCGGACAGGGGTAGTCAGTTTGTGTCCGGGTTCTGGTGAGCCTTTTGTGCACAGTTAGAAATTCAGCTTGCTTTCTCATCTGCGTATCAACCGCAGTCTAATAGGAACGAGCCAATCAGGCCTTGGAGCAATTCCTACATTGCTATATTTCTGACCATCATAACAACTGGTCAGACCTCTTACTGTGAGCGGAGTGTGCTCACAATAGTGCCTTGAATTCTGCTTCCCGATTGTCCCCATTTATGGCGAACTATGGTTTCCAACCTTCCATGTTGTCTGACTTGTTTGTTCCGAAGAGTATTCCTGCATTAGAGGAGCATCTCCGTGGTCTTCGTTCCACTTGGGTACATGTCCAGGAGGCTTTGCCACATGTTAATGATAGGTACAGACCGCAGACGCCTGCCTACGCCTTCCTACTAGGGATGGGACCGGTGTTCGATTCGAACCCACGTTCGAATCGAGCACCGAGCGTTCGCCCGCTCGGCGAGCCCAAAACTATTTGGGCCGTTCGCATTACATTCGTGTGATGTGAGCGGCCCGCAATGCATTGCGGCCGGAGCAGTGCATTGCTGGCTGATGATTGGCCAAGCATGCACTGTGACCCCGTATGCTTGGCCAATCACAGCGCCGGCAGCGAGGAGAGCAATAATTGGCTACAGGCAGGACGCCTGTAGCCAATTAATGCTCAGGTGCTTTAGTACATGCCCCAATGTATAAAAGGCCGCCACGCCGTCGGCCCAGGGCACATGTGTTCCGGCTTTGAGAAGAGTGAATAGGCAGTCTGCTAATTGATTCGTTCATTGCTAAACCATTGCTGATTCTTTCAATACTATTACTGATCATTTCTGCTGATTGCACTGCTGAGTGTGACATTATCTGCTGCTGGGGATTAGTCTGGTGTGTGCGTGCTGTTAGTACAGCATTGCAGTAGCACCCATTGCAGTGCTGTTAGAACAGCATTGCACCCTAACTTTCTGTCCCAACCTTCTGTCCCAACCTTCTGTCCCATCCCAGGCAGGCAGGCAGGCAGGGATTTATAGGAGCCATATTGTGTTTGTGTCAGCACACATAGGAGCTAGTGTGTGTGTTGTCAGCACACATAGGAGCTATATTTTTTTGTCAGCACACATAGGAGATATAGTGTGTTGTCAGCACACATAGGAGCTATAGTGTGTTTGTGTCAGCACACCTAGGACCTATAGTGTGTTTGTGTCAGCACACATAGGAGCTATAGTGTGTTTGTGTCAGCACACATAGGAGCTATAGTGTGTTTGTGTCAGCACACATAGGAGCTATATTTTTGTCAGCACACAAAGGAGCTATAGTGTGTTGTGAGCACACATAGGAGCTATAGTGTGTTGTGAGCACACATAGGAGCTATAGTGTGTTGTGAGCACACATAGGAGCTATAGTGTGTTGTGAGCACACATAGGAGCTATAGTGTGTTGTGAGCACACATAGGAGCTATAGTGTGTTGTGAGCACACATAGGAGCTATAGTGTGTTGTGAGCACACATAGGACCTATAGTGTGTTGTGAGCACACATAGGAGCTATATTTTTTTGTCAACACAGGTGCAGGTGCATATTACCGCTGACTCATGGTCCAGCAGGCATGGACAGGGACGTTATCTGTCTTTCACGGCCCATTGGGTCACTCTATTGGCAGCTGGGAGGGATGCAGGACAAGGTGCAGTAGTGTTGGAGGTTGTTCCGCCACCACGCCTCCAAAATGCTACTACTGGTTGTGACACACCTCTCTCCTCCACCCCCTCCTCTTCTTCTTCCTCCATGGCCTCTTCGAGTGCTCTGTCCTCGGAACCAGCGGTGCTCCGTAGGCGTACAAGGGGCTACGCGAGTACGCAGGCAAAAAGATGCCATGCCGTGCTTGCGCTGGTGTGTTTGGGGGACAGGAGCTACACTGGGGCAGAGGTTCTGGCAGCTCTGCAAGGGCAGGCCGAGAGGTGGTTGACGCCACGCCAGCTTAAGCCAGGAATGGTGGTTTCTGACAATGGCACCAACCTCCTCTCTGCCCTGCGACAGGGGCAGCTCACCCATGTGCCCTGTATGGCTCACGTCCTCAACCTGGTGGTGCAGCAGTTCTTGGGCAGGTACCCAGGCTTACAGGATGTCCTGAGGCAGGCCAGGAAAGTCTGTGTGCATTTCCGCCGATCGTATAATGCCAGTGCTCGGCTGGCTGAACTGCAAAAGGAGTTGAACCTGCCCAAGAACCGCCTAATATGTGACATGCCCACCAGGTGGAACTCAACGTTGGCCATGCTGCAGCAACTGCACACGCAGCAGAGGGCCATCAATGAGTACCTTTGCGACTATGGCACCAGGACAGGGTCAGGGGAGCTTGGCTTTTTTTCCCCACGCTAGTGGAGCATGATCAGGGATGCATGCACTGTCCTGTCACCATTTGAGGAGGCCACGAGGATGGTGAGCAGTGACAGTGCATGCATCAGTGACACTGTACCTCTTGTCCACCTGTTGGAGCATACGCTGCGTGGGATAATGGACAGGGCACTTGAGGCAGAACAGAGGCAGGAAGAGGAGGACTTCCTTGCCTCTCAAGGCCCCCTTTATCCAGACAGTGTTCCTTCTGTCCCACCCATCACACAGGAAGAGGATGAGGAGGAGGAGGAGGAGGAGGAGGATTGTGTGAGCATGGAGGTGGAGCCTGGCACTCAGCATCAGCAGCAGCAGTCTTTTAGGGATGATGTACAGTCCCAACAAACCAGTGGACTTGTACGTGGCTGGGAGGAGGTGGCTGGCGATCATGTCATCCTCAGTGACCCAGAAGACTCCGGACCGAATGCCTCAGCTAACCTACGTTGCATTGCCTCCCTGATCCTGCAAAGCCTGCGGAAGGATCCTCGTATTCTTCGGATCAAGGAGAGGGACCATTACTGGCTGGCCACTCTCCTTGATCCACGGTACAAGGGTAAGGTTGCAGACCTTATCTTGCTGTCGCAGAGGGAGCAGAGGATGAGACATCTCAGGGAGGCCTTGCAGAAAGGTCTGTGCAACGCGTTCCCAGAAACTGGGAGGTTACAAACTCCTGGTCCTGGACAACGAGTTGCTGAGGCTTCAGTCAGTAGCAGAAGGAGCGGTGGGGAAGGTGGACGTCTGACCGATGCGTTCAGACAATTTTTTAGTCCGCAGCCCCAAGGTATGATCGGTTACAGCAACCATCGCCAGCGTCTGATATACATGGTGCAGGAATACCTAGGGGCAAGGTCAGACTTGGACACCTTTCCCACCGAAAATCCTCTGGCTTACTGGGTCTTGAGGATGGATCACTGGCCAGAGCTTGCACAGTATGCAATTCAGCTACTGGCCTGTCCTGCATCCAGCGTTCTTTCCGAACGCACATTCAGTGCTGCTGGAGGATTTGTCACCGATCACAGGGTGCGCCTGTCCACCGACTCGGTTGATCGACTGACCTTCATAAAGATGAATCAGTCTTGGATCACCACCAGCTACCAGGCACCTGAAGCGGATATAACTGAATAATTTATAATGTCACATCCCTTCAAGACTGCCTATGCTGATGCTGAGTGACTGTCCTGTTATGTTCACTGACTATCCTCTTCCTCCTCCTCAATGATCCATTCCTTGATGGCTTGGAAGAACATTTTTGTTTCTGGGTGCCACCACACCAGTGCCTAAGGCACAATTTTTCAGCCCTTGTATAGCAGGGGCGTGTAATTACAATTTTTTTTAAAAATGCTTCGCAACAGGTCTGACTGCTGTGCTCCAAGTACAGTATCTGTGAGGGGTTGCAGTGTTGTGGCACCAGCACCGTTGCCTAAGGCACAATTTTTCAGCCCCTGTTTAACAGGGGCGTGTAATTACAAATCTTGATCTAATAGTTCACAGCAGGGCCCATTCCTGCGCCCACCAAGAGTAACTGTGAGGGCTTACAGTCTTGTGGCAACACCGTCCACCACCACCACCAAAGGCCCAATTTTTCTGCCCTGTTCAACAGGTGCATGCAATTACAAATCTTGATCTAATAATTCACAGCAGGGCCCATTCCTGCGCCCACCAAGAGTAACTGTGAGGGCTTACAGTCTTGTGGCAACACCGTCCACCACCACCACCACCACCACCAAAGGCCCAATTTTTCTGCCCTGTTCAACAGGTGCATGCAATTACAAATCTTGATCTAATAATTCACAGCAGGGCCCATTCCTGCGCCCACCAAGAGTAACTGTGAGGGCTTACAGTGTTGTGGCCACACCAACATCTAATGGGGCAAATTTCTGCAGAGTATATACGGCAGGCCCCTACTTTCAAACATCCAACTTACAAACGCAAACGGAAGGAGAAAACAGGAAGTGAGAGTAAATCTACCCCTAGGAAGGGAAATTCCATCCTGTTACATTTAATTTGGGAAAAAGGTATCTCCTCTATACTGATGCTTTATCACCAATCCTTGTTTCAATTAAAACCCCACTTTTCCAAAAACATTTGTCATTGGGACGGAAAGTGAGGTGAAATGTTCTGAACAGATGTGCAAAGACAGAAAATGTTACAGGGGTGATAACCCCTCCCTATGTTCTCCAAAAAGCTTAAAAATTTTTTTTTTTTTGGATGGAGCTACACTTCAAAATGTACCTGTTCAGATTCTACTTAAGAACAAACATACAGTCCCTCTCTTGTACTGCTTTTCAGAGTATATAGGGTTGTAGGTATAGGGTTTTATTTTGGGTGCGGGGTCCCCCTTAATATCCATACAAGACCCAAAGGTGGGGGGGGGGGGGGTGATGGGGTAGCCATGCCATTTTTCCTCAAGGATTTTCAGCCATATGGCCAGGATAAGACATGACATTAAAGCCGCAAGTGGTTTTAAATGGCTTCTTTTTTTCCTTTACAAATGTCATTTTGTGCAGGGCCAGTTCTAAACACGGGAAACACATGCCACTTCACAGGCATACTTTAGACACCCCCAAGGTACCATATTTAAAGGAATATTTCACTTTTTTTTTCACTTTATGCATCATTAAAATGACTGCTCCCTAAAAAAACGTTAGTTTTTAAAAGTTCTTTTTGCATTGATATATGTCCCCTGGGGCAGGACCCGGGTCCCCAAACCTGTTTTATGACATTAACATGCATATTGGCCGTTATAATTAGCAATTTTGATTTTGAACGTTCGCGTCCATTGTAACGAATAGGGTTCGAAAATTTGCGCGAACTTTCAGTCCGTTCGAAGATTCTGGTGCGAACCGAACCCGGGGGTGTTCAGCTCATCCCTACTTCCTACCAGGTTAGGAACAGGGTCTGGCTGTCATCTCGCAACCTCCGACTTCGTGTTCCCTCTATGAAGTTCGCAGCTTGGTTTATTGGGCCTTTCTGTATTCTTTGCAGGATTAACCCAGTGGTTTACCATTAGACCTTCCTTCTAATATGCGTATCTCTAATGTATATTAATGTCTCCCTATTAAACCTTTGGTCTTCAACTTCTTTACCACCTCAAGCCTGGTGGTCCTCCAAGGGGGAGGGGTCATTGAAGAAGGGGTACTCTCAGGGCTGGTCTCAGCCCTTCCTTCTCAAAGCTGGCTGCTCAGCTGTCGGCTAATTGCCAGCTCCTTTCTCTCAACAGTGACCTGTTGATATCCTGCTCATCAGTCCTGCCTACTTAAGCCATCCAGCCCAGGTAATCTCTGCCTTCGCCTTGGTCACATCTCTAGAGATGCTCTCCTGTGTCCCTGTTAAAGACTTGCTTGGCTGACATTCCTTCTGGCTCCAGATCCTGCTTGCTGTTCTACTACGCTCATCTCTGGCTCCCTGACGTTTTGGCTTGTCTGACTATGCATTCTGGTTCCTGAACTCTGGTTATTTTTGACTATGTTTACTCTGTTTACCTTTTTATTATTATTATTATTAAACAAGTGTGATTTAACAGTACTTCTGTCTCAGTCTGATTCATAGTTTCTGACACAGAGCAATCTTAGTTTGTTGATATGCTTTTAGCTGTGGAGGAGCCATAGAAAAAGAAGCTTCAGTTGCAGGAATTAATCTAATTTGACCTGGAGCTCTATGAACAATTCTGGGGTAGGCCGCAAGCCAACTAACTACACAAGCAGAAGATAACATTTTTGGGGGTGTTCGCTAAAGAAATTATATTCAAATCAACAGTTTATATTTTTGGCAGCATTAGAAAATTATAGCTGGCTTCAGATTGAAATATAAAATGATTTGTGACCCAATTATATGTGTTTCATTTTGCTGTTCAATTTTAATCACTGTTTGCAGTACCCAAAAAAACATGTAACAGTACACTGCACCTACAATTAATTTATCAGAACCCTGTTACGAATGTCCAGAATTCCTTTTAACATTACCAACTGTAGATTATCGCCATTTTTATTAATGCAGTTTGGCCACTCAAAGCTTACAGGGATTCTATTTATCAACTTGGTGACATGTGGCAGAGCAAATATGAGGCGGTCTGTGTGCTAGACCACTGTTACTATTAGTTTGCTGTTAGGGCTCTAATCTGGAGACTGAAGGACATGGTTTTTTTAGGCAGCTCTCCAAGCATTGATGGTCATGTCATGGCACATATATTATGTATTATGTGCATTTAGTAAAACCAGATTTTTTTCAAAGTTATGTTCAGCAAACTGCAACATATTTCAGGGCCTTGGAAGGTTCTTCTTCATTAGGGCTTAGAACTATATGGAAAACAAAAATACTGTTAAGTGGTCTTGAAAAGCCTATAAAAGTAGTACAGAACCGGTTTTAGTAGCCATGGGGCAGGGCAAGTCATAAAATAGTTTCCAATCCATGTATTATTATTATTATACACGATTTATATAGCACCAACCTGTTTACGCATGTATAGGGGGACAACACAATTACAGTACAGTTCAACACAAAAAGGTACAGGAGGGCCCTGCTCGTAGAGCTTACATTCTAAAAGGAGGGGGTGGTACAAAAGGTAATAGCTGCAGAGAATGATTTGATGGGGGTGGCTCAGGGACAGTTGTTAGTTGGGTATGGTATAGGCTTCCCCGAATAAATGAGTTTTCAGGGATCTCCTAAAGGTGGACAGGGTAGGGGCTGATCGGACATACTAGGGGAGGGAGTTCCAGAGGATGGGAGAGGCTCTGGAGAAGTCATGAAGGCGAGCATGGGAGGAGGTAACAAGGGAGCTAGAGAGCAGGAGGTCCTGGGAGGAGCGGAGGGGGCGATTTGGGTGATATCTGCAGATGAGGTTGGTGATGTAGATGGGGACGATGTTGTGAATGGCCTTGTATGTTATGCTTAGCATTTTGAATTTTACACGGTGGGGTAGGGGAAGCCAGTGAAGGGATTGGCAGAGAGGAGCAGCAGTCATGGATTGGTTAGTGAGGTGTATTAGTCTAGCAGCAGAATTCATAATAGACTGAAGGGGGGGATAGCCTGCTTAAGGTAGGCCATTAAGGAGAGAGTTGCAGTAGTCAAGGCGGGAAATAATCAAGGCGTGAATAAGTTGCTTTGTGGTGTCATTAGTCAGCAAGGGTCGAATTCTAGAGATGTTGCGGAGGTTAAGGCGGCAGGATTTAGCCAGTGATTGGATATGGGGGCTGAAGGAGAGGTCAGAGTCAAGGATTACACCCAGGATCCTGGCATGTGTGGAGGGACCAATGGTTGTGTTGTTGATATTAATAGTGAAGTCACAGGGGGGGGGGACCGTGAAGGAGGAAATATAACAAGCTCAGTTTTAGAAAGATTGAGCTTGAGGAAGTGGTGTGACATCCATATCGATATGTTATTCAGTAAGTTTGAGATCCGTGAGGAGACCGAGGGGGTGAGTTGAGGAGTGGAGAGATAGATCTGGGTGTTGTCGGCATAGAAGTGGTATTGGAAGCCATGAGAGGTTATCAACTGGCCCAGGGAAGAGGTATAGAGTGAGAATAGGAGAGGCCCAAGGACAAAGCCTTGGGGTACCCCAACAGAAAGTGAAAGGGGAGTGGAGGAGATGGAGTTGTAAGTGACACTGAACGTGTGCTGAGATAGGTAGGAGGAGAACCGGGATAAAGCAGAATCACGGAGGCCAAGGGAGTGTAATTTGCTGAGGAGGAGCAAGTGATCAACTGTGTCAAAGGCAGCAGAGAGGTCTAAAAGTATGAGCATGGAGTAGTGCCCATTCGTTTTAGCAGTTAGTAGGTCATTGGTGAGTTTTAGTAGGGCAGTTTCAATTGAATGTTGTGGGCGGCAGCCAGACTGTAGGGGGTCGAGAAGGTTGTTGTCCGTGAGGTAGCGACTCATTCGGTGATGTAAAAGGCATCCGATGAGCTTGGAGGCAAACTGGAACAGGGAGATGGGTCTTAAGTTATTCAAACAGGTGGGGTCTAGTGAGGGTTTTTTGAGAGTAGGGATAACCAGCGCATGTTTGAGCAGGGAAGGAAAGGTGCCGGAGGAGAGGGAGAGGTTGAAGATGTGGGTTAGGGAGTTTAGGATAGAGTGGGAAGGTGGTCACAGTAATTGAGAGTAATTATCATCTTCATCTGTGGTAACTGGGCAAAAGGAGGAGAGTATTGAGTGTGGTGTTGGACCTGATGTGTTGGGTAGCGTAGGAATTTTAATGCTGGATATCTCCTTGCGAATTGTGTAGATTTTGCTATTGAAATGGTTGGCAATCTGTTGAGCGGTAAGCAAGTTTGTTGGTGGGGGCAGCTGGGGGGCGGGGGGGGGGGGGTTGGGTGAAGTAAGGAATTAAGGGTAGAAAAGAGTTGACGAGGTCTGGATGAGAGGGTTTTGATGGGAGTGTTTAATAGGTTTGTTTAGCAGTGTGGAGGCCGGAGTTGTATTTGAGAAGGGCAGATTTGTAGAGGGTAAAGTCATCCAGAAAGCGTGACACTGGTCCAGGAGGCCGATAAATGACTGTGACCCTCAGACAAGCTGGAGAGAAAAGACGAATGCAGTGCATTTCGAAAGAGCAGGGGGAAAGAGAGGGAGGTGTGGGAAGTACCTAGAAGGTGCATTGTGGGGAGAGGAGAAGTCCGACACCACCTCCTTTTCCTCCAGTTGGGTCTGGTGGAGTGAGTCCAGAGGAGGCCATTGTGGGACAGGGCAGCTGAAGAGGTAGTGTTAAATTCCTGGAGCCAGGTTTCAGTTATAGCAAATAGATTAAGGGATTTGGAGAAGAAAAGGTCATTGACAGAAGCTAGTTTGTTGAAGACTGAGTGGGCATTCCAGAAGGCACATGAAAGAGGGGGGCCGACTTGGGGAATTGGGATGAGAAGGTTGAAGTTACGACTACTGTTGGAGGAGGTAGATGGACAATTTTGGAGTTGGGAATTGGGTGTGGGAGGGCCGGGGTTTGGTGCGATGTCCCCAGACATTAGGAGTAGTAGGAGGGTGAGGGTGGTAAGGCGGGAGTGGGATTTATAGGAGGGCAGATGCTGTGGTGGAATGGAAGTGGTGATACTGTGTGGGATTAGAATGAGCAGGAGGTGGTAAGTGGAGTAATATTGAGTGGGCAGAAGAGAGGGAGATATGTACAGTTTGGGAGCTGGAGAGGGGGGATAAAGAAATGAGAGTTTGAGGAGAGAGGACGTTATAACAAAGATTAGTGTGAGCATGTTGGAGGGTGGGGAGAGGGGAATAGAAGGAAGGCTGAGGAAAGTTAGAGACTGAAGATGAACTTCCTGCAAAATAGCTGTGGAACAATAATGTCTGTACTTTATGTAGCAGTGCCTTAGTCAAAGTGCCTGTGTACAAGTGCCACACACTTCTTGCCGGTGTGACACTTTGTGCAAGGAGCGACCAGCCTAAACCCACGCCAGCCGTCCCAAGAAATTAACTACATTTATACTGGGAAGGTGTGGGGGGAAGATTCAAAATTATTCAATTAGAAGCTGATAAAACCAGACTTGTGGGGGAGTGGGGTTTTACAACTGGCCTGAACAGAGTAGAGGGGGCAACAGAATAAGGTTAAAGTGGAAGTAAACCCTCCTATCGTTTTCAGCCAAGGAAGCTGCCATCTTTGCCTCTGTTTAATCTTCAACTACCACAGTGCTGCACATGTGATCTGTTATGACACCAGCCATTGGATGGTTTGACTGTTTGGTTGAGAGCACAGCCAATGTGCAGTTAGCATTCACGGCATGCCTTTTTTTTTAGACTGTTAAATCAATGGGTTTACTTCCGCTTTAAATGTTTGATCTTGTTCAGGGCAGCATAATACAAAATAAGTGACACTTTCAAAAACAAACAAGTATAGACAGTGGTTTCAAATTCTTAGTAAGGCAGAATTAAACTTCAGTTAGGCAATGTAGTCCAGTGTTTAAGAGAAGAGTGGAGTCTTTGCAGTTACCAGAGGGTATGAAGAGTCAGGTGGGAAATCGCAGACAGGTAGAGCAACTTTGTGTTGCAGGGAAGATCAGTGCAGTTGCCAGAGGGTATGAAGATTCAGGTGGGAAATCGCAGACATGTAAAGTGACTTTGTGTTGCAGGGAAGATTAGTGCAGTTACCAGAGGGTATGAAGAGTCAGGTGGGAAATCGCAGACAAGTAGAGTGACTTTGTGTTGCAGGGAAAGATCAGTGCAGTTACCAGAGGGTATGAGGAGTCAGGTGGGAAATCGCAGACAGGTAGAGCGAATTTGTGTTGCAGGGAAAGATCAGTGCAGTTACCAGAGGGTATGAAGAGTCAGGTGGGAAATCGCAGACAAGTAGAGCGACTTTGTGTTGCAGGGAAAGATCAGTGCAGTTACCAGAGGGTATGAAGAGTCAGGTGGGAAATCGCAGACAGGTAGAGCGACTTTGTGTTGCAGAGAAGATCAGTGCAGTTACCTGAAAGAGTAGAGCAGAGAAGGCATGATGAGGAGATGGTGAAGATGACAGGTGGTCTTGTTAGAAGAAGTGCCCGTGTACAAGTGCCAAACACTTGTTGCCGGCGTGACACTTTGTGCAAGGAGTGACCAGCCTAAATCCTTGACAGCCGTCCCAAGAAATGAACTGTATTATACTAAGTTGCTGTAAAAAAAAAAAAAAAATTACATTTGCAGAAACATTGCTACGAGTCATTACTAGAGTTGAGCGGACACCTGGATGTTCGGGTTCGGCAGGTTCAGCCGAACTTCTGAAAAAAGTCTGGGTTCGGGACCGAACTTGACCCGAACTTGACCCCGAACTCCGAACCCCATTGAAGTCAATGGGACCCGGACTTTTGAACACTAAAATGGCTGTAAAAAAGTAATGGAAAGGGCTAGAGGGCTGCAAATGGCAACAAAATGTTGTTAAGAGCATGGCAAGTGATCTGCAAACAAATGTGGATAGGGAAATAACTTAAAATAACATAAAAAAATAAAAAATAAAATGTTGGAGGCCCCCTTCTCAGCAGAAGAGGTACAGGAAGTCATTAAGAACCTCAGAAACTCAACGGCACGATGCCGCACATATGGTGGGAATACCCCAGAATACGCACTTTCTGGAAAAAATTATTAACTTTCATCAGGAGACTGGGTGGGAGACAATGTGAAGGAACCAGAGGCACTGTCAGCAACCCAATCTACTATCGCCTGTACTCGTCCTGGCCTCAACATTCGTACAGCCTCATTAGGAGCACCAAAATACCGCTGCAGGCTCTGTCGCCTACTCGCACCTGAGGAAGGTGTTTCACTAGTGCTTCTCTGCCTTTTGGCTAAGATCAAGTGTAGTATCTGTTCTTATCAGTTGCCAGGAGGTGGCGCTTGCTTCCGTCCCTGTTCTACGGCGAGGTGGAGCAGGGGTGGCGGTTGCTATGCAAAAGCCTGCTGGCGTAAAGGTGACCTGGAGAGGTTTGTAGCCGAAAGGGAAGCCTTCTGATGGGGATGGAGAACCACTGGGTTGGCGCTGAAGGGTCGAGTCCCTGGCCTTCTGGCCTGGATTGTGGCAGCTCTAGCTCTGGTCAGTTTTTCGAGTTGGAACACCTGCATGGCAAGTGATCTGCAAACAAATGTGGATAGGGAAATAACTTAAAATAACATAAAAAAATTTAAAATAAAAATAAAATTCTGGAGGCCCCCTTCTCAGCAGAAGAGGTACAGGAAGTCATTAAGAACCTCAGAAACTCAACGGCACGATGCCGCACATATGGTGGGAGTACCCCAGAATACGTACTTTCTGGAAAAAATTATTCAATTTAATGGATAAGATAGTGGGAAAATAAAATACTTGGAAATTTAAAAAAATGAAAAAATTATAATCTTGACCTAGGAGGACGAAATTCAAATGTAGGAGGTTGAGGTGGCGGTGGATGTGGCGGTGTAGGTGGAAGCGGCGGTGGAGGAGGACGAGGTAGCCAACACTGGTTCAAAAATACAACAATGGCTGGGTAAGGCTAGTGGTGAATGATGTGTCGAATTCTGTCCCCCGTCGCATAGTGTCCGCCCTGTACTGCGCTTGCTCAGTACGTAGGACAAGGGGATTTTGAAACTCTCCGAAGACGATGCGCGGTGACTCCAGGTTCAAGCCACATCATCCGAGGTTGAAGCCTAGCCAAGCGAGCCCGTGAGGGGCCCTGTTACTATGTGCTACCGTATGTCCACTTGGATGGTCGGGCTTGAACCTGCACTCACTGCGCAGGCGACGTTCATCTTTGGAGATTTTGTGAATCTCCTTGTCCTCCGTACTGTGCAAGCACTGCACCTGCGCAGTAAGTGGCCGGACACTATCCGATAGCAAGACAGTTTTCGTCAGAACACCGGTATATGTGTCTATTCTGCACAAGGTACGGCCAAGTCCTGTGGGATCCATGCCTGGTTCATTTTAATGAACGTGAGCTTGTCCACATTGGCTCAGGACAGGAGGCTGCGCTTGTCTGTGATAACGCCCCCTGCCGTGCTAAATACACTGGCGTCAGGCCAGCACCTCCAAGGCGTAAATGGCAAGCTCAGGCCATGTGCCCAATTTGGAGACCCAGAAGTTGAAGGGGGCAGACCCGTCATGCAGTACGTGTAGGCGTGTGCACACATACTGCTCCACCATGTTGGTGAAATGCTGCCTCCTGCTAAGACGTTCCATCTCAGCTGGTGGTGCTGGTTGTTGTGGCGTGCTGACAAAGCTTTTCCACATTCTGTCTATGCTAACCCTGCCTTCCGAGGTGCTGGCGGTGCCCCGGCTGCGTTGGCGACCTCTTCCTCCTCCTCTGCCTTCGCCTTGTGCTTCCACCGTACCCCCGCTTCCAAGTGGGAATGCCACCAGCAGCGCGTCTACCAGCATGCGCTTGTACTCGCGCATCTTACGATCACGCTCCAGTGAGGTAATTAAGGATGGCACGTTGTCCTTTTAACGGGGATCCAGCAGGGTGGCCACCCAATAATCAGCACCAGTTAAAATGTGGGCAACTCGGCGGTCGTTGCAGAGACACTGCAGCATGTAATCGCTCATGTGTGCCAGGCTGCCCAAAAGCTGTCCTCTGTGGGAGGTGTATCGTCTGTGTCCTCTGTATCCCCCCAGCCACGCACCAGTGATGGACATGAGCTGGTCTGGGTGCCACCCTGCTGTGAACATGGTTCCTCCTCCTCCATCTCCTCCTCATCCTCCACCTCGTCATCCTCTAGAACTGTGCCCTTGCTGCCAGACAATTGTGTACCTGGTGCAGGAACCCACCCTCGTAGCCACTTGTAAATGACTGCCCTGAAAGCCTTGGAAATGAACCCTCTTCCTCCTCCTCCTTCTCCTCATCCTGTGCCACATCCTCTTCAATCATCGCCTGAAGAGTTATTTCAAGGAGGCATAGAACTGGGATAGTAACGCTGAGAACGGCTTCATCGGCACTGGCCATGTTGGTGGAGTACTCGAAACAGCGCAACAAGGCACACAGGTCTCGCATGGAGGCCCAGTTATTGGCGGTGAAGTGGTGCTGTTCCGCAGAGCGACTCACGCGTGCATGCTGCAGCTGAAACTCCACTATCGCCTGCTGCTGCTCGCACAGTCTGGCAAGCATGTGCAAGGTGGAGTTCCACCTTGTGGGCACGTCACATATGAGACGGTGAGCGGGAAGGCCGAAGCTACGCTGCAGCGCTGACAGGCGAGCAGCAGCAGGGTGAGAACGCCGAAAGTGCGCACAGACGGCCCGCACTTTCTGCAGCAGCTCTGGCATATCGGGGTAATTCTTCAGGAACCTCTGGACCACCAAGTTCAGCACATGCGCCAGGCAAGGGATGTGCGTCAAACCGGCAAGGCCCAGAGCTGCTACGAGATTTCGCCCATTATCGTACACCACCAGGCCGGGCTTGTGGCTCACTGCCACCAACCACTCATCGGTCTGTTGTTCCATGTCGCTCCACAACTCCTGCGCGGTGTGGGGTTTTTCCCCCAAACAGGAACGTTTTAAAACTGCCTGCTGTCGTTTAGCCCTGGCTGTGCTGAAGTTGGTGGTGAAGGCGTTACGCTGACCGGATGAGGAGGCGGTAGAGGATGAGGAGGCGGAGTAGGAGGAGTTAGCAACAGGAGGCAAACTGAAGTGCCCTGCAATCCTCGGTGGTGGAAGGACATGCGCCAAAGTGCTATCCGCCTCAGGCCCAGCCGCCACTACATTTACCCAGTGTGCTGTTAGGGAGATATAACGTCCCTGACCATGCTTACTGGTCCACGCATCCGTAGTTAGGTGTACCTTGCCACAGATGGCGTTGCGCAGTGCACACCTGATTTTGTCCCCCACTTGGTTGTGCAGGGAAGTCATCTGGAAAAGTAGTGGCGGCTGGGCACGACGTACTGTGGTTCAGCCAATGACATCAGCCTTTTATAACTCTGCGTCTCCACCAGACGGAATGACAGCATTTCAAAGGCGAGGAATTTTAACATGCTGGCATTAAGGGGCCAGGGATCGCGGGTGGCTAGGGGGGTACTTCCTCTTCCGCTCCAGTGTTTGGGAAATAGAGAGCTGAAAGCTTCCATGGGACATTGTGGAGATGGTTGGTGACCCAGGTGGTAGTGTTGCTGGCAGATCCTCTGTTTGCGGGTTGGCAGGTGTCACTGTCACTACAGAGGTGGATGAAGAGGCTGAGACTGCAGCAGAAGAGGAAGCAGGAGGAGCCAGAGACCTTTCTTGGTTTTTGCGGTGTCTACTCCACTGCATCTCGTGCTTTGCACTTAGATGCCTGGTCATGCAGGTTGTGCTCAGGTTGAGAACGTTTATGCCTCGCTTCAAGCTCTGATTGCACAGCGTGCAAACCACTCGTGTCTTGTCATCAGGACATTGTCTGAAGAACTGCCACGTTAGGGAACTCCTTGCACCTGGCTTCGGTGTGCTTGGTCCCTTGCTGCGTTGGGCAGTAGCAGATGTACTGTCTAGGGGACGGACGCTCCGCTTTTGCACCCTGCTCCCTCTTCTGCTGTGCTGGTGGCTCTGTGCGACCACCACCTCTTCCTCTGAACTACACTGGTCACCTGCATGACGTTGATTCCATGTGGGGTCAAGGACCTCATCGTCCTCCACATCATCTTCCACCCAAAATTCATCCCTGCCCTCCTTGTCGGTCTGCACAATGGCGAAAGCAGCAGCAGTTGGCACCTGTGTTTGGTCATCATCCGAGACGTGCTGCGATGGTCCTCCCATGTACTCATCATGAAACATAAGTGGTTGGGCATCGGTGCACACAATCTCTTCCACTTCTGGGGCAGGGCTAGGTGGATGGCCCTGGGAAACCCTGCTAACAGAGTCATCAAAAAGCAGAAGAGACTGCTGCATGATTTGGGGCTCAGACTGATTGGCTGATTTGCAAGGGGGTGAGGTGAAAGACTGATGGACATCGGCTGCAGGTGCCAACTCTGAACTTTCATCAGGAGACTGGGTGGGAGACAATGTGAAGGAACCGGAGTCACTGTCAGCAGCAACCCAATCTACTATCGCCTGTACTTGTCCTGGCCTCAACATTCGTACAGCCTCATTAGGCGCGCAAAAATACTGCTGCAGGCTCTGTCGCCTACTCGCACCTCAGGAAGGTGTTTCACTAGTGCGTGTAGCTGGCACAGATTGACCACGTCCTCTCCCTGCAACAGGAGCGCCACCAGCAGCACCACGACCCGGGCCACGTCCCCTTTTTGATGATCTCCTCATATTTTCAAAATGTATGATCTCGCCCTAAATGGGTGTTTTTGTATATAGCAGAATACACGTACAGTGTCTAAAGCGTTTATGAACACGCAGAAAATGCTATTGGGGAAAAAAAAAAAACACTGCAAAATTAAATTTTTTTGCAATGTTTTTCCAATATCAGAATAAACGGATAGTGTCTAAAGCGTTAATGAAAACGCAGAAAATGCTATTGGGAAGAAAAAAAACACTGCAAAATTAAATTTTTTTGCAATGTTTTTCCAATATCAGAATACACGGATAATGTCTACAGCGTGTATGTATGAACACGCAGAAAATGCTATTGGGAAGAAAAAAAACACTGCAAAATTAAATTTTTTTGCAATGTTTTTCCAATATCAGAATACACGGACAGTATCTAAAGCGTTTATGATAACGCAGAAAATGCTATTGGAAAAAAAAAAAACACTGCAAAATTAAATTTTTTTGCAATGTTTTTCCAATATCAGAATAAACGGATAGTGTCTAAAGCGTTTATGAAAACGCAGAAAATGCTATTGGGAAGAAAAAAAACACTGCAAAATTAAATTTTTTTGCAATGTTTTTCCAATATCAGAATACACGGATAGTGTCTACAGCGTGTATGTATGAACACGCAGAAAATGCTATTGGGGAAAAAAAAAACACAGCAAAATTTAATTTTTTTGCAATGTTTTTCCAATATCAGAATACACGGATAATGTCTACAGCGTGTATGTATGAACACGCAGAAAATGCTATTGGGAAAAAAAAACACAGCAAAATTAAAAATTTTTGCAATGTTTTCCCAATATCAGAATACACGGATAATGTCTACAGCGTGTATGTATGAACACGCAGAAAATGCTATTGGGAAAAAAAAACACAGCAAAATTAAAAATTTTTGCAATGTTTTCCCAATATCAGAATACACGGATAATGTCGACAGCGTGTATGTATGAACACGCAGAAAATGCTATTGGGAAAAAAAAAAACACAGCAAAATTAAATTTTTTTGCAATGTTTTTCCAATATCAGAATACACGGATAATGTCTACAGCGTGTATGTATGAACACGCAGAAAATGCTATTGGGGAAAAAAAAACACAGCAAAATTTAATTTTTTTGCAATGTTTTTCCAATATCAGAATACACGGATAATGTCTACAGCGTGTATGTATGAACACGCAGAAAATGCTATTGGGAAAAAAAAAAAACACAGCAAAATTAAATTTTTTTGCAATGTTTTTCCAATATCAGAATACACGGATAATGTCTACAGCGTGTATGTATGGACACGCAGAAAATGCTATTGGGAAAAAAAAAAAACACAGCAAAATTAAATTTTTTTGCAATGTTTTTCCAATAGCAGAATACACACAGACTATGGTGTATCTCTTACTATATGCAGTGTTGGTCCTAATGGTGCACTGAGCTTGCAGGTAAAACTTTTATATTTTGTCTGGCACTGGCCTCATGGCACTGTTAAAAGACTGTGCACTGCACCCCAGCCAGGGTACAATTGATTTAGGAATCTCTTCAATAATTCTCTGCCTCTTTCTTTTGCTTAATAAAGAAACTCCCTACTCTAGCTATCTAGATCGCTCACTGATCTAACTAATTAGAAGAAAATTCAAGGAATGTGGACTGACTGACTGACTGACTGACTTTATCACACTAACTCCTAAAAATCCTCTCTCTCAGCAGCACAGGAACCTGTCTATGGCAGAATGACGCTGTGTGCTGTGTGTGTACTATATATAGAGGCTGGGTCACATGCTGCACTGGCCAATCACAGCCATGCCATTAGTAGGCATGGCTGTGATGGCTTCTAAGGGCACACTAGTGAAACTAGCGTCGATTGGCTGCCCTGCAGCTGTTAAAAAGGCGCCAATACATCGCCGAACCCCGGACCCGAACCCGAACTTACAGCCAATAGTTCGGGTCCAGTTCCCGGACACCCAAAATTCCGGTACGGACCCGAACTTTACAGTTCGGGTTCGCTCAACCCTAGTCATTACCCATGTGTTATTTTTCATGTTTTTCTTTCATTTAATAAGGGCATGCCATATGTGGAATGTTTCTTCTACTGTATTCACCACTGCAGCTCGTGTTGATTTCTAAATGCTAGTGGAATTTGTTACCCTAGTACTCTAAACTCTCAATTTGAAAACCGCTAAGTACATGAGCATTAGGACAAGTGTACTGCTGAGGAACAATAAAAGGGCATGATTATTCAGGATGCAGGGAATGATTTTTTTTTATAGTAGAAATTCAGCTATGTAAGAAACATAACTCAACTGAGCATAACATGAAAAGAATTATTAGGACTAAAGTTTAGATTTGATGTAAGTTGTTAAAATAGAACAGGGCACGTATTCTGAAAAGCTGAGTAAAAAGTGCATTAAAATAAATTACAATCAAGTATGCACATTTTATAATGGGTAATCAAATTTGTGTGTTCCTAAAATAACCTTCAGAAAAAATATATATGCATATATTGAGAAGTTCTCACTATTTCTAGCATTTTAACCTAATTTTTAAGTTTAAGAAATAAAAGTGCCTTTGTAATTATATACTGTAACACAGGTATCACCATGTGCTAGCATATCCTGCTTCTATACAGGAACATGTGCTTGAACTAAGGCTTGTCATATACGGGGAGACGTCTCTCTGAGAATCACATGTGATGAGAAAACTGCTCATTGTCTCTCAGAAGGCTGTGCCACAGAGCCCACCAGGGCTGTCTTTAATATTAATTGGACCCTGGGCAAATTTTTTCTTGACCCCCTCCATGCAATTTCGCTCTCACCTGCTCTGAGACATCGTTACTGCTCACTGGTTGCTAGAGGTTACAGCACATCATCTGCTCACTGCCTGCACACCATGGACTGGGTGGTGAGGGGAATCATCAATAGACAGAAAACTCCTAGGGATCCTAGAACTCTTGGGATCAGTGGCAGTGCTGGGGGGAGGGTATGATCAATGACAATGCTGATTTTTTTTGCCAACTACCAATATAAAGAGGAGTTTCAACACTGACCACCAATGTAATAGGGGTTTACACTAACCACTAATGTAATAGAAGCATTCACAGTAACCACCAATGTAAGGAGGGATTTACACTGACCACCAATGTAAGGGGGACCTTCACACTGGCCACTAGTGTGAAAGAAAGGATTGTACACCAAGCCCCAATGTAATGAGAAGATTTACACTGACCACCAATGTAACTGAGACATTTAGCCTGCATTCACATTTGTGTGTGTCAGGAACTCATGCAAAATAGCTTTTTTGGCACCACAGAAATGTGCTGCCCTTTATCAGACACACAGTAGTGCCATTAATTGTTAATGACACCCTCATGCATCTGCTGACATGTGCTATGGAACCGTGTAATTTTGAAAAAGCGGTAGGGACTTTCTTCCGCATTTCCAGCACATAGAGCAGCCCATTGAAATAAATGGGCTGCCCTACACGTGACCTATATCTTTATACACCCTGTCAGCATGCCTTTGCATCCTAAAACCCATGATAACCTCTGCACCCCAAACCTCCCCCATCCTCTCCACTCCAACCCTCCACCCCTTTAACTCCACCTGCCTCCTCTGCTCATTTTACACCCACCATCCTTACCTCTGCACATCCCCTCCTTGCTCACCTGTGCACCCCAAACTGTAATTTCTTCTCTGTCTATCTCTGCACACCCCACACTGTCTCAGTTCAATTATACACAGATTTGGAATACATTACACAATTGGGAATTAACTGGGAGCATTTCTAGCCTAAATGCAGTTGAACCAAAACAGTTCTTTTAGCAAAATTATACTTACATTATGTCCTTTAACTGGTCTAAAATGCAAGGTAGCAAAATATTGGAGTGCAGGAAATTTGTGGCGCATGCCAGTACCTGTGTTAAGGTGGCCATAGATAAATCAAAATTCAGCTGGTTCAGAAGGGACTAGATACATTTCAATCATTGTGTGACCATCCCTGTTTAACAGAAGTCAATGGTTAGATGGACTTCTGTCAACTGAACAAGTTGGAATACTTTTGCCGATCAGCAGAAGCAACCATTCAGCTGATCAGTGTATTCTGTCCCCACCAAGTCCCTCTGTCAGAATACAATGTCATGGGATGGTGGATTCCCCCTTCCACCTTGAGTCTTGTAGCCTGAATGAGAAAACTAATGAGCTATGGCTACTTTTAGTTTTCAAATGAACCCCTGTGTCTCTGTGGAGCCAATTGGTTTCTTGGCCCAGGCTATACAGTACTTTGAAGTCTACTAAATATGCTTCACTCCAGCTCCCATTACTTAACTGTTAAATAGGCCAGAACCTCTACTGGAAACGAAATACTTGATTTGACAGTTATACATATTATCTACCTGTAAAAGCCCCCTTTTTGTAGATCTCTAAACGGCATGAGACTCCTACTGAGCACCACACTATTAGATGTGATGTCAGCAGCCCAGGCAGATTCAGAGATGTCTCTCATATGACATATTACAGTATTCTCCTTCACTCTTCCCCTGGTTGCTACATCGTTCATTTATATAGCTGGCTCTTGCGTTATAACAGTGCAGGGGCTGACAGTGTTAACTGGAACAGAGCAGAGCTAAGAGTAGCGAGAACAGTCAATTAATATCTAACAGGCACTGATACCTTTTACACCATGCACATTTTATATATCGAGATCTGTTTTGATTGATTGTTCATGTCTCAAAAAAGGTTAAATGACTGGTCTGTAAAGTAATCAGAGCCAAAAACAAAATTTAGCACCTAAAAAAAAAATGAATGAAGCATACACAATTGCTACACGAGTCATAGTGTAATTTAATGTTTTTCTCCTTCCTTTTTAATGTGCAGCGCTGTCGTTTTTTGTAAAATTCAATGAAATATTGCAACCTGGACATGTTTTGTACACAATAGAAAAATATAGGAGGATTGGGGGACTTTAAAGTTGCTCATAAACACAAATTTTTAAAAAAAAATTTAAACAACATAATGAGAGGTGTGCCCTGCGGGATGTCCCCTGTCGGATTTACATATAGGGGGAGGTGTGGTGTCAGCCTTAAGCACAATGTGGCCTCTTCCTGCCTTTGCCCTGATAGTGAGGCTTGGTCAAATCCAAGTCTCGCTCTCGGTGACCAGGTTACTCTAGGGCGCATGCGCTATGGGATACTGAGCGTCCGCACGCCGTTCCTGAGGTTCTACGTCTGGTGGCGTGGAGGGAATAAAGAGGATGGTCTGCCAGCTGGCAGCCAATGTGCTGGAGCCACGAGGAAGTGAGCTGATAGAAAACAGAAAAATAGTAAGTAGAGAGACTCTATTTGATCATGTACTGCAATTTACAAAAATGTTAACTAATAAACAGTTTACTGTACCTGATGGGGGTAATGTTGCTGGGGATATTCTACAATCAAGGTTGTTGTTGACAAACCTAGCTACTGCATTCAAAGATACATATATATAACTATACAACTTACTAATAATAAATGTAATTGTGAATAATTGCAGCATATATCTTTTTAATATCCAGTACACTTTTGTTTAGGTCTGTGAATCCTCATACCCTTTAGACACTAAATCAAGTCTTAGCTTGCTCTCGAGGTTCATTTAGGAATTCAAGATTCCTTGTAAGTTTACATCTTATATAATTATGTTTGAATATTGTTGAGTGTGTATATAAACCTACTTTAAAGCGGGGTTCCACCCAAAAATTAAACTTACGCTTTAAGGGAGATGACCCCCTGACATGCCACATTTGGCATGTCATTTTTTGGGGGGGGGGGGGGGGGAGTGGATTCCCTCTTTTTAGAAAGTCCCAGCTTGTTCCTCTATTATTTTTTGATAACATACTGCATTCATCTTGCCATCAATTTTGACCAAATATCCTGTGCCTTTGTAGCTCACACATCCCCAAAACATCAGCGATCCCCCTCTGTGTTTCACAGTAGGAATGGTGTACCTTTCATCATAGGCCTTGTTGACCCCTCTACCAATGTATTGTTTATGGTTGTGGCCAAAAAGCTCAATTTTGGTCTCATCACTCCAAATGACTTTGTGACAGAAGGTTTGAGGCTTGTCTCTGTGCTGTTTGGCGGTTTTGTAACCGATACTGTGTGGGATACTTTGGGGCATTTGCGTAGTAATGGCTTTCTTCTGGTACCATGCAGCCCATCTTTCTTCAAGTGCCTCCTAATTGTGCATCTTAAACCAGCCACATCACATGTTTTCAGAGTCCTGTATTTTTGGCTTTTTCTTTGCATCCCAAACAATTTTCCTGGCTGTTGTGGCTGAAATTATAGTTGGTCTACCTGACCGTGGTTTGGTTTTAACAGAACCCCTAATTTTCCACTTCTTGATTAGAGTTTGAACACTGCTGATTGGCATTCTCAATTCCTTGGATATCTTTTTATCCCATTTTTGCTTTATACAGTTCGACTACCTTTTCCCGCAGATACTTTGACAATTCTTTTGCTTTCCCCATGATTTAGAATCCAGAAACATCAGTGCAACACTGGATGAAAGTTGCAAGGATCTGT
Source organism: Lithobates sylvaticus (assembly GCA_028564925.1). Lineage (NCBI taxonomy): Eukaryota > Metazoa > Chordata > Amphibia > Anura > Ranidae > Lithobates > Lithobates sylvaticus. Next base: position 336,618,854 of record CM053026.1, on the reverse strand, counting down.
CAGAAGTCCAGAAACTCAATGACCTTTTATACACACACTAATTACCAGCAGACAGATCACAGGTGAGGATGGTTATCTTTAATAGCCATTCAAACCCCTTTGTGTCAACTTGTGTGCATGTTATCAGGCCAAAATCACCAGGGTATGTAAACTTTTGATCAGGGTCATTTGGGTAGTTTCTGTTGTCATTATGATTTAAAAAGAGTAAACACAGTTGATTGATAATAAATGGCTTCAGCCAAACACTTGCTATGAGTGAAAGAAATGTTTTTGTGTTATCATTCATATTCTCTGAAGAATGGCCAAGAAATCATAAATTCTGCCAGGGTATGTAAACTTATGAGCACAACTGTATATATATATATATATATATATATATATATATATATATATATATATATTGTAAAGTTCGGGGGACCAGCTAGACCGCAGGACACAGGCTTTTAGTTCAAAAGGAGGTTTTATTAAACTTAAACAGCTTCACAGCAGCAAAACAAAAGAAAAAGGTTTCAGTCTCACCGACTATCAAAGTCCCGAATTGCTATCGCAATCAAACACAGTCCTGGGGTGCTGTCGCAGGTGACTTCATCTGCTAGGAGGCTTCCAGGCCGAACGCTGCTGTTGACTTTGGTTGCTGCAAATCAAGCCAAACACAAACCACTATCTCCTCTGCACTCCTCCACCCATCTGCAACTTCCTGTCTTGTTTTAAACCCACCTCCTCTGACAGGTGAGTTAACCCTTTTTGTTCCCTTAAAGGGATCACAGACCAAACAGAGGGGAAACATAGCGTTCTTCCAGGACCCAGCCACTGCGTCCTGTACAATATATATATATTTTTTTTTTATTGTTTATTGATTTTTGTATAAAATAAGTGAATAATTGTATATGTATTGTTTAAAAGGTTGATTATGTAAAATATGTATACATTTCTTTTTTACTGCTTTTTAGATTCCTGAAGACTCCTGAAGAAGCTGTGTAACAAATTTGCCAAAACATGTCCAGTGGAAGCATCAATTTTTCACATGAAATGTGATATATGTGTTTATTGAACCCATCAATTTTATCAAATGATTTTTAACGATGTAAAATAAATGTTTAAAAACTTTTTAATAATACAATTCAATATTGGGATGAGGTGCCAAATGACTCTTTCTTCATTCAGAACTGAATAGTAGTGACATGTTTTATACACAATTGGAACCTTCAAAAATGCAATTTCCTGTTTGTGTGAAGAACTCTACATTAAGAAGCAAGTTAGGTAAAACAGGCAGACATGTTTAGGCATCCTCTGCAGCATAAATTTAATTTTTGGTAAAATACTCCCTAGAGGTTAATCAATTCTAGAGGGATGCAACTTTTCTTATCAGAGCATTTAAAGTGCATTAGCTGATAAAAATGAATTAGTCACTTCCATTCAGAATCACTGTGTACTTGACATTTTCTAACAAAGAAATATTGCTTTAGAGCAGTAACAGGTAGGAATCTGAAGCAAAATTCCTAAAGCCATTGACATGTACATTGAATACCCAGAGGGTATTGTTTTATTTTCAACCAAAGTGGAGTTACTCTTTAAGTCTCAGCATTGTTAACTGGCATCTCTACTGCTGTCAGTTCTTTTGTGTGTGAGCTGCGGGAGCCTATGCGCTGTCATAAGACAACCAGAGGCTGACTTCTGGAGCTCACATACATAAAAGCTTTTTGAGACACGAGTGCAAAACCGATAAATAAAGCAGTAGAAAAAAACTTTAATACCTGTTATATAATTTAATAATTCCTGGGAATCTGGAGACATAAATAAGTTATGTAGGAGTCAGGGAAAAGGTAGAAGGGGTAGAGGAGATTGTCCTGCAAAAATTATTCATTCATTTAAATGTCAATGTAATTTATAAACCCAAATATGTAACAAAACTAAAAATAATGAATGTTTTTATACTTTTGTAGCGATACCCCCAGTTAAGAGGGCCGCTGGTTTGTTTTGGGTCCCTGAGTACAGCTCCACCAACCCCCGGCAATTTGCTCTTTTCGCTCTGGCACAGTTAGTAAAGGGGTATGTTTCTATGCACATATAAATATCACTTATACTCTAAGTGTAATGGGTATGAACTCACAAGCAGACTGCTGAGATAAGAATAACTGGCTTTACTTTGGCAGTAAGGAAAAGAAACAGTAACATGCATTTAAACATATGACTTACAATACTTTAGCAGGTCCCTGCAATATGCACTTGAACATGTACACATATATGTAACAAACTAACAATGGGGAAACGGAGCGCCAAGTGTGGCGACCGTCTGCCATGCACCCCTGAGGTGCAACAAATCTATCTGCGCCTACCTAACGGACCAGGCCTGATCCCTAGCAATAGAGCTCAGTCCTTGAGTAAGTACAGTATTCTTCACCGGCAATAAATCTGTAGAGGTGGTGCACATGTAGCTTTAAATGGTGTATTTGTAATCCACAGAAAGTAACATTTGCTGCTCTGAGGTAAATTGTGCCTAGGCAGTTCAATAGGCATAAACGTGTGTATAGTAATGCAGGATGAGCCTTCCAGCTCTCTCACCAATCCTGGGGTACCGTCCTCAGCTCCGGTCCCTCTAATGGCGGCTCCGGCCTCCTCCGTCACAGCCCCTGCGCTCCGGTCCTCAGCTCCGACCGACCGACTGTAGGGAAGAGTCTCCGCTCCGCTGCTGCTGACTCTGAGGGATGAGAGTCTCTCTCCACCTGCTGCAAGGCCCAGGCTTCAGGCCTTCAGCAGTCCCGGTCCGCACAGGTGTCTCCTCAGGAACAAGTCTCCGCGTCACCAGCTCCGTCAGAAGAGGGAGACCAGTCACAGGAGGCATCAGAAGAGCAGGCATCAGAAGAGAAAGAGGCGGTCTCTCCTCCTCCTTTTTATAACCTCCCCCAGCAGCCTCTCGGGCGGAAACAAGCAGCCCGGGAGCCTGGGGGATTATGGGGAATGTAGTCTTTTTCCCTAAAAGGGGTACGACCCCGCTACACACTCCCCCCACTTTGAATCTTTGGTCCCCAAAGACAGTGTTCAAATTACAAGCATTCTCGGGAACAACACGTTCACATAATTTGGACAGGGGAGCTTCCCACCAACTAGCATAAGATGGGGAGCTGTCCTGTCTACAGGTCACTTCAGTGTGGGCGACCTGTTTAACTGTGCCAGAGAGTGAGCTGGGGTTGCCCTCCACCAAATGAACAGTGGATGGGTCAGGGCCTTCAGCACTTCTCCTTGCTGTGGTAACAGAGTCCTCTGAACTTTCTCCCATCTTGGGGTAAGTTAACTTCTTGGGAGGCTTCACAACTCTGCGAGCTCTCTGTTCTCTTGGGACTTCTTCAGGAACACATTCTGGCAACATCTCTGGTTCTGGAACATCTACTTCTTCTTCTTCTGAGTAGAGTCCAGGGATATCTTCCCAGCACTCAGGCACAACACTGAATGGCACAAACTCTGTGGCTTCTGGGTTCAGTGTGTTATCTTCCACATCCTCAGTAGGTGGAAGATCTATGGCGGAATTTCCTGGGGTTGAGGAAGGCCATAGCCATTCAAGTTCTCCTCTTTCTTCTTCTGGTTGGGGGTCCTGTCCACCCCTAACTTGGGAGGTCTGAGACCTAGTATTAGGCCTGGGGGTATCCAGAATGGAAACAGATTCAGGTACGTCTCTTGCTGGAGGTATTCTGACTGCTTCAGTGAGTGGGAGCAAGTGATTCCTATGCCAGGTCTTCAAAGGCCCCACTTTTCCTTCTGGCTTCAATTTGTAGACAGGCAATCCTGGAAGCTTTCTACAAATGATATATGGCTCTGATCTCCATCTATCAGCAATCTTGTGTTTCCCAGGGATCCCTAGATTGCGTAACAGTACACGGTCCCCAGGCTGTAGGTCCTGTACTCTAACTTTCAAATCAAAGTTCCTCTTGTTTCGGGCCCCCCTCTGGTCAGAGGCCGCTTGAGCTTTTTCATAAGCTATCTTCAGACTATGCCTCAGTCTGTCCACATATCCTTTGTGGGAGGCAGCAGAGGCATGGTCTAAGGAAATGCCGAAGGCCAAATCCACTGGCAATCTTGCTTCTCTCCCAAACATAAGTCGGTAAGGGGAGAAACCTGTCACATCACTTGTGGTGCAATTGTAGGCATGCACCAGAGCTGAAATGTGTTGACTCCAATGTTGCTTCTTCTCTGTTTCCAGAGTTCCCAACATGTTCAATAGGGTCATGTTGAACCTTTCAGGCTGGGCATCACCTTGAGGGTGATATGGTGTGGTTCTAGTCTTCTCTACTCCCAGAGAATCTAGTAGCTTCCTGATCAGGCGACTCTCAAAGTCCCTTCCTTGGTCTGAATGGATTCTCTGTGGTAGTCCATAATGAACAAAGTACTTCTCCAAAAGTACCTTGGCTACTGTAGAGGCCTTCTGGTCCTTGGTTGGGAAAGCCTGAGCATAACGGGTGAAATGGTCGGTTACCACCAGAACATTTCCCAATCCACTCAAATCGGGTTCGAGGCAGAGAAAATCAATGCATACCAGATCCATTGGGCCTTGACTCTGTAGGTGGCCCATTGGGGCAGCTTGATGGGGTAAAGTCTTCCTCTGAATGCATCTTGCACAGGAATGGCAATACTCCTCCACTTCGGCCCTCATGCAGGGCCAATAAAACCGGTCTCTGATAAGTTGGAAGGTTCTCTCTGCTCCCAAGTGACCATGCTGGTCATGTAAGGCAATCAGCACAGTCTCTCGATGCTTTTCGGGGAGAAACAACTGCCACTTATCTTCTGGGCCATCAGAGGGGCCCCTTCGGTAGACCACTCCTTGATGCACCTGTAACTTGTCCAACTCTCTCCTCAGTAGGCGAGCTTCTTTGGAAGGGTGAAGGCGAAGTCCCTCTGGACTCTTGTCTTCCAGGGCTTCCAGGACCAATCTCCCCATGGGATCTTCCAATTGGTCACACCTTAACTCCTTCTTTGACAGCTTCGGTAGACACTCTTCTTCTAGTTGAGTTACCCCACAGTAACACTTTGGGACTCCCACTGTGGTAACTCCTATCTCTTCAGCTCTGGATCCTCCTCTGGCTTGGAGTTCAGCCCCCTGACAAAGGGCTCGCACCCCTTCTGGTGCCACTTGGGTCCAGTCTTCCCAATCATCAACTATGACATGGGATCTTCGGGACAGGGCATCTGCATCCCTATTTCCAGCCCCTGGCCTGTACTTGAGGCTGAAATTGAATCCAGACAACGCCGCCAACCATCTGTGTCCAGTTGCATCCAGCTTGGCGGTGGTGAATAGATAGGTCAAGGGTTGTTATCTGTCTTTACAGTAAACTCGGCCCCATAAAGATAGTCTTTCAACTTGTCGACTACTGCCCATTTAAGGGCTAAGAACTCCAACTTGTGGGTGGGGTAGTTCTTCTCGGAGGGGGTCAGGCTCCGGCTCACATAGGCCACTGGTCGTAGCTGGTCTTCATACTCCTGGTAGAGTACTCCACCTAGGCCCTCATGGCTGGCATCAACATGTAGCTCATATGGTCTAGTGGGGTCAGCATAGGCCAAAACTGGGGCTGTAGTGAGACTTCTCTTCAAGGTTCTGAAAGCCTCTTCACACCTTGAGTTCCATCGGTCTTGAACCGACTCACCAGGCCTCCTAGGCCCCAATCCATCTTCCTCTCCTTCTGTCTTGAGCAGTTCGTTTAGGGGTTTTGCAATGCGGGCAAACCCATCCACAAACCTGCGGTAGTAGGAGCAGAACCCCAAGAAAGACCGAAGTTCTGTAACTGTTGTGGGTCTTGGCCACGAAGTAACTGCCTCCAACTTCTCGGGGTCTGTAGCCACTCCTTTTTCAGACACTATGTGTCCCAGATAGTTCACAGAAGACTGATAGAACCGACACTTCTCGGGGGAAAGTTTGAGTCCCTCTTCACTGAGCCTCTTCAGTACTTTCTCCAATCTGGCTTCATGTTCTTCCAAAGTCTTTCCAAAGACAATGACATCGTCCAGGTACACAAGGACTTCTATGAGGTTCATGTCTCCAACTGTCCTTTCCATAAGGCGTTGAAACGTAGCAGGAGCTCCAGATAGGCCCTGAGGCATCCTGTTGAACTCAAAGAATCCCACTGGGGTTATGAAGGCAGTCTTTTCTCTGTCTTCTGGATGCATGGGGATTTGGTAATACCCACTCTTGAGGTCCATCACACTGAACCACTTAGCTCCAGATAAACTCTGTAAGGCATCCTCTATCCTTGGCGTGGTGTACTGGTCAGGAATGGTCCTCCTGTTGAGAGTTCTGTAGTCAATGCAGAGCCTCAATGACCCATTCTTCTTCCTGACTACCACTATGGGGGAGGCATAGGGGCTTCTGGACTCCCGAATCACTCCCGTCTTCTTCAGTTCCGCAAGCTGCTCCCTCAGATCCTCCAGATCTGCTAGCGGGACTCGCCTGACTCGCTCTCTGAATGGCTTGTCCTCTTGCATGCGGATTCGATGGGTGGCACTCCTCGCACACCCCACATCAAACTCATCTCTTTCCAAGCTCCAGGTAGGTTTGGGTTTTCCATGGAGAGTTTCTTCCAAACATCTTCTCCTTCACCCGTCCCCTTCACTTCTGACCAGCCAACTGGGACAGCAGGACTCACCTGTCCCAGAAGCATCCTGGCAGGGATCTCCACGGGCCGCTCCGTGGGGTTCCTCACACTGACAGGGACTCTTCCTCTAGCCTTCTTCAGGTCCTTCAATGAGATCATTTCTGGTATCACCTCCAGACCTGAGTGACCCTCCATTGGGTCGGGTTCCAGCATAACAAAGGGGCCAGGCTGCTCCCAATTAAGTTTCACCGTGGCTCTCATGCAGGTCACCTCTCCAGGCTGTAACACCGCTCCTTCTTTTCCAAGCCTCCATACCCTTCCTATCCCCTCACTTGGGGTCTTCTGCTCTAGGACCAACCGCTGGTAGGCTGCCTTCAGCATGGGATGGATCTTGGAAGCTGAAAGATTCTCTTTCTTCACCAGGGGAGTCAGAAGCCTTCTGACTAGGTCCGTGTTTGTCCTTATGATCAGGGACGTCTTGCTGGTTCCTGGTGGGCGGGGACACACCACTGCTAAGGTGTCAAACACTTCAGTCTTCCCAGCTACGGATGGGTCAAAGGTCAACCGTATGGGTAGGTATCCATCATAGGGGAAACTCTGAGTTCCCAATCCCCTTATCTCCAACTCTTCTATCTTCTGTATGGGCAGATGACTCAGGTATCTGTCATAGAAGTCCCTGTACAATAGGGTCACTTGTGCTCCAGTGTCTAGGAGGGCCTTCGTGTATACCCCTTCCACTTGGATAGGTACAGTAGGGGATGGACCAACTAGCTCTTCTGGGTAGGGCCGAGTTGATGCTGTCCTCTTCTTTGGACTCTTTTCTTTGCCAGCACTTGATCTGCACTTGCTCCTTTCTTGAGCCTGGTATGCATTAATTTTCTCCCTCTTACTGGGAGTGTGAACCCGTTGAGGGACATTGTTATCTCTCACTTTTAAGGGTTCTCGCTTGGGAGTGCTGTGTCTCTTCGGAGGGGTCTTGCCCCCTTTCTCTGGGGTGTACCTTCTTTGAGGATCCCTGGGTTCCTTCCGAGGGGTTTGATCTCCTCGCTTTCTTTTCCCGTTATACTTCTTGGAGCTCACTGAAGGTGATGGGCACCCGGTTGACTCCTTCACCGGGGCCCTTTGGCGTTTCCCGCCGGCTGGCGGCTTTCTGTTTTCTTCTTCTTGGGACTGGCACATACAGCTGCAATATGACCAATTCCTCCACAATTAAAACAGATCATCTCACCGTAGTCAGGTGGGGATGCTGGTGCTGAAACAGCTGGAAACAATTCCCTCCTGCTTGTTTCTTTCTTGGGACTGGGCGTCTCTTTTGCCACTAGAGACGTCAGTATCTCCATCATCTGGGACATCTGCAACTTCAGGGCATCTACCTCTGTCTCTCTTTCAGGGGTTAAGGCCGACCTGACCGTGGCCACTGGAAGTTTTGTAGACCCCATCACCTGCTTTTCCCGTTTCTCTTCCAACATGGCCTCTTCTTCTCTGACCATTCGAATGAGATCAGGGTAGTCCAGGCTCTTCCCATCCTGTCGGGTGCGTAGTATTAGTGCGACAGGGTCCAGGGGTTGGGCTCCCCTCATCACCTGCTGGGCACGGGCTTCATCTACCTTCCCCGGATCTATCCCCTTCTTCAGGATAATCCTATGCAGGATCTTGTCTATACGTCCCATGTACTCTGACAGCTTCTCCCCTGTCTTCTGGTAACAGTGTTCCAGTTGATAGGTAAGTTCTGTGACTTTTCCTGTCCCACCAAACACACTTTCCAGGATGTCTATGTAGTCCTGGGCAGTGCAATCCTTCTTGCTTGTCTTCAGATTGCGTATGGCCTCTAAGGCAGGTCCTTTTAGGCTCTCAACAATCCTTTGCTTCTTCCTACTTTCTGGGACCTCCCATTCTTCTAGGGCCTGCGTGGCACCATCTAACCACTCTTCAAATCTCTCTTCTCTCGAGGGTACAGGTGTCCTCCCTGAAAACATCCGGAGTTTCCTGTATCCCGACATTGGGTAATCCCCGGGGTCTCTTCTGCACTGAGTCACAATCTCCCCTAGGACAGCACACAGTTCTGCACTAAGAGTAGGTTGTGCGGGTGCGGGACTTTCCGCGCCCTTCTGCCCTTCCTTCTTTGGGGATAGCATAGTTTTCACTGGAGAACCTTCTCCCTTGCGCGGCAGCGCATGCAGCACTTGATAGGCCTGACCATTCGGTGCCTGTATGCTTTGGCTCCTGAACTGCTCTGGAGTCTCTTCCTGCCACTCTATTAGGGCGTATGTATACCCAGCATCATTTCTCATGTCCATTATCCATGACTTTTGGCATGGGGATAGGGACATTATGAGCTGCTTGACTGCCTCTCTCTGCCATAACCCTGGCAGTTCAATGACTGCTGCTGCGGCTGGATCAGTGGCCCATGTTGCGGACCACCGTCCCACTTCTATTGGGTCCATGCCGGTACCTTCTGGCGGCTTTTCCCGCTGACTCAGGATCCCGGATGATGAGCCCCCATGTGTAGCGATACCCCCAGTTAAGAGGGCCGCTGGTTTGTTTTGGGTCCCTGAATACAGCTCCACCAACCCCCGGCAATATGCTCTTTTCGCTCTGGCACAGTTAGTAAAGGGGTATGTTTCTATGCACATATAAATATCACTTATACTCTAAGTGTAATGGGTATGAACTCACAAGCAGACTGCTGAGATAAGAATAACTGGCTTTACTTTGGCAGTAAGGAAAAGAAACAGTAACATGCATTTAAACATATGACTTACAATACTTTAGCAGGTCCCTGCAATATGCACTTGAACATGTACACATATATGTAACAAACTAACAATGGGGAAACGGAGCGCCAAGTGTGGCGACCGTCTGCCATGCACCCCTGAGGTGCAACAAATCTATCTGCGCCTACCTAACGGACCAGGCCTGATCCCTAGCAATAGAGCTCAGTCCTTGAGTAAGTACAGTATTCTTCACCGGCAATAAATCTGTAGAGGTGGTGCACATGTAGCTTTAAATGGTGTATTTGTAATCCACAGAAAGTAACATTTGCTGCTCTGAGGTAAATTGTGCCTAGGCAGTTCAATAGGCATAAACGTGTGTATAGTAATGCAGGATGAGCCTTCCAGCTCTCTCACCAATCCTGGGGTACCGTCCTCAGCTCCGGTCCCTCTAATGGGGGCTCCAGCCTCCTCCGTCACAGCCCCTGCGCTCCGGTCCTCAGCTCCGACCGACCGACTGTAGGGAAGAGTCTCCGCTCCGCTGCTGCTGACTCTGAGGGATGAGAGTCTCTCTCCACCTGCTGCAAGGCCCAGGCTTCAGGCCTTCAGCAGTCCCGGTCCGCACAGGTGTCTCCTCAGGAACAAGTCTCCGCGTCACCAGCTCCGTCAGAAGAGGGAGACCAGTCACAGGAGGCATCAGAAGAGCAGGCATCAGAAGAGAAAGAGGCGGTCTCGCCTCCTCCTTTTTATAACCTCCCCCAGCAGCCTCTCGGGCGGAAACAAGCAGCCCGGGAGCCTGGGGGATTATGGGGAATGTAGTCTTTTTCCCTAAAAGGGGTACGACCCCGCTACACTTTGACTAATGTAATTTTTTTTTTAAATAATTAGTGTCACTGTAGATAAAAATTATAGATATTGGGGGTTACTTACTAAAGGCAAATCCACTTTACACTACAAGTGCACACGAAAGTGCACTTGGAAGTAAAGTCGCTGTAGATCCGAGGGGGACATGCAAGGAAAATAAAAACAGCATTTTAGCTTGCACATGATCGGATGATAAAATCAGCAGAGCTTCCCCTAATTTCAGATCTTATGCCCAGTACACACGGTCGGATATTCCGATGGAAAAAGTCAGATCGGATTATGTTGTCGGAAAATCCGATCGTGTGTGGGCTCTAGCGGACCTTTTGAGAGCAGGATCTAAAATTTTCCGACAACAAAATCCGATCAGACTTTTTCCGATCGTGTATAGAAAATTCCGACGCACAAAGTGCCACGCATGCGCAGAAGAGATTTGGAGACAAAAGCTATTGGCTACTGGCCTCTAATTAGTCCAGTCGTACGTGTTTTACGTCACCTCATCGGATTTTCTGACAATTTTGTCCGGCCGTGTGTGTGCACAACACAAGTTTCGGCCAAAATCCTTTGCAAAAAATCTGACGGATTTTGTGGTCGGAATGTCCGACCGTGTGTACAAGGCATTAGATTTAGAGCGACTGCACTTCCAAGTGCACTTTCAAGTGCACTTGCAGTGCAAAGTGGATTTGCCTTTCGTAAATAACCCCCATTATTCTATAATTTGTCATTCTTACAATGACACCAAAGCTATGATTCTGGTACAAAGCATTGCAGATATTAAATTAAGGTGTTTTTTGTTAGAATTTTCCCTTTTTTTAAAAGCAACAAAAAAAAATAAACAAGCTAAATGAAGGTAAAACAATAATAGTTAAATAAAAGAATTAATAATTAGGAAAAAAAATCTGAAAAGTATTAGCTAAGGGCATGAGGGGGAGGGGTTAGAGGTATTTAAGAGTTAATAAGGGGTTTAATAGGAACAAATGTTATATATATATAGGCTTTAAGGCCTAATTTGAATTAAAAAATGTTCCTGCACCATTTTGAAAACAGAGCAGATAGGAAATCAAAAGCAAAAGCACCATGCAATTTCCCAGCAACCCCACACCTGCAAATGCGCTCCTTTTTTAGATGAGTGGTCTGTGCTATCAAAACTGAATGTCAGCCCCACGTGTTTTTAACGCCACTTGCCGGCCGCGTAACATCATTAGTTAGATGTTAAATACTGGGGTTATGGCTGCAGCTAGATGACATAACCCCAGTATTTAATTTTCCCTTAGGCTCCGGCCTTTCAGATAAAAGTGATCCCTTCAGCGGATTCGCCACTGGATCACTTTAAGGGAGAGGTGCCCCCCCTGCAATCTCCCAGGTGGCTTGTTTGCATCTAGTCCTTTAACTTCAAATACTATCATAGGCATTCTAGATGTGTGTTGGCATTTGGGAGTTAATGGGGGTTGGGTATTTTGATTCTTTATATATATTATACCATATATGTAATTTATATGCATTTATTTTTAACATTTGTTCATTTTCTCTTAACCACTTGCGGAATGATGTAGAATAACCGGGGTTATGGCAGCAGATAGCTGCCATAACCCCCGATATATTCTGAAATGGCGGACGGTCCCTTTTTCTGATAAAGGTAGTCTCCGTGGCAGATTCAACGCAAGATCTCTTTATGGGGGGCGAGAGAGGGCCCCCTCTCCCGCTGTGCTCCGGTCATCTCCACCACTTACCGGAGCCGCCGGTAGCGGCGGAGCCAATCGGGTCCTCTCCCCTCTGAGACATGGAACCAAGTGAGGGAAAGATGGCCCCCGCTCGGCTCCATAACATTGGATGACGGAAGTGACGTCAAACGTCACTTCCGCCCAATGGTCTTAAATGTGAAATATATGTATTTTTTTTTTAAACATTTATTTATTTATTGTTTTATTGCATTTAAGTGTAAATGTGAGATATTTTTGACCCCAGATCTCACATTTAAGAGGTCCTGTCATGCTTTTTTCCTATTACAAGGACAGTGTAAAAATAAAAAATAAAATAAATAATAATAAAAACATTTTTTTAAAGCGCCCCGTCCCACCGAGCTTGCACGCAGAAGCGAACAAATATGTAAGTCTTGCCTGCATATGAATATGGTGTTCAAACCACACATGTGAGGTATTGCCGGGATCATTAGAGTGAGAGCAATAATTCTAGCACTAGACCTTCTCTGTAACTCAAAACTGGTAACCTGTAGACATTTTTTTAAACGCCGCCATTCCACAAGCAGGCGCGATTTTGAAGCATGACATGTTGGGTATAAATTTACTCAGTGTAACATTATCTTTCTCAATATAAAAAAAAATTGGGCTAAGTTAACTGTTGCCTTATTTTTCAATTAAAAATAGTGCATTTTTTGGCAAAAAAATTAATTGCATTTGTAAGACCGCTGCGCAAATACGGTGTGACTTAAAGTATTGCAACGACTGCCATTTTATTCTCTAGGGTGTCTGAAAAAAATATATATCATTTTTGGGGGTTCTAAGTAATTTTTTTAGCAAAAAAAGGATTTTAACTTGTAAACACCAAGTTTGGAAAATAAGCCTGGTCCTTAAGTAGTTAATAAAGGGCCTGCATCAAGTCAGGTAATCCATAACCCCTATGCAGCACTGCAGAAAATGATCACTGCCTTGATTTAAAAATATCACTTTTATCAGTTAGATCAGTATTTCCGTATCTATGAGTAGGGGTAGGTAAGGCAGAGGAGGCTTTGCTGCAAGGTGACAACCACCTTTGCTCTCAGGAAATCTTGATGACATCAGGACATTTCTGGCGTTTATCATGTAAAAACGTATGTACTTGTAGATGCGTGTTATTTTCCTGCATTTTACTGAACTTTACCTATAACAACCTAATAAAAATAATGTTCTTTATGAAAAAACAAACATTCAAAATGAGTGTGTGCTGTAAATTGCACAGAGGCTGCCATTTTGCTGAAGCTCAAAGCCCCTGAGCAGCAGTAAATCTTTAGGCTGTAAGCTGATCAGCCTCTAGGGCAGTGATGGCGAACCTTGGCACTCCAGATGTTTTGGAACTACATTTCCCATGATGCTCAACTACACTGCAGAATGCATGAGCATCATGGGAAATGTAATTCCAAAACATCAGGGGTGCAAATGTTCGCCACCACTGCTCTAGTGGCTCTTATTTTTTGGCAAAGTGCCAAAAAATAGAGAGTATGTGAACATGTGTAGAGCACAGTGAGATAGTGCATTAAGGGATTTTAACCACTTTAGCCCCAGAAGATTAGGCTGCTCAATGACCAGAGCACTTTTTACAATTTGGCACTGCGCTGCTTTAACTGGTAATTGCGCGGTCATGCAATGTTGTAACCAAGCAAAATTTGCGTCCTTTTTTCCCCACAAATAGAGCTTTCTTTTGATGGTATTTGATTACCTCTGCGATTTTTATTTTTTGCAATATAAATGGAAAAATACCAAAATAAAAAAAAAAAAAAACGATATTTTCAAATTTTTGTTTTGTTTTGACGTTCGGAATTTCCGGCAAGATTTGTGTGACCGTGTGTATGCAAGACAAGTTTGAGCCAACATCCATCGGAAAAAATCCAGGAATTTTGTTGTCGGAATGTCCGATCAATGTCCGATCGTGTGTACGGGGCATTAGAAGCTTATGTCACACATCACCCACTCTTCTAACCACTTGAAGACAAACTTTTTGTTTACATGAAAAAATATTTTTCTTTTTGCAAGAAAATAATTTTGAACCCCCAAACATTATATATTTTTTTAAAGCAAAGGCTCTACAGATTAAAATTACTAGGAAAAAAAAATGCAGTAAAAATATCCCATAGTTTGTAGACGCAATAACTTTTGCGTAAACCAATCAATATACGCTTATTGGGATTTTTTTTACCCAAAAAATGTAGCAGAATACATATTGGCCTAATTTGATGAATACATTTGATTTTTTTAAAATGTTTTTATTGGTTATGTTATGTAAAAAATGTTGTTACATTTTTTCAAAATTGACGCTCTTATTTTGTTTATAGCGCAAAAAATAAAAACCGCAGAGATGATCAAATACCACCAAAAGAAAGCTCTATTTGTGGGAAAAAATGACATCAATTTTGTTTGGGTACAGCATCGCACAACCGTGCAATTGTCAGTTAAAAATAACGCAGTGCCGTATCGCAAAAATGTCCTGGTCATTAAGGGGGTAAATCCTTCCGGGGCTGAAGTGATTCATGATATAGTATGGATGAAAGTTTTAAAACTGACATGCTTTGTGTTGATTTTCTTTGAACTCAACAGATCCTATTGAAATGGGTTTTCATTATAGACATAGAATAAGCAGAGCTGCATTATAATTTAAAAGGGAGCATTTGACAGCAATGTTTGTCTATGTGCGTTCTGATACAATGTGGTCCAGGAGCTAATCAAGTAACTGAGCACTTGGCCTTGACTTTCCTTGACAGCTGGCTGTCCCAGCACCATTGTATGTAGTACCTCTTCTCATCCAGTAGTTTTTGGGAGTAAAGCTGGTGCAGAGGAGGCAAATTTTAACACTGCATCTGCCTTTTGTTGACCTCTGCTTAAGACATTTTTTTGATGATTGAAACACTCTTCGCTGTGCTGACCCCAGTTAATTGCGAGTAGGTGATGTCTGTATTTGTGGGTGTGCACACTTTAGTAAAAAAATATATTTTTAAAAGGAGGAGAAAAAAAGAAGCAATCTGAACGCAGATTTTTGGTGGAAATCAGCTGATTTTGTCTGGATCTTAAAGCGGAGTTCCACCCTAAAGTGGAACTTCCGCTTATCGGATTCCTCCCCCCCTCCGGTGCCACAATTGGCACCTTTCAGGGGGGAGGGGGGTGCAGATACCTGTATAATACAGGTATCTTCACCCACTTCCGGGACGAGCTAGCCGGAGCTGGCCCGCCCATATCCGAAGATGCCCCGTTGTGTCTTGGGAAACACAGTTCCCAGGACACAACGGGGACCAAGAACGCAAGCTTCACTTCCTGATTCCCTGACAGAGGATGGCGGCGGGGGCAGCCGAGAGACGAGCGATCACTCGTCATCTTCTGCCGACATCGCTGGAACCTGGAACAGGTAAGTGTCCATTTACTAAAAGTCAGCAGCTGCAGTATTTGTAGCTGCTGACTTTTAAAAAAAAAAATTCAGGTGGACCTCCTCTTTAAACACATAAGAAGAGTTCACTTATCTCTGTAGCTTTGGAATGCATCTATATATACAGCAGATGTTCAGCAATCAATAAATTGGTGACCTACACCAACCATTAAGTCATCAGAAGTGCACTCTCAGTACAAGTTGATGGACTTTCTATTCGTATGTATAGGCCAGGTGCTGCTTCTTGGCACAACAGTGGGGCACTTTGCTCCATTTTGGATCAAAGGGTTGAGTTCGGTGTACATGTTACACAGTGAGTTTTTTTTAAAGTCTGTGCCCCTCTGGGGAGATTTTTCTTCACTTCCTATTCTTTCCTGGAAATAAGAGGACATTTTAGTAAAGTCAGGGGAAATCCCATCCTAGACAGTTGTTAGGACAACATTTGTCCATTGAATATCCCTGTATCTCGTGCTCTCGTGACAAATCTAAAATTGTGGATTTCCCCTCAATTCTGACTTGGTGACAAATTAGGGGTGAATCTCTCCAGTAGGAACATAGACCTAAAAAAAAATGACTGAGGGCTTAACCTACCTCTACTCTATGCACTTTAATAGAGCCTTTAGTTTTCTTTCTGCCAGCATATTTGTTATAGGACAATCAAATATCTGTTATCAGCTAGTAGGAGATAGGGGACCTTATAGCTTTACATTACACCTAACTTTGCTCTGGCATGACAGAAAAAAAATAAAAACAACAAATAATTCTAGAGAGCAAAGGCTGCATTATGACAATTCAGGAGTAGAGATTCAGATTACTACAGATGGCCATTGGTCACATTAAAAGTATGATTTCCCTGATTTAGAGAAAAGTATCCACTAAGATTCACCTTTAATTACACTAACTAAGATCTTCTCTTATGTGGTCCCTTTTAAATATCCTTTTGCATTCATATTGCATTCAATAGTCATGTCTGGTCTCCAAGTTTTGATAAATCATTGCCAAGCTCACTAATTGTAATTACAAATTAGAAACTCATAGCCATGCACAGCTATGACGTTTTACAACTTTAGCCAAATAAAAACCTGTCTGTACATACAAGTTTAGGATGCTGCTGTCTCACCCCATTCCTAATTGGATGGGCTGGGGGGGTTAGTAAATCTACCTGAAAATTAGATAGTGTGTAGCTGAGGTCTGAATTCAACTATTGTCCAGATGTTTCCTCCAGCACCAGAGCAGAAGGTAATTTTTATCATTTTATTTATTTTCAATAACTATTTTGCTTGTATATCTACTTTTATTGATTTTTTTTGTTTTTTAATACCACCTTTAGTGGGTATTAAACATATAGTGAGTAAACTGGTTGTTAACTGCTTTTAGCTTTGCACCAATCCAAAGAGACATTGACAATATTGTTGTAGGTTTCAAACTGTTTAGGTAAAAGTATTTAGTTCAGCTAAGCACTTCACTTCTAGACAAGGCAGTATGTATGGTCTGCAAAATTGTTGGCCCACTATGCTACAAAGCAGAGATTGCTGATTAGAAGCCTTAATAGGGACTAGAAGAGCGTGGGTTCCTCACAAGCTCGTAATTTGTTAGTGGTGAGTTTGTGTGCATTTTGTTTTCTGTTTCTTTTACTGTCTGGGCAGAAGGATTTTGTGTTGTTGTGTTATTTTTTTACAGGTCAGTTTTTGAGCATGCAAAACCTTTTCAACTCTCTCGCTCTCTCTCTCCTCATTCACGCTTTCTTTCCTTCTCATTCTCTCTCCTTCTCTCTCTTTCCTTCTTTCTCTTTTTTCCTCTCTCACTCTCTATCTCTCTCTGCCCTCCCTCCTCTCTCCTCCTTTTCCTCCTCTCTCCTCCTCTTCCTCTCTCTTCCTCTCTCCTCCTCTCTCCTCCTCCTCCTCTCTCCTCTCTTTCTCGTCTTCTCTCCTTTCCCTGACTGTGACAGTCCTAAATAGCCTACCATAATTCCACTTGTTTAATTGGAAAGGGCTACACAATATAAATATAAATTATGATATGGGTGAACTTGGTAGCGGCTATGTTGTTATGGTTTATAAGCCGACCGTAATTGCCTGTACATCAGGAATCAGACTGGAAGAGGGAGCCAGTCAAGACCTGTTCATGGGTTGACAGTGAAAATGCTGACAGAGCGAGAGGGCTGAGTGATAACTTATTGGTATACTGCTCCTCCCTTGTCCAATCAGCTACTTTTAAGGGTGTTCTGGACCAAGCTGTTTTTGTGCTGGTGTTTGGAGTTTGTAGCCCTTGCTACAGTGTATGGGAGGGATACAGGATCAAAATGCTGACTGATCAGAACTCAAAATCAATAAGCAGGTAAACTAGTCCCTATATAAATATGTCGACTGTGTATTGGGCTGCTTGTCAGGAGCTTAGAATTAACGCTTATTATTTATGCAGGCATTGCTGATGTTACCTGCCCTCCATGTGTTTTATAGCTAGGGGGATCATTTCTTAAAGGCAAAGTGCAATTAAGTAAAGTTAAATAAAAAGTCGTTTTGACTTCAAAGTAGTCCCTTCACTACTTTGGTCCGATTTTGATGCCACTTACACAGACGATTTTTGCCGCGATTTCGCCACAATTTCAAAGAATGCCTGTGTAAGTGGGATCAAAATCGGACCAAAGTAGTGCAGGGACTACTTTGAAGTCAGAACCACTTGAAGTCGTACTAATATGAATGGCTGTCATTGGAAATCATGGGGAACGACTTGTCATGCTACTTTGCAGTCCCAAATCGTGGGGACAAGTCATATAAGTGTGAAACGGGCCTTAAGAACATTTGGACAGAATCTGGTTCCATACCTTTTCAGCAATTTGATAGAATACTTTCTTGCTGATCATAACAATATACAAAAAGCAATCCCATAAAAAGATGAGTCTTATTACTGTATATTTGCTATACTGTAGTTATGGGATCCTTCTTCAGCCCTTTGTATTATGTTTGTTATTTATGGCTTTCTCAAGCAGCTGAGAAAAGCATTCTGAGGGTCCCTGTTATATAATACATTATACACAATCTTTAACACCTTCACTCAGAGCTGAAATAAGATATGTATATTCAAGCTTGGGCTGTAATATTAATCTCATGGAAGGGAAGCGACTCTAGTGTGCCTAGGAGAGAGTCAGTCCTTGAGCATGTTAAAGTAAGAATATTTGAATTGTAAGGATTTGTCAGCACATGAATGATGAACAGATTATTGTTGCCAAAGATCTCTGTGCTGAGAGCATAAAATGAAGCGTATTGCTGAAAATACAACAGTTGCATTTTCATTACCATAAATTACTTTGCCTCTGCTGCCCCTGAAAAGAGATTGCTTGTTCCTGAGAGTTATGATTAATTTTATGTTAGCTGTCGGCTCAAAAGTCTTGAAATAAGAGCTTAACACTTTCTGAAGGAGTCTCTAATAACACAGAATGGAACCGAACTGAATTGACAAATGAAATCTCCTCAGGCACTGTGTAAAATAAATGTAAGGGACATCGCTGGCTCACTAGAGAGCATTAGCCACTAATGGCTTTATCCCTTAGCTATCAAGAAGCCACTGTTGTGGCAACGTTTCCTCTCCTCTGCTTATTATACTAAGTTAGAATCCTTCTTTCTGGTGTTGTCTCATGGTAACATGTATTTATTTACTTTGGAAGCAAGGCTGTCATCAGTGTGTGATGCTTCTAAATGTAATTCAGCGTTACAAAATTCTGTACTTACATAATTTCCTTGCTGCTTGCATAAAACATGCATTTTTTGATACATGCTTCAGGTGTCTAAGTTTGCTGCTTTTAGCTGTTGCTGGCACAGATGAGCTGAAAACCAAAATCTGGACAAATTCAAAATATTATATCACTTACACTTTTTTCCACTGTCTGTAATATATATATATATATATATAGATATATATATATATCTATATATATATATCTTTTTTTTTTTTTTTTTCCCCAAGCAGGTGTGGTAAACAGCACAACAGATTACAGTAAAGTGCAAAGCAATCAGACTACCCTACCAGTCATATATAGAAAAATTCCAAACAGGGATTGCTGCACTTAAAATTTATTAAAAGTCCAAAATAGACAGAAGTTACATATTATGTTACAAAAAGCATATATATGTACATATTCATAAATATACATTTATTTTTTGCACATAGCAGTGCATAAGCACTCTGACACAAATATTTGTATATATATATATATATATATATATATATATACAAACATACATATATTTGTGTTAGAGTGCTTATGCGCTGCTATGTGCAAAAAATAAATGAAATCTTTCCTAATTTGCGTTAAAATAAACAGCTGCAACCATTAAATAGTGAACTCAAACACTACAAACCAAATAATGATAATATATAAATGGCGCGCTCGTATAATAATACAAAATATATTGATATACCATTAAAAAAAAAATTAAAAAAAAAATTACAAAATAAATGATCACACAAGGTTATATTGCTACAAAGTGTCCATTTAAGTGTAAGTTATTAATGTATATAAAAAAGAAGTTAAAAAAAAATGTGTTAAAAAAATACATGTTTAAAGTGATAGTTTCGATAAGAACATGCAAGTGCTTCATCCACAGTAGACTTGCCCCTGTTATCAAATGTGCCCAAATAGTTAAGTAGTGGTGAATGAGTAACCTCCACCAGCCACCTTCAAGTGAGTTGGTCGCCTCACCTTAAGGAATGACCAAACGCAGGGCCGGGACAAGGGGTGGGCAGGAGGGGCGGCTGCCCTGGGCCCTATGGTATCTTGTGAGGTGGGGGAGGGGATTTTGGGGGTAGAGGAGTTGTGCTAGGAGAGGGGATTTCAGCAGGGGGTAGATTTGTACTGGGAGGAGGGGGAATTGATGCTTTGGGGATTTTTGCTGACACATAGTGCTCATACATCTTGGGGGGCGCAGTTTGACATGTTCGCCCTGGGCACTAGATGACCTTGTCCCGGCACTGACCAAACGGTCAAACAGCACTTTTTGACATACAGTATATAACTGGTCTTCAGATTCTGTTAACTTCCACCTAATATGATCTGTGTTACCAGCGGTCCTTTAAATGGAACTATCTCAATCCACACCTCTCTCCAGGGGCCCCCCCTGCTGGGGCTATCTAGATTCTTTCCTCTTGCTTCCCGTTTGCTCAGAATACATAAAGAAAAGATCATAGCGCAATATTGCTAAAAACATCCACTCACATTTAAAACATCTTTAAACATTGCATAAAGACAAGATGAGACTCAATAGGTTGCCTTTCTTACCACACTTCCGGATATCGGAGAGACCAGAAATTACATCACTGAAGTAATATATATATATATATATATATATATATATATATATATATATATATATATATATATATACCAGTATATAGATACCAGTATATAGATGCAAGAAAATAAAAAATTGATACAGAATACCATCAAAGTTTCAAAGTTGTATGAATATATACATAAAACAACTTTTATTAATATGAAATATATAAAACTATACTATACCCTAACATAAAACCATATTATACCCTATACTAATGCAACAGAGCAGATTCTCATGCCACTCTAGTGTTAGGTGACAGAAGAGCAACAGGGTAGCATGTGTGGCATTCAGACCATACAACAGCAGTGGCGGCTGGTGCTCAAAAATCTTCGGGGGGGCGGGGGTTGGCGCAAACAAACTGAAAAAAAAACCCATCAATTGCAGCCTAAATTTGCCCATCAAACGCAGCCACTGTACCATCAAACGCAGCCACTGTGCCATCAAACGCAGCCACTGTGCCATCAAACACAGCCACTGTACCATCAAACACAGCCACTGTGCCATCAAACACAGCCACTGTGCCCATCAATTGCAACCACTGTGCCCATCAAACGTAGCCACTGTGCCCATCAAATGCAGCCACTGTGCCCATCAAACTTTGCCACTGTGCCATCAAAGGCTCCAACTGTGCCCCATCAAATGCTCCCACTGTGCCATCAATGGCTCCCACTGTGCTCCATCAAATGCTCCCACTGTGCCCATCAAATGCTGCCACTGTGCCCCCCCTCGCCCACCATCTGTCCGGCACTTACCCTGTCTTGGTGGGGCAGCAGGGGATGGCGGCAGGCGGCCAGCGATGTCCTTGATGTCTTTTTCTCCCGTCCTCTCCTCCCATCCTCTCCTATGATTGGATGCCTGATAGGCATCCAATCACATCGCCTGTCGTTTTAGCCATACAGGTGACGGGTAACAGACCCGAGCACCTGATTCGCAGAGAGGCGGTTCAGTGTTAGGAAAGCAAATATTCATTCACTTTTCTAACACAGCTGGGTGAACTGCGAGCAATATTAGGCAGGGGGCAGTTTGGTGTTTCCATCTATCATATGACAGTAAAAAAGCCCCCATACAACTGAACATATCAAAGTGTCCTAGTAACTTGGTATTGAATGGGGGGAAGATCTATATATACTCTGCATTCAGTGTAGCGTATATATACAGTTCATTCTGTGGTGTACATTATATAATACACTTCAAGAGGTGTATTCATATATATATATATATATATATATATATATATATATATATCAGGGCTCAAGTCCTGCAGGAACGCATGGGAACGGAGTTCCTGTACTTTTTCCACAACAGGAACTCAGTTCCCATTAGCAGCCATGTCCTGCAAGACTTTGAAGTATGCGAGCTGTGTGGCAGGTGCTACACCAGCAGCTGCCGACACAGCTCGCAATAGTAAGTGCCGCACACCTGACCTTTGAGGCATTGCCAGTAGGGGGCCCCATGACAGCTTCCGCTTCGATCTACCTGTCAATCACAGCTAGCTGACAGGTAGATCAGGTACCTGCTGCTAAGAGATTGTATTTAGTCAGACCTCTCGTGATGCCCTCCTCCCCACCGGCCCCTCCTCATTTTCTGTCTCCTCATCTCCCCCCCCCCCCAGTCTCCTGCATACTTGCTCTGTGTGTCCCGCTGACTCCCCCCCTCTTCTATCTTCAGTGCCATATGATGAGAGAACCCAGAGGAGGAGCACAGCTATTCTGCTCACAGGACATGCAGGGAGAGAGGTGAGCTGAGGGAGGAACATCAGTTTGGGGTGGTAAGCTGAGCACAATACCTGGCAAAGTTTAATGCCAGGAGGGAAGTTCATGTGGAAATATGTAAAGGGTTGGAATAGCAGCGAGTGTGTGTTGGAGCCCTGCAGAGTTTGTAGCCCCCCAAGCTAACATACATCTCCTAAGCAGGAACACATCACTATCTCCCCAAGCATTCTGTCCAGATAATGTTCAGTTAATTTATGACCTTTCCATTTAACCCTGTGTTATCCAAACTCTGTTCAATGAAAAGTGTAAACTCACCACATAAACACTCTGTATACAAAATAAAATTCCCAAATAAAGATCAGAACATGATGTTTACATTTGCATGGAAGCACAATTGAATGAATGCTGATCATTCAGAGAATTACTGTATTTATGTTTATTGAGGATTGTTTTTTTTAATGTACTAACAGTTAAGCTTCATATACACAATACAAAAATTGGATGAAAAATACCACTTTTGAAACGCTCGTGCATATGAGCGTATCATTTTTTTTTTTTTGGTGGGCGAGTGGATCTTGGGTGGGAGTTCCCACACTTTTTTTCCCAGGACTTGACCCCTGATATATATATATATACTGTATATATTCTGTATTCAGTGTAGCGTACATATACAGTTCATTCAATGGTGAACATTATATAATACACTTCAGGCGGTGTGTATATATATATTAGACATGGGAACTGCCAAAAAATTTGTTTCGTTTCGTTTCGTCCCGTTTCGTATATAAAAAAATTCGTAATTCGTAATTCGTGTACGAAATTCCGTTCGAATTCGTACGAAATACGAAATTCGGACGAATCGTAATTTTTTTTACGAATCGTTAGTAAAGTTACGAATCGTTACGAATCGTTACGAATCGTTACGAATCGTTAACGCGGCTAATGAATTGTTGGTTCTCATAACACAGAGAACAATTCGAATCCAACTACAAATATCGAATTTCAATTTCAAGTTACGAATCGTTACGAATCGTTATGAATAGTTACGAATCGTTACGAATCGTTATGAATAGTTACGAATCGTTACGAATCGTTATGAATAGTTACGAATCGTTAGTAAATCCAACTACCAATATCGAATTTCAACTAATTTGAACGAAATTATTATAGCAGATATAACGAATGAATTCGAATGACAAAGTGTCATTTTTGCAGAAAAAAAAAAAGCGTAGGGGTCCCCCCAAATTCAATAACCAGGCCCTTCAGGTCTGGTATGGATATTAAGGGGGACCCCAGCCAAAAAAAAATAAAAAAAATGGCGTGGGGTCCCCCCCAAATATCCATACCAGACCCTTCAGGTCTGGGATGGATTTTAACCACTTCCCACCCGGCCAATGTAGATATACGGCCGGGTGGGAGCCGTCTACTTCTGATAGGACGTTCAGGAACGTCCTTCAGAAGTAGCGGGATCGCGCGCGCGCGCGTGCCCGCGCAGCGGCGCGATCCCGATGCGGCCGTGTCACCCGGACACGGCGCATCTCGAATCGGCAGGAGGGCACGGTGATTGGCCCTCCTGATCACATGACGGCCGTGACGAATCACGGCTGTCATGTGATGTAAACAAACAGCCGGTTGCTAGGCAATCGGCCCTCCTCTCCTCACACGGAAGTCGTCGGTGAGGAGAGGAGAGCGGATCGCTGCAGCCGGCTGGTGATCAGTGAGTATGAGATGTTTTTTTACTCACTGATCACCAGTCTAGGGTCCCCCATAGTAAAACACACATGTCCCCACAGTAAAACACACATGTCCCCACAGTAAAACACACATGTCCCCACAGTAAAACACACATGTCCCCAAAACACACATGTCCCCAAAACACACATGTCCCTAAATAATAAAAACACATGTCCCTCACATATGTCCCACTAAAATCACATGTGCCAATGATTATCTGCACACATATGTCCGTGATCACCTGCACACCCCTTTTACATGATCATTTGCGTACATATGTCCGTGATCACGCGAACCAATTATTATACACTTAACGGAATTTTTTTTTACAAAAAAACATGTAGCAGAATACATTTTGGATTAAATTTATGACAAAATTTGATTTTATTGGATTTCTTTTAAAAAAGAAAGGAGAAAATATTTGTTTTTTTTCAAAATTTCCGCTATGTTTTCGCTTATATCGCAAAAAATAAAAAACGGAGTCGCGAATAAATACCACCAAACTAAAGCTCTATTTGTGCGAACAAAATGATAAAAAATTCATTTAGTTACAGCATTGCATGACCGCGCAATTGTCACTGAAAGTGCGCGAGCACTGAAAGCTGAAAATTGGTCTGGGCAGGAAGGGTGTTTAAGTGCACAGTAGGCAAGTGGTTAAGGGGAACCCCGGCCCAAAAAAAAAAAAAAATGGCGTGGGGTCCCCCTCAAAATCCATACCAGACCCTTTATCCGAGCACGCAACCTGGCAGGCCGCAGGAAAGGAGGGGGGGACGAGAGCGGCCCCCCCTCCCGCCTGAACCGTACCAGGCCACATGCCCTCAACATTGGGAGGGTGCTTTGGGGTCCCCCCCAAAGCACCTTGTCCCCATGTTGATGAGGACAAGGGCCTCATCCCCACAACCCTGGCCGGTGGTTGTGGGGGTCTGCGGGCGGGGGGCTTATCGGAATCTGGAAGCCCCCTTTAACAAGGGGACCCCCAGATCCCGCCCCCCCCCCCCTGTGTGAAATGGTAAGGGGGTACAAAAGTACCCCTACCATTTCACCAAAAAAGTGTCAAAAATGGTAAAAATGACAGGAGACGGTCTTTGACAATTCCTTTATTAAAATCTTCTTTCTTCTTTCTTCTGGTCTTCCTTTCTTCATCTTCTCCTTCCGTCATCTTCTCCTTCCGGCATCTTCTTCCATCTTCTTCTTCCTTCGATTCGCTTCTTCTTCCTCCGGTCTTCTCGTCCTTCTCGTCCGGCGTCGTCCTTCTCGTCCGGCATCGTCGTCTCTTCTCGCAGGCCGCTCCTCGCAATGGGAGGCTCCCGCTCTGTGAGGCTCCGCTCCGGGTGACAGGTCTTTTATAACGAAGGCACCTGGTGACCCCGCCCCCTCTGACGCACGGGGACGTCATGTGGAATTCCCTATGGCTTTCCCCATGACGTCAGAGAGGGGGCGGGGTCACCGGGTGCCTTCGTTATACAAGACCTGTCACCCGGAGCGAAGCCTCACAGAGCGGGAGCCTCCCATTGCGAGGAGCGGCCTGCGAGAAGAGACGACGATGCCGGACGAGAAGGACGATGCCGGACGAGAAGGACGAGAAGACCGGAGGAAGAAGAAGCGAATCGAAGGAAGAAGATGATGGAAGAAGATGGAAGAAGATGCCGGAAGGAGAAGATGACGGAAGGAGAAGATGAAGAAAGGAAGACCAGAAGAAAGAAGAAAGAAGATTTTAATAAAGGAATTGTCAAAGACCGTCTCCTGTCATTTTTACAATTTTTGACGCTTTTTTGGTGAAATGGTAGGGGTACTTTTGTACCCCCTTACCATTTCACACAGGGGGGAGGCCGGGATCTGGGGGTCCCCTTGTTAAAGGGGGCTTCCAGATTCCGATAAGCCCCCCGCCCGCAGACCCCCACAACCACCGGCCAGGGTTGTGGGGATGAGGCCCTTGTCCTCATCAACATGGGGACAAGGTGCTTTGGGGGGGACCCCAAAGCACCCTCCCAATGTTGAGGGCATGTGTCCTGGTACGGTTCAGGCGAGAGGGGGGGCCGCTCTCGTCCCCCCCTCTTTTCCTGCGGCCTGCCAGGTTGCGTGCTCGGATAAGGGTCTGGTATGGATTTTATGGGGGACCCCACGCCATTTTTTTTGGCTGGGGGTCCCCCTTAATATCCATCCCAGACCTGAAGGGCCTGGTTATTGAATTTGGGGGGACCCCTACGCATTTTTTTATCAATGACTTCAATGAATGACAGTTCTCTGTATTACGGATCCAACAATTCATTTGCCGGCAAATAGCTGCGACTCGATTTTAAATAGTTTTTTTTTCCTGCAAAAATGACACTGCAAGAAACAGTTCCCTATATTAGATATACTGAATCTCGAATCATTCGAAGCATTCGTTATATCCGCTATTATCATTTCTTTCATATTAGTTGAAATTACATATTTGTTAGTTACAATACAACATTCGAATTGTTCTCTGTATTGCGGGAATCGGCAATTAGCCGCGAGTGATTTTAAATGTCTTTTTTTCCTGCAAAAATGACACATTGTACAGAGAGAGTTGTAAACACGGGAAACCTGCGCCCTTCTATATACTATATACTCTATAGTATGTCTATGAAGGGGGTCATGTTTCCCGTGTTTACAACTCTCTCTGTACAATGTGTCATTTTTGCAGGAAAAAAAGACATTTAAAATCACTCGCAGCTAATTGCCGATTCCCGCAATACAGAGAACAATTTGAATGTTGTATTGTAACTAACAAATATCTAATTTCAACTAATATGAAAGAAATTATAATAGCGGATATAACGAATGCTTCGAATGATTCGAGATTCAGTATATCTAACATAGAGAACTGTCTCTGTACAATGTGTCATTTTTGCAGGAAAAAAAAAACTATTTAAAATCACTCGCAGCTATTTGCCGGCAAATGAATTGTTGGATCCGTAATACAGAGAACAGTCATTCATTGAAGTCATTGATAAAAAAATGCGTAGGGGTCCCCCCAAATTCAATAACCAGGCCCTTCAGGTCTGGGATGGATATTAAGGGGGACCCCAGCCAAAAAAAAAAAAAAAATGGCGTAGGGTCCCCCTCAAAATCCATACCAGACCCTTGAGGTCTGGGATGGATTTTAAGGGGAACCCTAGCCCAAAAAAATGGCGTGGGGTCCCCCATAAAATCCATACCAGACCCTTATCCGAGCACGCAACCTGGCAGGCCGCAGGAAAGGAGGGGGGGGACGAGAGCGGCCCCCCCTCCCGCCTGAACCGTACCAGGCCACATGCCCTCAACATTGGGAGGATGCTTTGGGGTCCCCCCCAAAGCACCTTGTCCCCATGTTGATGAGGACAAGGGCCTCATCCCCACAACCGTGCCCGGTGGTTGTGGGGGTCTGCGGGCGGGGGGCTTATCGGAATCTGGAAGCCCCCTTTAACAAGGGGACCCCCAGATCCCGGCCTCCCCCCTGTGTGAAATGGTAAGGGGGTACAAAAGTACCCCTACCATTTCACCAAAAAAGCGTCAAAAATTGTAAAAATGACAGGAGACGGTCTTTGACAATTCCTTTATTAAAATCTTCTTTCTTCTTTCTTCTGCTCTTCCTTCTTCCTTTCTTCATCTTCTCCTTCCGGCATCTTCTTCCATCTTCTTCTTCCTTCGATTCGCTTCTTCTTCCTCCGGTCTTCTCGTCCTTCTCGTCCGGCATCGTCCTTCTCGTCCGGCATCGTCGTCTCTTCTCGCAGGCCGCTCCTCGCAATGGGAGGCTCTTGCTCTGTGAGGCTTCGCTCCGGGTGACAGGTCTTGTATAACGAAGGCACCCGGTGACCCCGCCCCCCCTCTGACGTCATGGGGAAAGCCATAGGGAATTCCACATGACGTCCCCATGCGTCAGAGGGGGCGGGGTCACCAGGTGCCTTCGTTATAAAAGACCTGTCACCCGGAGCGGAGCCTCACAGAGCGGGAGCCTCCCATTGCGAGGAGCGGCCTGCGAGAAGAGACGACGATGCCGGACGAGAAGGACGACGCCGGACGAGAAGGACGAGAAGACCGGAGGAAGAAGAAGCGAATCGAAGGAAGAAGAAGATGGAAGAAGATGACGGAAGGAGAAGATGAAGAAAGGAGAAGATGAAGAAAGGAAGACCAGAAGAAAGAAGATTTTAATAAAGGAATTGTCAAAGACCGTCTCCTGTCATTTTTACCATTTTTGACACTTTTTTGGTGAAATGGTAGGGGTACTTTTGTACCCCCTTACCATTTCACACAGGGGGGGGGGGCCGGGATCTGGGGGTCCCCTTGTTAAAGGGGGCTTCCAGATTCCGATAAGCCCCCCGCCCGCAGACCCCCACAACCACCGGGCACGGTTGTGGGGATGAGGCCCTTGTCCTCATCAACATGGGGACAAGGTGCTTTGGGGGGGACCCCAAAGCACCCTCCCAATGTTGAGGGCATGTGGCCTGGTACGGTTCAGGCGGGAGGGGGGGCCGCTCTCGTCCCCCCCTCCTTTCCTGCGGCCTGCCAGGTTGCGTGCTCGGATAAAGGGTCTGGTATGGATTTTGAGGGGGACCCACGCCATTTTTTTTTTTTTTTTTGGGCCGGGGTTCCCCTTAAAATCCATCCCAGACCTGAAGGGTCTGGTATGGATATTTGGGGGGGACCCCACGCCATTTTTTTTTTATTTTTTTTTGGCTGGGGTCCCCCTTAATATCCATACCAGACCTGAAGGGCCTGGTTATTGAATTTGGGGGGACCCCTACGCTTTTTTTTTTTTTCTGCAAAAATGACACTTTGTCATTCGAATTCATTCGTTATATCTGCTATAATAATTTCGTTCAAATTAGTTGAAATTCGATATTGGTAGTTGGATTTACTAACGATTCGTAACTATTCATAACGATTCGTAACGATTCGTAACTATTCATAACGATTCGTAACGATTCGTAACTTGAAATTGAAATTCGATATTTGTAGTTGGATTCGAATTGTTCTCTGTGTTATGAGAACCAACAATTCATTAGCCGCGTTAACGATTCGTAACGATTCGTAACTTTACTAACGATTCGTAAAAAAAAATTCGTATTCCGTACGGAATTCGTAAAAAAAAAAAATTCGTACTACAGATTCGTAAATTCGTACGAATTTCGAAAAATTCGTACGAATTACGAATTCGTACGAAACGAATCGCACATGTCTAATATATATATACTGTATATATACTCTGCATTCAGTGTAGCGTATATATACAGTTCATTCAGTGCTGTACATTATATAATACAGTTCAGGCAGTGTATTTATTTATATATATATATATATATATATATATATACACACTCTGCATTCAGTGCAGCCTATATATACAGTGTGTACAGTTTCTAATACAGTGCAGACGGTGTACGCAATATATAATACAGTGTGTACAGTTTCTAATACACTTCAGGCATAAAGGTATAAAATACCGTGCTACCGGTGTACCATTTCTAATACAGTGCAGGCGGTGTACACAGTAAATAATACAGTGAAGTGTGCTGTGAAAAGAAAAACTCCCCATCACGTCCAGAAGGCCACCAAGTAGAGGCAGACACTCACAGGCCACTAAAAGAGGGCAAGCAGCCTCTGTGTCTACAGTCAACAGTGGTGGTCGTGTACATGGTGCATCCTCTGAAGGTGGCCGTGGGGCACATTTGTCCTTTTTTTCTGTTGCTGGTCTTGTTATTGAGCCACAACATGCAGAAGAGTTGGTAATGAAGCCATCCTCATCCTCCTCTTCCTCTGTCACCCAGGCTCATAGTAGTTTGCCTTCCAACGCAGCTGCCAAAGACGGCCTATTCCACCGATTCCTTGTCCACAGTTACTCCTTCTGTAGCTCCACCATCATGCACGGAGGAATCCCCAAGGTTATTCCACCACAGTGTCGGTTACATGCTGCTGGAGGATGCGCAGCAATTTGAAGGCTCCTATGTTGGTTCCCAGGCTGAGGAAGGGAGTAACCTGAGCCTAGAGAGATCCTACAGAAGGACAAGAAACTGGCAGTCATGATCCCCAAGCTGCAGCATACTGCCAGGTTTGCTCTAGTGACGAGGAGGGATGGGATGATGAGTTCACTGACCGTACTTGGGTGCCTGAGAGAAGAGAGGCGGAAAGTGAGGAGGAGGTGGAGGCACAAATCCAACAAGGCAGGATGTCCTCCAGGGGTCAGCTTAAGGGCAGTCACCCTATTGCATCACACCGCAGATCTCCGCAGGTGCAGGGCACTGCTGATTCCCCGCTGACTGTTAAAACTGTTCCTTGGTGTGGGCCTTTTTTGACATGTGTGCAACAGATCGCACCGTTGCTGTTTGCAACCCATGTCTGAAGCAGATAAAGTGTGGCCAGAACAGCAGCTGCTTGGGCACCACATGCTTGACCAGATATCTGATGACCTGCCATGCAGTCTGTTGGCAGCAGCACCCGAAAGACCCACATCATAGAAAGGCAGACTTCTCCTTGCTCTTCATCTGGGATCTCATACCCTACTATACCTCCAGTTCTCACAAAAACCTGCACTGAGAGGAATGAAGGTATAGAAATAGGTGTCACAAGTACTTGCAGACAATCTGCTAGCAGTACACCACCAGCTGATTTCAGCAGGCAAACTTGCCTACCCCAGATGCTGAACCGTAAAAAGAAATTTGGTCCCAGCCATCCACATGCTCAGCGTCTAATTGTTAGCTTGGTCAAATTGCTAGCACTGCAACTGCTGCCTTTTCAGCTAGTAGACTCAACCCAATTTTGTGAATTTGTGGAATGTGCTGTACCACAGTGGCAGGTTCCAAAACGCCATTTATTTTCACGTAAGGCCATTCCCTGCTCTACTGCTATGTGGAAGGCAAAGTTTTGGCCTCGTAGGACAGGGTGGTCAGCAGTAAGGTTCATATTACCGCTGACTCGTGGTCCAGCAGGCATGGGCAGGGATGTTACCTTTCCTCGAGGGTGCGCTGGGTAACTCTGCTGGCAGCTGGGAAGGATGCAGAACAGGGTTCAGTGTTGGAGCTTGTTCAGCCACCACGCCTCCAAAAAAATAGTGGTGATTCTGCCATAACATCTGTATGCTCCCCTCCCTCCTCTTCTTCTTCCTCTATGGCTTCTTCTGCAGAATTGTCCTCTGAACCAGCAGTGCTCCCTAAACACTGAAGGGGCTACGCAAGCAGTCAGGCAAAAATATGTCACGCAGTGCTTGAGTTGGTCTGCCTAGAGGACAGGAGCTACACTGGGGCAAAGATTCTGTCCGCTCTGCAGGGACAGACTCAGAGGTGGTTGATGCCATGTCAGCTTCAGCCAGGAATGGTTGTATGCAACAATGGCACCAACCTTCTCTCCGCCCTTCGACAGGGACACTTGACCCATGTTCCATGTTTGGCACACATCCTGAATTTGGTGGTGCAGTGTTTCTTGACCAGGTACCCAGGCCTACAAGATCTCCTGAGGCAGGCCAGAAAAATCTGTGGTAATTTTCACCGATACAATGCCAGTGCTCGGCTGGCTGACATTCAAAGGGAAAGCAACCTGCCCACCAACCGCCTCATTTGTGACATGCCCACCAGATGGAACCCAACGTTGGCAATGCTGCAGCAGCTGCTCACACAGCAGAGGGCCATCAATGAGTACCTGTGCAAGTATCGCACCAGGACAGGGTCAGGGGAGCTTGGCTTCTTTTCGCCACGCCAGTGGCTACTGATCAAGGATGCATGCAGTGTCCTGTCACCATTAGAGGAGGCCACAAGGATGGTGAGCAGCGACAATGCATGCATCAGTGACACTGTCCCTCTAGTCTTCCTGCTGGAGCATACGCTTCATGAAATCATGTACAGTGCACTTGAGGCAGAACAGCGGGAGGAAGAGGAGGACTTCCTTTCTTCTCAAGGCCCCCTTTATCCAGATAGCATTCCTGCAGGGCCACCAAACACACAGGAAAAAGAAGAGGAGGAGGAGGAGGGGGATTGTGTCAGCATGGATGTCGAGGATAACATGCAACAGTCTTCAAGGGATGGTTTTCAGTCCCCAGAAACCCAAGGAGTTGTACGTGGCTGGGAGGAGGTAGTTACGGATAATGTGATCCTTAGTGACCCAGAGGACTCAGAATCAAATGCCTCTGCAAACTTACACTGTATGGCCTCCCTGATTCTGCAAAGCCTGCAAAAGAACCCTAGGATTCGTGGTATCAAGGAGAGGGATCATTACTGGCTTGCAACCCTTCTTGATCCACGTTACAAGGGTAAGGTTACAGAACTCATCCTGCCTTAGCAGAGGGAGCAGAGGATGAAATATCTTCAGGAGGCCTTGAAGAAAAGTTTGTGTAACACATTTCCAGACCCTGGGAGGTTACCATTTCCTGGTGCTGGACAACGTGTTTCTGAGGCTTTGTTGGGTCAGAGGAAGAGCGGTGGAGAAGGTGGCCGGCTGACCGATGCCTTTAAAAAATTTTTCAGTCCTCAGCGCCAAGGTCTGATAGGTTCCAGCAACCATCGCCAGCATCTGCTTTATATGGTGCAGGTATATCTTGGGGCAAGAGCAGACTTGGAGACCCTTCCAACAGAGCATCCACTGGGTTACCAGATCTTGAGGAGGGACAACTGTCCAGGAACTTGCTCAATATGCAATTGAGCTACTGGCATGTCCTGCATCCAGTGTGCTTTCTGAACGCACATTCAATGCTGCTTGAGGGTTTGTAATGGATCAAAGAGTGCGCCTGTCCACAGACTCCGATGATAGGCTCACATTTATAAAAAATGAATCAGTCCTATATTAGCAGCTATGAAGCACCTGATGCTGATGTAACTGACTGAATTTGCCATGGATCTGGGATCCCTTGAAGACTGCCTATGCTGCCTATCCTATTCCTCCTCAATTATGATATTATGATGATGCTAACTTCCAATAATATTTTTGGTTTTGGGCACCACCACCACCCAAGGCCCAATATTTCTGCCCCTGTTTAACAGGGGCAAGTAAGTACAATTTTTGAAATAATATTTAACAGCAGGGCCCGTTCATGTGCACAACAAGAGTAACTGTGAGGGGTTACCGTATTCTGGCACCACCAACACCTAAGGCCCAATTTTTCTGCAGAGTATATTGTGCAGTCCGTATATATACTGCAGTTCAGCGTATATAGTGCAGTCAGTGTTGTATATATAATGCAGTGCAGGGTATATAGTGCAGTGTAAATATATAATATAGTGTATTGAAGTGGTTAAGGGGAGCCCTATAAAATAATTAAGAAAAAAACAGCATGGGTCCCCCCCATCCATACCAGGCCCTTTGGGTCTGGTATAGATTTTATGGGGAACTCACCAAAATGTAAACAAAAATTGTGTGGGAGTCCCCCCAAAATCCATACCAGGCCCTTCAGGTCAGGCAGGGGTCTTATCGGAATCTGGAAGCCCCCTTTAACAAGGGGGCCACCAGATCCCACCCCCATGTGAATGGGTATGGGGTACATGGCATGGATTTTGGGGGGATTTGGGGGGCCATTTTTTTTTACATTTTTTTACATTTTGGTATGGGGTTCCTTAATATCCATACAAGACCCGAAAGGACTGGTAATGGACTGGGGGGGGGGGGGGAACCACGCCGTTTTTTTCAAGCAATACATTACAGCCACAAATTTTTAATTACATTGTTTTCCTTTAGAAGTGTCATTTTGCTGCAGGGCTGTTATAAACATGGGAACAGGCAGACTAAGGGGACCCCAGGCACAATATTTATAGGAATATTTCATTTTTATTGTTTCAATTTAAGCATTCTTACTCCAAGGCAAGGCTTTTTAATAACTGGCTCCCGACCGGCGCACGATGATGTACGTCGGCAGAATGGCACGGACAGGCATAATGGCGTACAGGTACGTCCCTTTAAGAATGGCGGTGTGCCAGTGGCGCGCGCGCTGGTCGGGACCCCCATGAGTTCAGTCGTGGGTCCCACGGACTCAATTGCCGCGATCGTCTCACGGGAAGGCTGAACGGGGAGATGCGGAAGTGATCAGCATCTCCCCGTTTTGCCTAGCAACAAGTGACACTGTTCTCTGCTCCCTGTGATTGGAGCAGAGATCAGTGTTAACTAAAACACAGCCATGCCCCCCACAGTTAGTAACACGCCCCTAGGAACACTTAACCCCTACACTGCCACCCCTGGTTAACCCCATTCACTGCCAGTGTCATTTACACAGGAAACAGTGCATTTAAATAGCACTGATTGCTGTATAAATGACAATGGTCCCAAAAATGTGTCAAAAATGTCCGATGTGTCCGCCATAATGTTGCAGTCACAATAAAAATCGCTGATCGCCGCCATTACTAGTAAAAAAAAAAAATTATTAATAAAAATGCTATATAACTATCCCCTATTTTGTAAACGCTATAACTTTTGCGCAAACCAATCAATAATCGCTTATTGCGATTTTTTTTACCAAAAATATGTAGAAGAATACATATCGGCCTAAACTGAGGAAAAAATATATTTTTTTTATATATTTTTGGGGGATATTTATTATAGCAAAAAGTAAAAAAGAATGTGTTTTTTTCAAAATTGACGCTCTTTTTTTGTTTATAGCGCAAAAAATAAAAACCGCAGGGGCAATCAAATACCACCTAAAGAAAGCTCTATTTGTGAGAAAAGAAGGACGTCAATTTTGTTTGGAAGCCATGTCGCATGACCGCGCAATTGTCAGTTAAAGCAACGCAGTGCCGAATAGAAAAAAGTGGTCTGGTCTTAAGCCAGCAAAATGGTCCGGACTGAAAGTGGATAATAAAAGTGTAAACAAGAATGTGCCTTTCAAAGTTAGAATACATTGGAGTTGATTTACTAAAACTAGAGTGTGTATTTTTTTTTTTTATCGTCAAAGCTTTGAACAAGCTGAAGTTACTGTAGAAGCTGACTGGCTACCATGCACAGCTGCACCAGATTTTGCACTCTCCAGTTTTAGTAAATCAACCCAATTGTGTGTATGTTTATGAATAATAATAATAATAATAATAATTATAGTAACAATCAGCAACAGAAAATGTGTTTTAGCTTAACTGATTATAGGGTCTGTGGTGGATTGTGGTGGCTTGCTGCTGGTGCCATTGATTGAATTGGAACAAGATTTTTCAAACTGCGAGCATACACTGTGTGTGACAGGCCATCTGGGAGAGTGTTGGATGATATATATATATTTCTGCCAGGTTTTGTGTGTGAATGGTTTCTAATCTAAGAAGACAGGCTAGAAAGTGGAGAACACAGGTATTCACTCAGGTGTTTTCTAATAAAAGCCCAGATTATGGGATTAGCGGCAGAAAGGGCTGCTTCTGTGATGGCAGTGCTGAATTCTGAAAAGCATCTATGAGTATGAATTTGCCACGCTAGTTTTCTGTAGTCTGAAGAATCTCTCTAGACTTTAACCTGTGCACAGATAAAGTATATCTTTAGCCAAGACATGTTTTATTTTATTTTTTAGCCTACAATAGATGTGAGAGCCTATAAGGCTTTTAGGTTGGCTTTACACCTAAACGTTGTCATTGTAGAAAAATTAATTTTACTGTGCAATGTATTCATGGTCCACTGTGCTGTGCCCTTCAATTTAAATGGCACCCTAATGCTGTGCGGTGTGCTGCATTAAAAAGGTTTCTATCTGATTTTGCATGTGTTGGCAGCCCATTCTAAATGTCAGCTTATTCCTTTTATGTCTCTAGTACAAGAAGTAAAGGGACATCCTCCCATTAGGAAGCATACAGTAAACAAAACCTGACAGGGTTTCTAATCACTCCCTATGCTAACCAAAATTAAGTAAATAATTTTGGGCAGAGATACACTAAAAAGAAACTACAAATCTACAGTAAATAGAACCACTTTTGCACTACACACATTCGATTTTTTTCACCAAAAATATTAGGGCTCTAAGATTAATCGTGGGGGCATCATTTTAGTAAAACAATAAATAGCTGAGGTATAGGTTTTTAAGGAATGTACAGTTTTGCATATCTTCGTTTCTTTTTTTTTTCTTGCAAAAAGAACAACCCAATTTTTTTGTTCACAACTATTTTTTATGTAGCCCTGGCTGGCAGCCCTTTAAGGGACAGGAACCACACAGCCTGGAAACTTAGTGACACTCTAGCCTGCCTCCATGTCTCCTGCCACTGGAAAGGAGTGTGTGGCAGAGCTTCAGAGAGAGAAGGACTCTTGGTGGCCACAGATGAATCCTGGGATTCATTTCTGTCCATCAGACACAGAGGAGAGGAGAGCCAGCGCAGGAAATCAAGGAAGGCGACGAGGCAGCTGTGGTGTGTGATGCTGAAATTACTTCTGTAATGTTAGCTGAGCTGCTTAGATCCCAGAGAAAGAGATGACTAAGGCCCCATGCACACAAGACGCAGATGCAAACTCTGCTGAACGCATGTTTTAAAAAGCAGAAACCTGCATTTAAAAACGCATGTTTTGCCGCGTATTAATGCTGTGTTTAGCCGTGTTTAACCGCAGAAAGCATGTATTATTAACTATTTCTGCCATTTTGATCAGAGTGACCAGCAGGAGCAGAGCAGTTGTACACTTGCATTTGCCTCTCTTTCTGTGATTTTTTTTTGGAAATGGATCCCATATTGAATATATGTCAGGAAATGCTCCTGATGTTGCTCTTGATGAGGCAGCAACGTCGTCGCAAATTGCATGAGAGGTCCAGAGTCAGAGCTTGTTGATATTGGACCCATCCGTTGATGGCACAGCGAATGTCCGTTGGATATTTCACAAACATGGTGGGGGGTTGGGGCTGACTAGACATTGGTATGCAGGTTTTTCTTTGTGAAGAAAAGACATTGCTATGCTTTGGTCAGACTAGGTGGAGTCACTGATTAGATTAGAAATTGGATGAAGGTTTGGGGCAAAGAAGTGGAGGCATTCCTCATTGTCTAAGCCACCTAAAAAACTAGAGTTTTTTATGGCATTGCATCAGTGAGTATATATGCTCTATGAACTATCTAAAGTAATTACAACATTTTAAACCAATTTTTTTAGTATTTTTTTATGGTTTACCATCATATTTCTGAGTTTTCTGGTCCAAAAAATTGGATTTCTTTAAAAACGCTTATAAACGCAAAAGCAAAGTGTCTGAACCCATTTTTTTGCTTCTGGAAAAACGAGGTTAAACGCAACTGCATAAAAACAGGAAAAAACAAGACTGTGTACATGGACACATAGGATAACAATGCATGCGTTCAGGGGCAGTTGAAAAAAGTGTCCAAATGCCTCTGAATGCGCGTTTAACAGCGTCTCGTGTGCATGGGGCCTAAGCTGCTGATAGAGCTGTGGAGAGAAGACTGAATAGTTACATGCTCATAAGCAGGATCACAAGTGCTGTTGTGCTGAGTGATTTTACTGTGCTGTACTGCAGAGAAAGTTCAGAGCCCCAAAGCACTGGCTTTAGAGGGCAACTCCATGTGTGTGGGACCTTTCACCTGACCTTTGGGGAATGCACTTTGACACTCTAATCTATATTTTTGGTGAGAGGCTTTTTAACCACCAGCACTTTTAATGACTTTCCTGTTTTTTATTGGGTACTTTCTCTGCAGAGACATCAAGTACCTGGCAGAAGACTGCTCAGTCTGCCCAAACCCAGGCAGACTGTATTTAACCTGCTATTGGCCAGTGGTATAGTTAAAGCCCAAAAATCTCAGATAGGCCATATAGGTGTCTGAGTGGGGTTTTTTTCTTTTACATATGCGATTTTGGCTACGATATCAACCCTTAAAACCAATATACAGGGTATGACAAAAAGAGCTGACAGAAAACATACTATCCCTCTGCCCCTTACACTCTGGGACAGAGACACTAGCACGGTCAACAAAAAACACCTCTCTCGGAATCATATAGGTGTCGTGTCTGGGCCTGGGTCTGCAATCACTGCTGTGTGTGGCAGCATCTCTTCTAGCTGAACCACCTGAGATGATGGACAGCACCCTGTCTGATCCATTGGACAATCCTGCCTTGTGCCTTGTTTCTGCTGAACCTTAAACTCCCTGCTCCTCAAATGAACTTCCTATGCCTTTGCACTTCCTGTTTGCCAGATTATTGTGCTATTTCCAGCCAGTATCTCACTCTTCTCACTGCTGTCCTCGGTATCGCTGCTACAACTTGTTACTTTTGGCTTCTTTCCCAACTTCACTTCTACTTAATGCCAACCTGCGACCACTTGTTACCGACCTACCTACTACAACTGAAAAGTGACAATAAAGTGGTTATAAAGGCAGAAGGTTTTTTTATCTTAAGGCATTCTATGCCTTAAGATAAAAAGCCTTCTGTGTGCAGTAGCTCCCCTCAGCCACCCTAATACTTACCTGAGCCCCCTCTATATCCAGCGATGTTGCACGAGAGACTCGGCTGTCTCGGACTCTCTTTTCTCATTGGCTGAGACAGCAGCGAAGTGCCATTGGCTCCCTCTGCTGTCATTAAAAGTCAGTGAGTTAATGAGGAGAGAGAGGTGGCAGGGCCGGGCCACTGCTCCGTGTCTGAATGGACACAGGGAGCTGCGGCTCGGGTGCTCAAATAGCAAGCTGATTGCTGTGGGGGCACTCAACAGGAGAGAAGGGCCAGGAGCACCACAGAGAGACCCGGGAAGAGGAGGATGGGATTGCTCTGTGCAAAACAACTGCACAGAGCAGGTAGGTACAACATGTTTGTGATTTTTAACAAAAAAACAAAACAAGACTTTAGTATCATTTTAAGGTGCTATTGATACAACTGACCAGCTAGCTGCTCTGAGAATCTAAATCAGATAGGACTTGACCTAGGGGTAGAAACTGCAGCCTCCTCCGCATCCCTAGAAGCAGCAATTTTAATTATGCCTAAAGTGCAACAATAATAATAAAACATCCCTTTAAATATAGTGCCTGGGGGTCCCCTTAATGTGCCTGTAAAGTGGCACATCTGTAGCAAGCATAAGACATGCTGCAGCAAAAATTATATTTCTAAAGAAAAAAAAGAGTAAAATCTCATTTAAAATGACTCGCGGTTACAATTGCCACCACCCGGCTATTGAAAAAATAAAGAAAAAAATGGCATGGGGTCCCCCCCCCCCCTAGTCAATACCAGGCCCTTTGGGTCTGGTATGGACTGTAAGGGAAAACCCAGGCCAAAATAAAAGAAAAATGGTGCAACCAGCCTGACAGGTCAGGAAAGGGGGGGACAAC
Organism: Lithobates sylvaticus; assembly: GCA_028564925.1. Taxonomy (NCBI): domain Eukaryota; kingdom Metazoa; phylum Chordata; class Amphibia; order Anura; family Ranidae; genus Lithobates; species Lithobates sylvaticus. The sequence goes on along the minus strand of CM053026.1, from coordinate 336,579,616 downwards.
CGAGCAACCCCACCTACTGAACCATAGCAGGCCACATGCCCTCAACATAGGGGGGTTGGTGCTATGGGGCAGGGGAGGTACCCCTACCTATTCACCCAAAAAAGTGTCAAAAAGTAATAAACACAAGATACAGTTTTTGACAAATCCTTTATTAAAAAAAAAAAAACAAAGAAACAAAAAGTGTCCCTTGATGTAAATTCATCATCAATCACGCCGCACTCTGACCGAAAAAAAAAAAATCAAAAACGCTCCCGCCTCCAGTGAGGCCTCCCGGCGATAGCCTCCTTTTCCGCTTTGACATTTCTTATATAGGTAAGGGGGGCCACCTAGCTACATCACCCAGTGGCACTGCCCCTTCTGACGTCACGGACTAGTGCATGCTGGGCATGTGACATCACATGAGAGCGGGGCCACCGGATGACAAAGCTAGGTGGCCGGGTGGTGAGATTGACAATGGATTTACATTGAGGGATACAATTTTTTATTTTTTTTATAAATGATTTGTCAAAAATTCTCTCGTTTGTTTATTACTTTTTGACACTTTTTTGGTGAATGGGTAGGGGTACTGTGTACCCAATACTCATTCACATGGGGGGGCCCTTTTTAAAGGTGGCTTCCAGATTTAAACAAGGGGGCCCCCAGATCCATAAGCCCCCTGCTCACAGACCCGACAACCACAGCCCTAAAGCACCCACCTTCCCATGTTAAGGGCATGTTGCCTGGTATGGTTCAGGAGGAGGGGCGCTCGCCAAGCTGCATGCCCAGATATGGGTCTGATATGGATTATGGGGATGAACCCCCAATGTGTTTTTTTTTCTTTTTTACATTTTGGCATGGGATTCTCCTTAAAGTCCATATCAGACCTGAAGGGAACCCCACTTTAAGAGAAACAATAAAAATGAAAAAATCCTTTAAATATAGTGCATGTAAAGGGGCGGATCTGTAGGATGTACTGAACAGTCAAATCACATTTAAATTGACTCGTGGTTGCAATTGCCGGCATGACCATTTAAAAAAAAAAGTAAAGGGAAACCCCATGCTGTTTTTTTTACATTTTGGCATGGGGTTCCCCTTAAATTTTTTTTTTAAATGGCCATGCCGGCAATTGCAACCACGAGTCAATTTAAATGTGATTTGACTGTTCAGTACATCCCTCCAAAATCCATACCAGACCCTTATTCAGGCATGTAGCCCGGCAGGTCAGGAAAGGGGGGGGGACAAGCGAGAGCTTCCTTCCATCCTGAACCATACCAGTCCATATGCCCTCAACATGGGGGGGGGGGGTGGGTGGGTGCATAGTATCGAGCACATAGTACCCCTACTCATTCACCAAAAAAGTGTCAAAAAGTAATAAACACAAGTTTTTGAGAATTCCTTTATTAAAAAATGAAAAATAGTGTCCCTGGATGTAAATCCATCGTCAATCACGCTGCCCGCTAAAAGTAAAAAAAATATAAAATGCTCTGCCTTCTGGGAGGCCTCCCGCCGAATGCCTCCTTTGCATTTTGACATTTCTTATATAGGTAAGGGGCAGGGCCGCCTGGCCACGTCACCCGGTGGCCCCACCCCCTTGCGACATATTATTCCCAGCATGCACCAGTCTGTGACGTTAGAAGGGGTGGTGCCACTGGGTGAAGAAGCTAGGTTGCCCCGCCCCTTGCCTAAATAAGAAAGAGAGCCAAGGGAAGTTTGGGACTTTAGATGAAGCAAATGAATAGTGGAGGCAAATTGAGTATAAAGTATTAATTTAATAGCATTGATTTAAAAATGTTAGAACGTTGTTCATTTCATATATATACATGGAATATGCACCAAGGCTAGGCATGATAAGTACAAACATGCATAATAATACATAATCAGAATAGTAGACATTTAAATAATAAATATAACATGCAATTGCCAATAGCAACATATCCCGATGCTGGCACGTGCATCCACACTGTAATGTACATCCACCAAATGCTATATGGACAACATCATGGAGTAAAATGATCGTAGGTAGATGAATGACAGTCAGTATAAAAAGTAGCTGTGGCATCGAGTAAAGCTCTATGCGTTTCGTGGGTTTACCCACTCGTCAGGAGAGGATGCGACAGACATTCCTATGGAATATATTCAAAAATGTAAAGGGTCATGCTCTAGAAAAAAACTCTCAAAAAAAGCTTTCATATATGTATGTATGTATGTATGTATGATTAACCAACAGCACTCACCAACCCAGACAGCAGATAAATAAAATAAATAAGAAATGTCAAAGCGCAGAGCAGGCATTCTGCAGATGGTGGGAACGGTTTTTATATTTTTTCATTTTTCTGGTCAGCAGATGGCATGATTGACCATGGATTTACATTGAGGGATACAAATTTGTATTTATTTATTAATAAAGGATTTGACTCTTGTGTTTATTACTTTTTGATACTTTTTTGGTGAATGGGTGGGGTACTATGTACCCGATACTCATTTACATGGGGGGCAGGATCTGGGGGCCGCCTTGTTTAAGGGGGCTTCCAGATTCTGATAAGCCCCCTGCCCGCAGACCCTAACAGCCCATCCCTACTGGGTAGTGGAAAAAGCTGGACAGATGAATGTGAACAAGGCTCAGCATGTTCTGCCTAAATGCAAATTACAGAGAAGGTGTATATTGTCACGGGGAACCGAGAGTTAACTGGAGAACAGTTTCAGTGCTGTTCATTTCTAATGCCGCAGTGCTGTTCATTTCTAATGCCGCATACACACGGTCGGAATTTCCGATGGAAACAGTCCGATGGGAGCTTTTCAACGGATTTTCCGACCGTGTGTATGCCCATTGGTCTTTTTCTGTCGGAATTGTATGCAATTCCGACACACAAAATTCCGATGCATGCTCGGAAACAATTCGACGCATGCTCGGAAGCATTAAACTTCCCTTTTATAGTGCCGTTGAATGTGTTTTATGCCGCTGTGTTACTGACCATTGGAATTTGGTGTGGCCGTGTGTAGGCAAGACAGTTTGAGCGAAATTCCGTCGAAATTCCGACAGGAAAACCATCAGAGCTTTTTCCGACAAGAATTCCGACAGTGTGTATGCGGCATTAGATTAGAGACCCACTTTAAGGTCAAGTATTCCCCCATGGCAGCCTCAGCCTTGTCCCAGGGCATTGATGAAAATCGCACAAAGCAAAAGGTACTCAATGTGTAATAAAGTAACCCAGTGCAAGGTGCCTAGTGTAGCCCAGAAGTACCTATTCTGAGATAGGCCCCTCATGTTTCCCTTTAAGGGATCCTCTAAACATGGTTTTTAAAGGATTTTTGTATTTTTATTGCTGCCCTTGAAATAGCATGAACATATCCTCTTCTCCATGTAAAAATTTTTTTTAATACAATCGTTTTTTTATTGGTGAAAAAAAAATAAGTAAAGTCATGTACATTACACTTCACATGTGATGAGACAAACAGTACAAATGCTGGCAAATGACTTCCAAATATGGTGTAGTGCGTTACACAGATTAAATTCTAAACCATGCATATAAACTAACAAAACAAATAACTAAACTTTGCAGCCGCTATCAACAAAAGAACGTGCGATATGTACCAAGCAATGTTATTTCGTGTATTTACAGGGTCTGTACTCCTATGCCACGAAGGGAAGTACCCAGGGGTTGGAACTCCTCTAGGACTCGGAAGGAGGGTCAGTAAGGGCTTGTAGTAGTTGATCTAGTTGCCAGCTCGACCACTTTTTGTCATAGATTTGCATTGTGTCCATCATAGAGTGGAACAACCTTTCCATCTGACAGATGGCTTCAACGCGATGAAGGATTTGGGACCATGGGAGGGATCTGGATTTCCAATTCAGGGCTATGGACCATTGAATGGCTCCGAATATTGTATAAATCAGATTACTGGTTGACCTAGGTATACCCGGGATAGGTGCGAAGAGAAGGCAAATCTGTGGGGATAGTTCTACTCTGGATCCCGCTAGGGACTCAATCTTAGCGGAAGCCTGATCCCATATCTGCTGGAGTAGAGGGCAGCTCCAGAAGGTGTGCAGCATAGTGCCTATCTCCTGGCAGCCTCTAAAGCAGAATTCAGGGGTGGTGGGATAAAATTTATGAATTCTATCTGGTGTGAGGTACCACCGGGAGTGAACCTTAAGAAGAGTCTCCTTTACCGAGATTGATTTGGAGCATTTGTGTAAATTCCTGAGCATCTCTGCCCAGTCATCGCTAGAAATCTCCATACCCATGTCTGACTCCCATTTTAGCATGGCATAAGATTTCTCAGGGAGGTCAAGGTCTAACAGGTTTTTATATATCTGTGATATTGTGCCTTTATCCCTAGGTCGAGATATACATATTTGTTCGTAAAAGTTCGGGGTATAATGTGCTTCACGTCTATATTGAGAATCAAAATAATGCCTGACTTGAAGGAACTTAAAGAATTCTGTCCTCGGTATCTGATAATTGGTCTGTAGGTCAGTGAAGGAGCAAAAAATCCCTCGGTTCGTGAGGGACTTCAGGGTAACCAGTGAGTGGTGTATCCACCATATGTAGGATCCGGGGGAGTTAAAAGCTAAGGGGAAGTTCCTATCCCCTAGAAATGAAGCTAGGGGGGGGGCTGGGGAAGAGAGTCTGAACTTGGACTTGTACAGTGACCAGATACGGAGGGAGTGACCCACAACAGAGTTCAGGGAGTTGACCTCCCCAGAGTTCAGTGATGGCTGCCATAGCAGTCCTGGGAGGAAGAAGGGGCGTATAGATTGTGTTTCAAATCTTAACCAGGGGATCACTTCGAACTTGGAGTGCCATTGTGCAGTCTGGGCTAATCTGGCTGAGATATAGTACAGCCATATATCCGGCAGGCCTAGGCCCCCCCTGGACATTGGTCTGTGCGCCATGGATTTTCCAAATCTTGGCCTTTTCCTGCACCAAATAAAAGCATTAATGTCTCTTTGGAGAGCCTGAAACATCTGACGGGGTACATAGTTGGGAAGGGCCCTGAAAAAATAAAGGAGCTTGGGGAGAATAGACATCTTGATTGCAATCACCCTGCCGAGAAGTGAGATTTTGAATGTGGACCAGGTTCTCAGCCAATTTCTGGCCATGGTGAATGCCTTGGGGTAGTTTGCTTGGAATATACCTGTGAGGGAGGGGGCTAGATTAATACCGAGATATGAAAGTGTAGAGTTGGAAATGGAAAAGCCGAAGCATTGCTTAAGGGTGGAGAGTAACTGTTGGGGTATGTTGACTGGGAGGGCGGAGCATTTTGATAAGTTCACTCCTAGGCCAGAATATTCGTGAAATTTTTTAAGGGTGGTAAGGAGGTTAGGAAGGGATATTAGGGGGTCTGGAAGGAATGCCAGAACATCGTCAGCATATAGACTAAGCTTGTATTCGTAATCTCCTTTTTTGTATCCCTTAATATCAGTATTAGCAATAATAGCTTTGGCAAGTGGTTCTATTGCCAGAGCGAACACTAAGGGGGAGAGGGGACAGCCCTGGCGGGTGCCTCTGCCCAGGGGAAAGTATGCTGAGGTGCAGCCTGGTAGTCTGATTCTTGTATGGGGGTTGTGGTATAATGCTTTGAAGCCATGGATAAATTCTCCAGCGAACCCAAACTTATCCAGGACTTGGTCTATATAGGGCCATAAGACGCTGTCGAAGGCCTTGTGTATGTCAAGGCCCAGGACAAGAAGCCCTCGGGACGTGGTGTTGGCATCTTGAATAATGTTTGTTGCTAGCCTAATGTTGTCCGTGATTTGTCTATTAGGGATAAAACCAGTCTGTTCAGGGCCTATTAAAGAAGCTACTACAGGGGCAAGTCTATTGGCCAGTATCTTTCCTAGGATCTTCGTGTCATTATTTAAGACTGAGATGGGCCTATAGTTTTGGGGAAGGGTGTGGTCTTTATTTGGTTTCGGGATAAGGGTCATATTGGCGTGAAGCAGTTCTGGGGGGGGTTTGTGTCCTTGAAGGGTGTGATTTACAAATTTACTTAGTTGCGGTGATAATATCTGGGCAAATTTCTTATAGTAAGAGGAAGTGAATCCATCTGGGCCGGGAGCTGTGGATGATTTAAAAGATTTTATTATGAGGGAAACTTCTTGTTCGGTGCAAGGGGCGTTCAGGGACGATAATTGATCTTCAGAGAGCCTAGGGAGGTTTAGGGAGTCCAGCCACTGGGGGAGGCCGTCTGGAATGGGGGAGTTCGGGGCTGAGAGAAGGGATTGATAAAAGGAGGTGAATATCTGGAGAACTTCCTTTGGGTGAGAAACCAGTTGGCCCTTTTCGTTTTTAAGTTTGTAGACATGAGGGGGTTGGAGGGATTGATGTAGTTTACGAGAAAACATACTGGATGCCGAATTGCTATGTAAAAGGAATTTTGCTTTAGACCATCTGAGAGATTTTTCTGTACTGTCAGTCAGAATCGAATCTAGTTCTGCCCTCTTTTGGTTAATTTGAGTTAAAATCTGGGGGGTCTGGTCTCGGGTATGAACGTTATATAGGTCGTGGAGGTCTTTTGTGAGGGAGTTAATTTGGGAGAGACGTTGTCTCTTCCTCCTGACTGCTATTTCTATAAGTTGGCCCCTCAGGACTGCCTTGTGGGCTGACCACAGGGTGTGTGGGGATATGTCAGCAGTGTCATTGAGTCGAAAATATTCTTCTAGGGTGGAAGTGACTTGATTCAGGATTGCTGGATCAGATAGGAGGGAGTCATTTAGCCTCCAGGTGGCTACTGAGGGGGAGATGCCTATGTGAGCAGTTTGAAATGAGACCACATGGTGGTCAGACCAGGGGCAAATCATAATGTCCGCCTTGGGTGCGTTGGCTAGTAAAATTGGGGTGGACAAAATATAATCCAACCTGGCATAGCTTCCATGAGGGCTGGAGAAGTGGGTGAATTCCCTGGAGCCCACGTTTAAGGACCTCCAGGTGTCTATCAGCTGAAGGGAGGTCAGGGCTTTTGTCAGGGATTTTGGGAAAGTTTTTGCATAGTGCGTGGATCTACTTCTGTCCAGTACGGGATGGGCTACAGTATTAAAGTCTCCACCCACAATCATGTGGGGGGAGGTGTACCTATCAAGTATCTGCAGAAATTCTGTGAAGAATCTACTATGTGCAGAGTTGGGAGCATATACATTTGCTATGGTTATAGCTTTGCCCTGGATGTGCCCTTGTAATATAATGAATCTGCTGTTGGGGTCTTTGAAAGAGTGAGATATCTCAAAAGCCACATTGTTCTTAATAAAGATTGCAACCCCCCTGGCCTTGGTCTCAAACTTGGTGTAGTAATTCACTTTAAAGGCTTTATCAAAAAAGCAAGGGTGGGATTTGGAGGAGAAGTGGGTTTCTTGTAGTAGTATTACTTCCGCGCCAATCTGTTTGTAGAATCTAAATGCTTTTCTCCTTTTAGAGGGGGAATTAAAACCTCTCACGTTGTGAGAAATGACGTGCAAACCCATCATGGTGGGAATGTATGATGGATATAGAGTGGTATTGGGTGATTGTAGTGACCTGGATGTGACCAAGACCAGAGGATGCTGCTGGGCAACTTAAGCATTATCAATTTAGCCAAAAAACTTGGGTAGCAGTACAGTGACACAAGTGAAATTCTGCATTCATAACATTCATTGGTAGATGGAGAAAAGGTCAGATAAATAGCAGCTGTAAAAAAACTTATACTACTAACATCGAAAAACTTAGTAACCTCGTGGGGTCTGGAGGAAAACTCCATCCAGACTACCGAAAGTCTTCACCGTGGACCAGTGAAAAAAAAAAAAACAGGTCCACCAAAACACCTCTCCATGTAAAAATTTGTGGAAGCTGGAAATGACTGCAATAGGCACCACTACCACAATGATTGCCAATAGGTTCTGGGTCTCGTGGTGAGTGGCCGCCTTGCTGCATTGTGAAGACCGTACGTTGCTCCCTCAGCATGGGTTTCATTCAGAGAACACTGCATTTTCTCAAAGAATGCAAAGCATTCTCTGATTGGACTAGGTGGAGAGGCAGGGTGGTGAGGTCACAATCTCCACCTTGTCCAATCAGAGAAAACTTTGCATTTAATGAGAAAATGCAAATTGCTCTAAGAATGGTGTTCATGCAGCCCTCGCGACCCCCAGAAACGTTATTGTTTGGGTGTTCTTTGTGTAGCACCTTCTAGTGTGTGCTATTAGAAGTGAGTGGCCCAGCCATAAATCTGAGTCACTGAATCTGGGTCAGGGTTGTTAGAGGCCAGGGCTGGATGGCTCCTCCTGGCAGCTCTTTGGTGCCTCCCCTGGTTTCTAGCATATTGGAGAATGTTCTGGAACTAGTGAGTAAAGCTTGAATATTTATGGGCTCTCAGACAAATACCCAGGAATGGGCCTGGCAGGGAACTGGGAAACTCATAAATAGACCTGGGCCATTCCAGCAAGGGAGTTTGGGTTGAAGATGGAGAAGCAGTCCTGAGGGAAGTTGTTGGTGGCCCTTGAGGGACACCTTACCAGTAGGGAGGTTTACCTCAGGCTGGAACTCAGGAGGCTGGCCTGAAAGAATCCCACCATAGGAGGCAGTTTGAGGGATTCAAGCTGGAGAGGCAGTGGAGACAGCAAGGAGAGACAGTGAGTAAATCAGCACGGTGCAGGGACAGACAAGGGGAGAGACTGCCATCTGTAGCAGGTCTCTCTTGAAGACAACAGTGTGCCGCCTTCATCCAAATTTGCACTGGGGAATCTCCATGTGTGTGTGTGAGTTGGGCAAGACCGTGGCAGAGAGCCAATCAGGAGGACTAGTGTAGCACCCTGGAGTTAAGGCAGGGTTGCTCCTCACAAATTTACTTGCCAGGAGTAGTTATACTGGTTGATTGCTAGAGATCTATTGATTTCTCCCTAAGTTTGGCCTTGTTGCACTTTTCTTTTCTACCACTAGGTGGCCAGGTACTTGGTGGTACTAGATACAAGAAGGGCAATGCAAGGTCAGGTTATGGGTATATGGGGTATCTCAGTAAATGGGCAGGGGTTTTCTTGAATCCTTGAATCCATGTCTGGGTGGTCATGTGTTTTATTGCCCGGGCTGCTAGGCCGGAGATTGGGCCTATCGCGGGCACATCTGGATGCTAGGCTGTCTGAGGGCCTATCCAGCCGCAGTCCAACCAAAAGTATAGTGGTTCTGTTGGCCAGAGAACCTGTGGTGGTCGGAGGTAGATGGGAAGCTGTCGCCAGTAAGGGACTATCCGCCTTATTACCAGGGGACCACAGTGAGTAACTGAAGCAAGCAGCCTTGTGTGTCAAGCCAGGGACCGAGCGAGCCAGCGAGGGTGAAGCTTGAGAGTTATCTAGAGTTCCAAGCTAGGGACCCAGCAGAGAAGCGGGGGTGACGCTTGAGGGAGATACCAACGTGAAGATTGAAGGAGCTCAAGGGATTCAGTGACAGTGAGTCAGTGGGTCTAGTGAGAGACCGGGAGCTCAGTGCATTGATGAACTACAAGGAGTGATTTTAGTGAAAGTAAAGAAACTGTTAAGCCTTGTGTTGGAACTGTTAAAGACTGTTGCCATAATAGACAGCATTCCTACACATGCAGATATGGTGTCTTGCTGGGTGCCTTTCCCTGCATGGCTGCCCTCCTATTGAAGTCTCAGAGTCTGCCAATTAATCTTGCAACAACCTAATGGTGTCCTGGCCCTAACCCTCTCTCCCCCCCAAAAAAGTTTGTTAAAATAAATAAACTTTCTTTTGCATCCAAGAAGTGTATGGCGCCCAATAACTTTAACAACTATACACCCACCATGCCTCACAACCCACTACATACAGAAGGTTGTCAGCTATCCCTGGCCCTGGAGGTTCTCATTAGATCAAAGGAGGCCTGGGACCTTGCTACACTGGAAAGGAAAGCAGCAGTGGCGGCTAGTGCTCACATTTTTTGGGGGGGGGGGCGTAAACAAACTGAAAAATTCTGGAAAAAAAACCCATCAATTGCAGCTTCACTGTGCCCATCAAATGCAGCGTCTGTGCCATCAAATGCAGCCATTGTGCCATCAAACGCAGCCAGTGTGCCCATCAATTGCCGCCACTATGCCCATCAAATGCAGCCACTGTGCCCATCAAATGCAGCCACTGTGCCCATCAAATGCAGCCACTGTGTCCATCAAATGCAGCCACTGTGCCCATCAAATGCAGCCACTGTGCCCATCAATTGCCGCCACTGTGCTCATCAAACGCAGCCAATGTGACCATCAAATGCTCCCACTGTGCCTATCAAATTCTGCCACTGTGCCCATCAAATGCTCCCACTGTGCCATCAAATGCTGCCACTGTGCCCATCAAATGCAGCCACTGTGTCCATAAAATGCTGCCACTGTGTCCATAGAATGCTGACGCTGTGCCCCTCCTCGCTGCCTGCCTGGCACTTACCCTGTCTCAGTGGGGCAGCGGGTGATGGCGGCCGGTGATGGGTAGCGGGTGGTGTCCTCCATGCTCCTCCATGTCCTCAATGTCTTCTCCCATCCTCTCCTCCCTCCCTCCTCTCCTATGATTGGACACCTAGGCGTCCAATCAGAGCCCCTGTCATTTCAGCCAATCAGGTGACGGTAACAGACCTGAGCACCTAATTAGCACCTAATTTCTAACACAGCTGGGTGAACTGCGAGCGCCAAGCATGGCGCTCACAGGTCACCTTCTTTGACGCCTATTAGAGCCTATGGCTCTAATTAGGTGCCTCAAAAACACCCCCCACCGCTGTAATTCAGGCGCCCGGCGCCCGAAAAGGGGCCAGGTGCCTGAATAGGGGGTGGCAGCGGCGGCCATGGATAGATTAATGTTATGCATGAATCTATCTATTGGTGATAGAGGCTGGAGAGAGGGGGCGGTGCCCGTGCACCCTAATGGATGCACCGCCACTGGAAAGCAGCCAGGTACAGCTGGTGGTAGCTAGGTGGGCTATCATTCTGGAAGCAAGTGGAACTGGGATCTGTGCCCACAGAAAGGCAGAAGGAGATGTGTTATGCTGTTCTCTCTATTTGTACTGCTTTGTCAAAAGGGACTGCGAGTTCCTGCCTGTAATGGGTCTTTGCTGAACTAGTGATATGCTGTTAGTTACCTCAAGAGTCAACCAACAGGAGTTGTAAATAAAGGAATGTGTGCAGGAGGAAGTGAGAAGAGGAATCTGTAAATAGGGAGGAAGCTATCCCTGAAGTTCTGTTTGTTGTCACACTGGGCATCCCATAATTCCCTACCCCATCCAAGTTATCATCCCCTAATAAAACAACAAAACAAGCCAAAGACTGTTTTCTGCTTTGAGTGGATGAAGGAAATGCTGTGTGACTGGCTGTGCAGCAGTGGGGAACCCAAACTTCAGCAACTCCTATGGGGGTATTGATACATTTACAAACCTTCAAGTCTGTAATGTGTGTGTCATAAATAGCAAAGCAATCTAAGGTTAAAATGGGAGTCAGAGCCAAGCGTTGAAAGGATTAAAATGAAAGTAACAGGATGGAGGGACTAATTCTTTGCTAGCTTTCTTTATTAACCAAAGAATACCAACTTGTTCTGAGCAGTCTCCTTCCAGTCATGTGTTCAGCAGGGAACCAGGCTGGTGTTATGCACCTCATAGAAGGGTTATTCAGGGCTTTCTGATGTATTTTCTTTTTGCCCGCCATACTATACCCTCAGTGGTTGCTCTGTCAATTCCTTTCACTTTGAAAATGGTCAGATATCTTTAAATGGTCAAGAACTGTAGGGTAGGAGTAAATGGGATGTTTTTGGCAAGTTCACTTTAAGCAAATCTACTTTGTAGAAGGTTCAAAGGGATTCAACACTGAAGCAGGAAGCACATTATTGTACCTAACAGTTGAACACAGGCAGTGTAGCGAGACTTCAGAGCAGGTCAAAGCACTCATGTACTTTTATAAGACGGGGTGTAACGTAGTCTCTATATTTTTAATTAGGGAATATGCTATTCCCACTTATTCTCTTGGAGAATAGAAACAGCTAAACTAAATATCCCCTACAGATTGCCTGTAGCTATTTCCTTTTCTTCTTTTTTTTTTTTTTGCTATTCAATATTTTATTTTAAGACACAAACAGTATCTCACAAAAGTGAAACATTTTTGTATATATTTTATTATATCTTTTCATGTGACAACACTGAAGAAATTACACTTTGCTACAATGTAAAGTAGTGAGTGTACATCTTGTATAACAGTGTAAATTTGCTGTCCCCTCAAAATAACTCAACACACAGCCATTAATGTCTAAACCGCTGGCAACAAAAGTGAGAACACCCCTAAGTAAAAATTTACAAATCGGGCCCAAAGTATCAATATTTTGTGTGGCCACCATTGTTTTACCAGCACTGCCTTAACCCTCTTGGCCATGGAGTTCACCAGAGCGTCACAGGTTGCCACTGGAGTCCTTTTCCACACCTCCATGATGACATCACAGAGCTGGTGGATGTTAGAGACCTTGTGCTCCTTCACCTTCTGAGACATGCTTGGCTAGTCTATCACCTTTACCCTCAGCTTCTTTAGCAAGACGGTGGTTGTCTTGGAGGTGTATTTGGGGTTGTTATCATGTTGGAATACTGCCCTGTGGATCAGTCTCCAAAGGAAGGGGATCATGCTCTGCTTCAGTATGTCACAGTACATGTTGGCATTCATTGTTCCCTCAATGAACTGTAGCTCCCCAGTGCCGGCAGCACTCATACCGCCCCAGACCATGACACTTCCACTACCATGCTTGACTGTAGGCAAGACACACTTATCTTTGTACTCCTCACCTGGTTTCCACCACACACGCTTGACACCATCTGAGCAAAATAATTTTATCTTGGTCTCATCAGAGCACAGGACATGGTTCCAGTAATTCATGTCCATAGTCTGCTTGTCTTCAGCAAACTGTTTGCAGGCTTTCTTGTTTATCACCTTTAGAAGAGGCTTCCTTCTGGGACAACAGCCATGCAGACCAATTTGATGCCGTGTGTGTATGGTCTGAGCACTGACAGGCTGACCCCCCCACCCCTTCAACCTCTGCAGCAATGCTGGCAGCACTCATATGTCTATTTCCCAAAGACAACCTCTGGATATGACGCTGAGCACATGCACTCAACTTCTTTGGTCGATCATGGTGAGGCCTATTCTGAGTGGATCCTGTTCTGTTAAACCGCTGTATGGTCTTGACCCCTGTGCTGCGGCTCAATTTCAGGGTCTTGGCAATCTTCTTATAGCCTAGGCCATCTTTATGTAGAGCAACATTTCTTTTTTTCAGATCCTAAGAGAGTTTTTTGCCCTGAGGTGCCATGTTGAACTTCCAGTGACCAGTATGAGAGAGTGAGAATGATAATCAACAAATGTAACACACCTGCTCCCCATTTACACCTGAGACCTTGTAACACTAATGAGTCACATTACACCGGGGAGGGAAAATGGCTAACTGGGCCCAATTTGGACATTTTCCCTTTTGTTGCCAGCGGTTTAGACATTAATGGCTGTGTGTTGAGTTATTTTGACGGACAGTAAATTTACACTGCTATACAAGCTGTACACTCACTACTTTACATTTGTAGCAAAGTTTAATTTCCTCAGTGTTGTCACATTGTTCAGAATACAGGGAATAATGACAACTCATATTCCATAGGAATAAAACTCATAGTTTCAAACCTAAAGTGATATTAAAGGCTTGGCTTTTAAAAAAAAAATAAAAAAAAATGTCATACTTACCTGCTCTGTATAGTGGTTTTGCTCCTCTTCTCGGGTCCCCTGCTGACGCTCTTGGCTCCTCCCTCCTGCCGAGTGCCCCCAGAACAAGCAGCTTGCTCTGGGGACACCAGAGCAGGCTCGCTCCCGAGCCACTGCACTGTGTGTTCGTTCACACACAGGGCCGAAGCTCGGCCCCACCCCCCTCTTTCCTTATTGGCTCACTGCCTGTGATTGATAGCAGCAGGAGCCGATGGTGCCCACTGCTGTCTCAGCCAATGAGGAGGGAGAGTCCATAGTGAGCTGAGGTTCTCGTGCACATCCCTGGACCCTGAGTCTTCTGACACCTCTGACACCCTGGGTTCAGATATTTTTGGTGATAACCAAGATAATTAGAGACACACACACAATTTAAGTGAAACAGTTGAGCTTTGTTTACTGCAGTGTTAGAAACATTAGATTCCAGGATATAAACTTAGCCCTTGATAAAGTTTTACTATGGCAAGTGATACAGATGATATAAAACAGTAGAACAGAAACAGTAACTGGTTGGACGATATATAGATTACAAACCTATGTGAACAGACAGAAGAAGGGCAGAGGAATGACCTTTCTTATGTCAAACCACTCCCTTCTGTACCTCAACACCACAGGAGCAGAAAGACAGAGGGATATAACACTGTACTTAATTTGGTGAGACAAAATAAACTTTTGAGTATTTAAACCCGTTTAATTAGCAAATAGTCTAATCCTTTTGTGAGGGGGGATATGTTGTAGTCTTCAGCTAGCTCTCTAGTGATATATTTGAGATATCCTGGTAATTAGAAGGAGGTGAAGTAGCCTGATGATGTCTTAACAAGCAGTGTGTTGCAAAGTATACTTGTGGTGTCCTGTGGAAAAGGGAACACTATTGCTGCTCAGCAAGGAGTAAGTGTAGCCCCAGGTCCTACAGGCTTAGGCAACAGAACAAGACAACGGTGTCTGCAAGTAGTGTCTCTTGTTGTATCAGAATGGGCAAGTGCCTGATCACCAGTCCGAATGACTGTCAGTATTGGAAAATGCCGATAGGCTTCTGTAGAGCACAGCTCAAGGGATAGTGCGGCCCTGTGACACACTGTGCTGCAGCTTGGCTGGATCTGGCGTGAACGTGTGAAGAGCGGCCTCCAGGCTCCTGCTGGACAGTTAGAAGTAGCCGGAAGTGCATGCTTCTGCACCTGTACGCAATGACTCTCTCTCTCCCTCTGGCCGTGACCCGGCCACAGCACACACTGACACAGAGTCAATTGCTTGCAGTTCCAGACCATGGTCCCAACAGAGAGATCCTGCCCTCAAACAGGCTTTTTATCACCTCTCCCAGAGTCCTCTTCTCCTTTCCCAGCCTGCTGGTATTTGTAGTCCAAAACAGTCCAGTTGAATGCAAATCTTGGCTCCCTGGACTACATGTCCCAAGATGCTTTGTTTCACTCTTAGCACTCAGTCACTTTATCTTCAGGATGTGATGACAAATAGTCTGGGCTGAACACTAGGAGACAACAGCTTCACAGTAACAATGCTGTATAGTGTCTCCTGACAATGCAGGTAATATTAGACAGCTCCTGGCTATATCAGCTTCTGTTACTTCGTCCTCCGCTCACAGATCGTATGCAATGATAAGATCGTATGCATTTGGCGCAGCAAAGCCAACAGACGGTGAAAAACAGGGTCCGTCATCCTGAGAAAATTCATGAAATCATCAGGATTATTCTCCTGGATCTCACGCAGCAAAGGCATGTAAGAGAATTGGTCACGCTAGAGTAACCAATTCTTGGTCCATGAACTCCTCCTCGCCCTGTTTATGGACTGGGCTTGGGTCAAAGATATGTAAATCACCTGTCACTCACAGCAAGGGGGCGTTTTTGACAAAGTTTTCAGCACTTTGTCAAGATAGTTCTAAACTGAACAACAAACTGTCATTATACACAGTGTGACGATCCGGGGTGATTACATTCAAGTGGTGCATGCAGTTTTCCAGAACTTGCTACTCCAGACTGCGTTTTTAAGGGCATGGCAGCCCACTTTTATTTAAAGGTGACGAAAAAGTTCAAACAAACAGTAATCTTCCCTCGCAGGGGGGTTCCACCATCACTGTATAAACACAAACTATAGCCTCCTGGCTTACTCACTGTCTGCTTCATGCTGTTTTGGGCGCGGGTCACATATGCCTGCTACAGAAGAGCACACACAGGCTACACCCTGCAGCCTTAGACTCCAAGATCTCCTGTCTCTTTCTCCTGGAGCCGTCTCCTACTGGGACCCTCCCGACCTCCCAGGCCAGACTTCCTGTCTGCTGGGCGGAGCTGTCTCCAAGTCTGAGCCCTGACCTCTATTCCTGGGATGATTATGAAGCCAGACCACAGGTGTACAATTAGCAAGCCTACCAAAATCAGGCATACACTGCTCATATGCACCTGTGACATGGGGTCGCATCTCCACACCAGTCAACAGCTTTTATCTAGGGTTATTGGTCTATAACTTTGACATTGGGCTGCAGTGGCAGCTGGTGCTCACTATTTTGGGTGGGGGGAGCGGCACAACCAACACTCACAATCCCCCCCCCGCAGGAGATGGACGGAGGGTCATCCAAAACAGCAGTCCCCCCCCGCTGGAGACATAGACGGAGACACCCACCCTGCATTGGAATCCATGTGCCCGGTGTCCTGAAAGGAGCCAGACATATAAATAGGGGGTGGCGGTGGTGATGGATAGGGGAGGCTGCGCCCGTGCTCCCTTAATGGATGGACCGCCCCTGTTGTGTTGGATTTTTTCCTTTCTTTTGGAATCACTGAGACAGGTGCTCAAATGGTGGCCATGGAGATCAGGTTAACCTGTAAGATCAAATGAAATGCTTTGATAAACCAGAGTATGAGATGATGAGGAAATGTTCTGTAGTAGGTAAGTAGTAAGTTGCCCATTCCCAGGGCTTTGGTTATTTTATAGAATCTTGTGCCTACTTAGGAAGTGTTAGGAGACCTGATTGGGTTATATAATTTGTAATTGAATAGTCTCTGTTTGTTAAATTTACTGCTGATTGCTTTGTCGAGAAACTATAGAGATTGTTGTTCCTATGCTTTCAAAGACAAATGCCCGGAATGCAGAAAATCTGCATTCTCGGAATTTGACCAGGAACCCATAGGACCCAAAACATGCATACCACTTGGTAAAGCATTCATTCCCATTCTGCTGCACCATATTTCACTCTGCCATAGACTTTGGCATGCTGCAAGCAGCAGTGCTGGACACTGTATCTGTGCCTCCTTGGCGCACTAAAAGGCCCTGCAGAATGTTCTTCCTTGTTGCACCTTGTTATTCTCTCTCCATGATTGGTGGACAAGGCAAGGGCGAGTTCAGAGGTTAGTGATAAATGGGGAGTACTTGGAATGGGCAGTGGTGGAAAGTGGGGTCCCCCAGGGTTCTGTCCTGGGACCAATCCTGTTTAATTTATTCATAAACGACCTGGAGGATGGGATAAATAGTTCAATCTCAGTATTTGCAGACAATACTAAGCTAAGCAGGGCAATAACTTATCCGAAGGATGTGGAAACCTTGCAAGAAAATCTGAACAAATGAAGGGGGTGGGCAACTACATGGCAAATGAGGTTTAATGTGGAAAAATGTAAAATAATGCATTTGGGTGGAAAAAATATGAATACAATCTACTCACAGGGGGGAGAACCTCTGAGGGAATAAAGGATGGAAAAGGACCTGGGGGTCCTAGTAGATAACAGGTTCAGCAATGGCATGCAATGCCAAGCTGATGCAAGCAAAGCAAACAGAATATTGGCATGCATTAAAAAGGGGATTAACTCCAGAGATAAAACAATAATTCTCCCACTCTATAAGACTGGTAAGGCCGCACCTGGAGTATGCTGTCCAGTTCTGGGCACCAGTCCTCAGGAAGGATGTACTGGAACTGGAGAGAGTCCAGAGAAGGGCAACAAAACTAATAAAGGGTCTGGAGGAGCGGTTCAACCTTAAACTGCGTAGAGGTTTCTTTACTGTAAGAGCAGTAAGGATGTAGAATTCCCTTCCACAGGCTGTGGTTTCAGCGGGGAGCATCGATAATTTCAAAAAACTATTAGATAAGCACCTGAACGACCACAACATACAGGGATATACAATGTAATACTGACATAAAAACACACAGTCGATGGACTTTTGTCTTTTTTCAACCTTGTCTACTACTACTACGTAACTATGCAACTAAGTGTTTTCAGTACAGAAGCAGTGACCATTTTGGGTAGAACAAGGCTTAAGAAGGAGTGAAATTAGCTGCATTGTACACATCTCGGAACTAAAAAAAATGGTCTGGGCTAGAAGAGGTAAAATAGAAAAATACATAGATCAAATATAGAAAAACTCTTTTACCTGGCAAATGTGTTTGCAATTATCCTTAGTTAGTCTTGTGACCCAGATACCCCCACCAGACTGTATAATATTGTCCTTACTTTTCTCTTCTATATTTAAAGTGTATCTAAATAAAAGAACAACAATGTAATATGTTGCAACTTACTAGTCCTTTTTTCCTTTGAGTAAAAACAAACAAAAAAAAAAAACACACAAAACCATGGACGTGCTGACCCTGTGTTAAAAAACAACTTTCCCACTTTAAACCAGGGAATTGTTTTTACAATTGTGCAAGGTGAAACATTTCTGAGACAATTCATATTCACTGAGTGAAAATAGAATGGATAGTATAGTAAAGTACTTTTACTATAGAAGAACAGATGAGGGAGATTCTAGTTTGATGAAACTTTCAATGGGCGAATCTTGTTAGAAAATAGAATGAGTGTGGAAAAATTGTGTGAATGCCAGGCAAATGTTGGCTAATTTTCAAGTACCCCTCTTGTTGTTTTTAAGAATACATAACAGTTTTTTTTTTTAAAATAAGGGCCTTACTGTCAGCTTTAATAAAACAAAAACAAAAAATGGAGTGACAGCAAAATACATTCTAACTTTGTTTGTGACATCTTTTCCATTTGTTGAGAAATGCTGGTACTAGTCACCTGCCTGAGTTCCATCTTGCCTGCATGGTCAGGTCCTTGTCCTTGATCACTAATGTGTCTGTTTGTATTGTGCTAAACTGAAAAGTGTATAGTATAGTCTAGCCCAAATACATAACCATCTGTGTTAGGTACAACCCTCATTGCTTATGCAGACAGCATGCTGAGAATAGTCTAGATCACTTCTTGCTTACATAGGTAAATCTACAAACGATTATAGAAAATTCTGTACACAGCAACAAGTTGCTCGGTAATGAATCATGCCACGCATTTAAGCTTAAGTTGTAAAATATTCAGGCTTTATAGAGCTAGTGTCAGCACAATCAAATTTCCTATTCCAGCAACAAAATGTGAAAAGTGTTAGCACAATGAAGGCAGCAAAATGTTGTGTGATGAATATGTTAGTCACTGCCAGCACTGACGACTTAGAAAAATTAAGGCTTAAACCAATTAACCAGAAGGAGCTTCAAGACATGCATTGAAACACTGTAACAGCTGGCAAGTCTGAAAGATCTATCTATCAAGGTCATAACTGGGTAATGTGCAGATGGAGACTTTTTATGAGAATTTGGGCTCTTACTATCCTTTTTAAATGACAGCTATTATTAAGAATATTACTTCATTTTTAGGTGTCTGAACAATTATCTGTATAAAATTACGTAATTAAAATCAGCTCAGATATCTTCAAAATGAGACAGCTTAAATTACTAATTCTAGATTTTCCCCAAATCCTAGGGTGGTCTACTATGAAATTACTATGACATCTTTAAAGCAGAAGTCTGTTTTTCCCAGGGCACTCTAGAAGAAAGTGGAATGTATAATGTGTTTGTTGGTACATAAATGTGACAGATTATTCACTTTATATCATTTTATTCCATTCTGGTATTGTGTGAGTCACTGATGTGGAACAAATATGAAATATGGGAACTTTGACTTCACAGGCTGCATATTTATTCTGAGCCAACAACCCGCTAATAATAGTTAAGTCAGAGGATGAAAGGTTCTAGAATGAATTGGTAATGGTAGTAACCATATGCAGCACTCCTCCTCCTGTTGTAATCACCCTTCTAATTGGTGTGGCAGGCTAACATTTCCACCTCAAAGTCTGGTTCTTGGTTGTATGGTGGGGTGAAAAATAAGTTGGACACCAGTCGCTATAGTCTTTTTACCTTTTATTGCTCAACTCAGTAACGTAAAAGAGAGGGTTTAGGTATGCAGGATGCCCAAAAAAAGCACAAAAATGGGATATATATATTTTTTTAAATAGTAGGAGTAAGCAGACTCTAGGTAATTGCTGGTCATGTAAGAGCAGCCAGACAGAACTATGACTCTTTTAGAGCATTCACAGCCTTTCATGAGTAGCAGTGGGTCTCTCTCTAATAAATCTGACTCTTGACCCTCTGATAGCAGTCAAAGATTCCTTGACTGGTGAGTGATGAATTCTTCCTACAGTGGACAGATGACAGTTTTTACCCAGTTTCTCTGTGACACATTTCAGCCAGCAGATTCCTTTCAATCCAACTACCTTAGGATATCTAATTTAGCACGCAGGTTACATTTTTGAGTGGGGCTTAGGCAAGGCCAAAGTGGGGAGACACCCAAAACAAGAGGTAGAGAACATTCTAAAATGTTTATCAACTTAACTTCCAAACTATTCCTCTAGAACAAGGTAATCTGATGCTAAGGCTAGTTACTGTGAAGAAGCATACACATTACATTTAATTAGGGACACAACAGCATATGGCAGTGTAGTTAAATATATATCTGGTTTGTTCCTTTAACCACTTGAGGACCAGCCGCCGCAGTTATACTGTGGCAGGTTGGCTTCCCTGGGCAAATCGTTTTTTTATATTTTTTTGGGGATATTTATTATTGCAAAAAGTAAAACAATATTGCTTTTTTTTTTTTTTTTAAATTGTCGCTATTTCTTTGTTTTTAGCACAAAAAATAAAAACTGCAGAGGTGATCAAATACCACCAAAAGAAAGCTCTATTTGTGGGAGAAAATGGACATCAATTTTGTTTGGGTACAGCGTCGTAAGACCGCACAATTGTCAGTTAAAGCGCCACAGTGCCATATCGCAAAAAAGGGCCTAGTCATTAAGGGGGCAAATACTAAAACTGATTCTAAAGTCTTGTTTTTCTTTTAAATAACACGTTTGTTATACTTACCTCCTCTGTGCAGTGGTTTTGCACAGAGCAGCCAGGATCCTTCTTTTCTTGGATCCTTCTTTGCTGCTCCTGGCCCCTCTCCTGTCGAGTGCCTCCACATCAAGCAGCTTTCTATGGGGGCACCCGAGCTGAGCTGCAGCTCTGTGTGTCCAATCAGACACAGAGCTGCCATTTGGCCCCACCCCCTCTCTCTCCTTTTTGGCTAACTTACTTTGATTGACAGCAGCGAGAGCCAATGATGCTGTTGCTGTGTCTCAGCCAATCAGGAGGGATCAGACAGCCAAGGGACTCGTGGACATTGCTGGAGAGAGATGGGGCTCAGGTAAGTATTAGGGGTGCTGGGGTGGCTGCTACACAAGGAAGACTTTTTATCTTAATGCATAGAATGCATTAAGATAAAAAACCTTAACTCCTTTAACTGCTAATAGCTGCAATCTGGTTAGTTTATTTAGATTACAAAACAGCCTTGTTATTTATACTGATATTAAAACAACCCTTTCCTTTTTGGAAAACTATAGAAAATATGAAATACTTGGCTTAAAAACACTGTACAAGTGAAAAATAAATGTTTGACCCTCTATCTTGAATCTCCTGCCCTTAACTTTAGAACATATAGGCTGGAATCAGCATGTGTCTAACTAATCCAAACAAGTTAAACAGGGAATATGCAGAAAGTGTGATTTTATTTCTTTTAAAGAAAATTTTCTTGTATTGTACAGTATATCTATAATGAAATTACCCTGACTCACCAAATGACTTGAAGTGCAGCACCTTCAATTTGATATATTTCAAGTTTCCCAGTTTAGTTGGTGTCCTCAACAATCCCCCAGATAACATGGAGCAAACACGTGAATTCAGTCAGAACTAACGCTGAGATCCACTTTGTCAGCATGGGACTTGTTAACTGAAGTGGAAATGATGTTCTAAATTATTGCAGACCTTGGGGCAGCCGTTCTGTGATGAAGACGGAATGGACTGCAATAAAGACTGTGCAGGCAGTGAAGCAGATTTGTGTAAAATATTCACTCTCTCAGCTCATTATTAGCTATCTGTGACTGCACCTTTCAGTGTGTTATAGCAATGCATCAGCAATAGAGACACATGGAATTTATGTTTTCTATCCTTACTGACATTAAGGCATAGCAAAGGCAAAACATATACTAGTTAGTGGAAAAGATAAGAAATGTTCATTTGTTGGTTTTTATCTCTATTGAATTCTGCAATGTAAAAGTGTATTAGTTAGAGGGTATTACGTTTATTTCACTCGTGTAATTACTTGACCTTGCGTAAAGAGCTGTTTACTCATTTACAATTCCAGAAAGGGGAGATGGTTGTACAACTGTATACATTATGGTCACAGAGTGGTACATGTAGATGGTAAGGAAAGTGACTTTTTAAAAAAAAATAGCTGACATAGGGGGTCATTTACTATAGCACCACAACGCTAATTAGCGCGAATTGGCGCTAATCACGCTTATTGGCGTTGAAAACAAATAGCGCCCAAACCCTTACTCTGCTAAAACTTGGAGTAGTGCACATGGAAATAATGTTTAGAGCATGATATAATTGCCTAAATTGGACTGAAATCTGTGATATATTATTTAAAGATAATCTGCTTTTAAACTTGTGAAAAAGTGATTTCCACACTGAAATATCTTTAAAAGTCTGTGAAGAGTTAAATTCCCCATCTCTGTACAACTAGGTGCCAACATGTTGAAATAGCTTTAATTTTAGCTCCAATGGGGGTTATTTATGAAAGGCAACTCCACTTCGCACTACAAGTGCAAACCACAAGTGCAAAGTGCACTTGAGATTGCACTGAAAGTGCACTTGGAAGTGCAGTCACTGTAAATCTCAGGGGTAGATCTGAAATGAGGGGAAGTGCTGCTGATTTTATCATCCAATCATGTGCAAGATAAAATGCTGTTCTTTATTTTCCTTGCATGTCCCTCTCGGATCTACAGTGACTGCACTTCCAAGTGCACTTTCAATGCAATTTCAAGTGCACTTTGCACTTGTAGTGCAAAGTGGATTTGCCTTTCGTAAATAACCCCCAATGTCTTTTTTACAAGGCGCTATAGTAAATACCAGAATGAGCACTGTGTTAAAGAGCATTTTTTGGGAGTGAAAATTGTAACTTCCCCAAATAAATCATTTTAATGTTGAGATGAAATGTATCTTTCTTTGAAATTAATTTTCCTTTACAACATTCTTGCTTCTACTATGTATTTTGTCTGACCATGCAAACATGGTTTGGGAGCATGTGCTGACCTTATACTCTTTGATCTCATTGCTTAATCATGTACACAGAAATTCAGCTTCCAGCAGAACATACTCACCAATATATGTATGTGTGTGGATTGTGAGCTGGGGGTGAGTAGTTGTAGTATGAAATATTACCCGTTATACACTGAAAGTAAAGCTGTGTCCACTCCAACCTTTTGGGGACCCCCAAAACACCTTGTCCCTATGTTGATGGGGGCAAGGGCCTCATCCCCACAACCCTTGCCCGGTGGTTGTGGGGGTCTGCGGGCGGGGGCTTATCGGAATCTAGAAGCCCCCTTTAACAAGGGGGCCCCCAGATCCCGCCCCCCCATGTGAACTTTGTACCCTTACACATTCACCAAAAAAAAGCAGTGAAATGTGACAAAAAAAACAATAGCCGGTTTTTGAAAATTCCTTTATTGTAAAATAGTTTTTTTTTGCAAAAAAAAAAAAAGGGGGCGGGCTTTCCGTGTGACGTCAATGGATGGTCTTGCCCCATGGCTGTGTAAGAGATGCCAGACAGCGTGTGACAACACAACAGTGGAAGTCGGCAGCGAGGAAGAACGAGGCAGTGGGAGAAGAAGGCGGTGGCGGGAGAGACGGCGACAGAACATGGCGACAAGAGAGACAGCACCAGGAGAACATGATGGTGGGAGAAGGGGAGAAGACCACTATATTACAATAAAGGAATTGTCAAAAACTGGCTATTCTTTTTTGTCACATTTCACTGCTTTTTTTTGGTGAATGGGTAGGGGTATAATATACCCCTACCCATTCACATGGGGGGCAGGATCTTCCAGATTCCGATAAGCCCCCCTTCTGCAGACCCCCACAACCACCGGGCAAGGGTTATGGGGAAGAGGCCCTTGTCCCCATCAACATGAGGACAAGGAGTTTTGGTGGGGACCCCAAAGCACCCTCCCCATGTTGAGGGCATGTGGCCTGGTACGGTTCAGGAGGGGGGGTGCTCTCTCGTCCCTCTTCTTTTCCTGCGGCCTGCCAGGTTGCGTGCCCAGATAAGTGCCTGCTATAGGTTTTGGGGGGACCTCCACGCCATTTTTTTTTTCAAATTTTGGCACAGGGTCCCCTTAATATCCATACCAGACCAGGAATATTCAAATAAGACCTAAAGGGCCTGATAATGGACGGGGGGGTACTCACGCTGTTTTTTCAATGATTTTTATCTATATTGCCAGGATCCGACAATACATTACAGCGGCAAGCAGTTTTAAAAGATTTTTTTTTCCTTTAGAAATGTAATTTTGTTGCGGTACTGTTCTAAACATGGGAAAGATGCGCTACTTTACAGGCAAACTAAGGACACCATCCCAGGCACAATATTTAAAGGAATATTACATGTTTCATTTTAAGCATTATTAAAATCACTGCTCCTGAAAAACTGCAGTTTTTAAATCTTTTTTTTGCATTGATACATGTCCCCTGGGGCAGGACCCCGGTCCCCATACACTTTTTATGGCAATAACTTGCATATAAGCCGTTTAAAATGAGCACTTTTGATTTTTCATGTTTGTGTCCCATAGACTTTTCGCACAAATTTTCTGCCTGTTCGCAAGTTTTGGTGCGAACCGAACTGGGGGTGTTCAGCTCATCCCTACCCAATAGCCAATGGCACATGAGCATGGTTGGTATGCAAGACATCATTGTATAGCATGAAAAGAATCAAACATTAGTAATAGTATTTTGTGTGTATGATTGTGCTCAGCTCCATAGCGTAGTGGTATGCCCTGCTACCTTCAAAAGTTCAAACCATGGGTTTGAATCCCAATGGTATCACCTCCTGAAAATGTACATTGTACCCAGCAGCATAATTAGCAAATGCACATCAGTTTTGTTTATTCCATCATTTTAACTCTTTAAATGCATGCAATGGTATGTAATTATTCAAAAATATTATGGTGTGGAATTCCAAAAATCCAGCTATTCAAAAATCAAGGAAAAAGATGGTGTAGGGTCCCCCCCCCCCCCTCAGTGCATACCAGGCCCTTCGAATCTGGTATGGACTTTAAGGCAAAATTAAATAAAAAAATTGACATGGGGTCCACCTCAAAATCCATACCAGGCTCTTCAGGTCTGGTATGGATTTTAAGGGGATCCCTGTGACAAAAAATGGCAAAGGGGCCCCCCAAAATCCATGCCAGATCCTTATCCCAGCACGTAACCTGGCAGGTTAGCAAAGGGGGAGACGAGTGAGCGCCCCCCCTCCTGAACCATACCAGGCCCCATGCCCTCAACATGGGAGGGTGCTTTGGGGTCCCCCCAAAGCACCATGGGGACAAGGGCCTCATTCCCACAACCCTTCCCCGGTGGTTGTGGGGGTCTGCGGACGGGGGGCTTATCAGGATCTGGAAGCCCACCTTTAACAAGGGGGCCCCCAGATCCCGACCCCCCCATGCGAATGGGTATTGGGTACATTGTACCCCTACCCATTCACCTAAAAAAGCAGTGAAATGTGACAAAAGACAATAGCCGTTTTTTGACAATTCCTTTATTAAAAATGTCTCTTTCTTTCCCCCGCTTCTTCCTCCATCCTCCTCTGGCCTTCCTTCATTCCTCCAGCTGCTTCTTCCCCCGCTTCTTCCTCCATCTCTCTCCACTTCTTCCTCCGGTCTTCTCCATCTTCCTCCGGCTTCTTCTTCTCCCGCTTCGTCCTCCAGTCTTTTTCCTCCACTGCTCCCGCCACCGACCCGCTGAACATGAAAACAACGATCCTCCTCTAACGCTGCGGCCAGCCGCTCTGTCCTCTTATATAGCGCACATTTCAAATATAACTATGGGGCGTGGCCACTGGATGACATCAGCAGGAGACCCTACCTCCTTGTGACATCACTGAGCCATCATACCCCGGACGGTAAAGTCCCAAGGGGTGGGGTCTTGGAGTGACTTCATGAGCCCCATCGCAGCATCGGAGGAGGTTTGTTTTTTGAATGTTCAGTGGGAGCGGTGGAGGAGAAAGACCGAAAGATGAAGCCAGGGAAGAAGAAGCTGGAGGAAGATGCAGAAGACTGCAGAAAGAAGTGGAGGAAGATGGAGGAAGAAGCGGGGGAAGAAGCAGCTGGAGGAAGAAGGAGAAAACCAAAGGAAGATGGAGGAAGAAGCTGGGGAAAGAAGAAGACATTTTTAATAAAGAAATTGTCAAAAACCGGCTATTGTCTTTTGTCATATTTCACTGCTTTTTTACGTGAATGGGTACCCCATTCACATAGGGGGGGGGGGCAGGATCTGGGGGCCCCCTTGTTTCCTGACCTGCCAGGTTGCGTCCTCGAAAAAGGGTCTGGTATGGATTTTGGGGGGACCCCTACGTAATTTTTTTTAAATTTTTGGCGTGGAGTTCCCCTTAATGACTTGCAGACCAGCCGCCGTCATTATAATGCGGAAGGTCAGCACAATCCCGCAAACCATCGTAGCTATATGTTGGTCCCTTTAACCACTTGCTGTCCGCCGGCCATTATATGACAGCCAGGCGGCGCGGCTCTAGTTCTTGGCGGGCGTCATATGACGTCCGTCCATTTAAACAGAGCATGCATGCAATCGTGTGTGCGCTGCCCTGTACCTTCGGTGGCGACGTATCATGGAGACACCGCTCGCCACCGAGGGGGGTGAACAGCCATTGGGCATGGCTGTTAACCATGTGATCGAAGTCACAGCTGATCACAGATGGTACCGTCCCACTTTGCACGGCGCATGCACGCTATCACGAGTGCGCTGCGTGTGCACCTTGATGGCGGCATGTTACCGGGAACACTGCTCGTCACCAACGCTGGTAAACAGGCATTGGCCAGCGGCTGTTTACCACGTGAAAGGATCACAGCCGATCACTAAATGTAAACATAGAGCGGTAACGAGATGTTACCGGGTTCTCCTCCTCACACACCGATCGTGTGTGAAAAGGAGATTGCGGTAACATCTCGTTACCGATTACAGTGTACACCAACACACACTGATTGCCCCCCCCCCCCAATAAAGAGGACCTGTCACCAGTCATCAAAGTACCTGTCACCACCCATCAAAGTACCTGTCACAGTCCATCAAAGTACCTGTCACAGTTCATCCGAGTACCTGTCACAGTCCATCCGAGTACCTGTCACAGCCCATCCGAGTACCCGAGTACCTGTCACAGTCCATCCGAGTACCCGAGTACCTGTCACAGTTCATCCGAGTACCAGAGTACCTGTCACAGTTAATCTGAGTACCCGAGTACCTGAGTACCTGTCACAGTCCATATGAGTACCTGAGTACCTGTTACAGTCCATATGAGAATCAGAGTACCTGTCACAGTTCATAGGAGCACTGAGTGCCTGAGTACCTGTCACCGCCCTTCAGAGTCCCCAAGTACCTATCTGTAGCCCATCAGAGTACCCGAGTACCTGTCAACAGGCCATCAGAGTAACCGAGTACCTGTCTACCTGTCACCAGCCCATCAGAGTCCCCGAGTACCTATCTGTAGCCCATCAGAGTACCCGAGTACCTGTCACCAGGCCATCAGAGTACCCGAGTACCTGGCACCAGGCCATCAAAGTACCCGAGTACCTGTCACCAGCCCATCAGAGTACCGGAGTACCTGTCTGCAGCTCATCAAGTTACCCGAGTACCTATCTGCAGCCCATGCCTCATAGAATATACGTTGGGGTGTTTTCTTTCCAAAATTGGGTTATTTTGTGGGTAATTCCACTGTCCTGGTGCTCAAGGACCTTCAAAAGTGTGATAGGTAGGAATGAAATTAGATGTGTAATTTATGCTTCTAGAACGCCTGAAGGTGCTACTTCAATGTTGGGCCTCTGTATGTGGCCAGGCTGTGTAAAAGTCTCACACATGTGGTATCGCCATACTCGGGAAGAGTAGCAGAATGTATTTTGAGGTGTAATTTGTGGTATGCATATGTTGTGTGTGAGAAATAACCTGATAATATGCCAATTTTGTAAAAAAAAAAAAAAAAAAATCTTAATTTTGCAAAGAAATGTGGGAAAAAATTACAACTTAAAAAAAACTCACCATGCTACTTACTTAATACCTTGGAATGTCTACTTTCTAAAAAGGGGTCATTTGGGGGTATTTGTACTTTCATGACTTGTTAGTGTCTCAAGAAATGAGATACACCTAATGTACTGAAGGCCTGATCAGATGTGATACATTTTCAATGATTGGCACCATAGATTGTAGACTCTATAACTTTCACAAAGACCAAATAATATACACCAATTTGGGTTATTTTTACCAAAGCTATGTAGCAGTATAAATTTTGGCCAAAACTTATGAAGAAAAATTACTAATTTGCAAAATTATATGACAGAAACAAAGAAAAAGGCATTTTTTTCACAAAAAGAAAGCTCTATTTGTGTGAAAAACGGACGCAAATTTCATATGGGTACAGTGTTGCATGACTGAGTAATTGTCATTCGTGTGAGAGCGCTGAAAGCTGAAAATTGGTCTGGGCAGGAAGGGGGTGTAAGTGCCCTGTATTTAGGTGGTTAAACGGGATAGCCAGCCGCCGGACACAACCGATCGCGGGCACGAGAAGCAGAACAGGGACCTGTGTGTGTAAACACACGTCTCAGTTCTGTGAGGATAGGAGAGAAAGATTGTGAGTTCCTACGAGTTGGGAACCACGATCTCTCATCTCCTATAGTCAGTCCCATCCCCCACAGTTAGAACACACACATCGGGAACACAGTTAACCCCTTGATCGCCCCCTAGTATTAACCCCTTCCCTGCCAGTGACATTTATACAGTAATCAATGCATTTTTATAGCACTGATCACTGTATAATTGCCAATCGACCCAAAAATTTGTCAAAAGTGTCCGCCATAATGTCGCAGTCTCGATAAAAATCACAGATCATTACTAGTAAAAAAAAAAAATAATAATAATAAAAAATGCCATAAATTTATCCCCTATTTATTAGATGCTATAACTTTTGCGCAAACCAATCAATATACGCTTTTTGTGATTTTTATTACCAAAAAATATGTAGAAGAATACATATCGGCCTAAACTGAGGAAAAAATTTGCTTTAAAAAAAAATGGGGCTATTTATTACAGCAAAAAGTACAAAATATTGCGTTTTTTTTTCAAAATTGTCGCTCTTTTTTTGTTTATAAAAATAAAAATCGCAGAAAAAAAAGGACGTCAATTTTGTTTGGGTACAGCATCACACAACCGCCCAATTGTCAGTTAAAGCGATGCAGTGCCGTATCGTAAAAAATGGCCTGGTCATTGAGCAGCCAAATCTTCCGGGGCTGAAGTGGTTAATATCCATACCAGACTCAAATGACCTGGTATGGACTGGTGGGGGGAACCTACGCTGTTTTTTTCTTAGATTTTTACTCTATATTGCCAGGAACCGCCAATTCATTACAGCCACAAGCAATTTTAAATGACATTTTTTCCTTTAGTAATGTAATTTTGCTGCGGTACAGTAATAAACATGGGAAAGATGCATGATATTTAAATACATTTTAATTTTTTATTGTTTCACTTGCAGCATTATTAAAATCACTGCTCCTGAAAAAACGTCCGTTTAAATTTTTTTTTTCCAATTGATACATGTCCCCTGGGGCAGGACCCAGGTCCCCATATGCTTTTCATGGTAAAGAACTTGCATATAAGCCTTCAGTGAGAACTTTGGATTTTGCAGGTTCGAGCCCCATTGACTTTCACTATTCCCGCATATGTGATCTGAAAGGCATGTTTGCCGGCAATATCGCTGCTTTCCATTTGGATTAGCGTCCAGTAATTTTTTCTGAGATCACTGCTCCTGATATAGGAAAAAACGTCAGCCGCTGTTTAATCGGTGCTTTCTGTTTGTTTTTTTTTTGATGTCCCCTGGGGCAGGAATCATATAAGCCTTTACTTTTGGCATTGACTTTCACTATTCCCGCATATGTGATCTGAAAGGCATGTACAGGATTTGACTGGAGCCTGGAGCTCAGGAAGAGACAACAAACCAGCAAATTGTGAGTTGAAAATTTTTTGGATAACCCTTTCCATTTGACGCTATTTCTAAATAAAGGTATTTTTGAGTTTTCAAAAAATCATTGCCTATGTGTTTTACTTTTCTACAATGACAGTTTATTTGTGAGTAGGCAGGTACATTTCACAAATCATAAAGTCCAATTAACAAGGGCACCACCAACAAACAAACAACCTCCTAGTAAATTTTAAGCAACAAATACAAATGATAATAATGTTGTTTTGCTAAGTTGAGACACACAACCCCCTCAAAAATCTAAATAAATTATCCAGAATATATGTATTCCAAACAAAAAAGAAAAAATGACAAATCATCCAAAAAATATAACAAACATTCTTTTACGATCTGACGAAAAATAAACATCTAGCCAATAAATCCTGAAAAATAATAAATAAATAAGTTGGTGAGAAGTGCGTGTGAATAGGAGCAGCTAAAACACGTCATTCTTCTTGCATTGTAAAGAAAAAGAGAATGCGCTGCATTAAAGACATTTTAACATTGCAGGTGACGAATGTGCTGTGTCGATTAGGAACGGTAGTTTTACCTGACCGAGCGCTTCCGTCACAGAATTTCTTCTGAGCATGCGTAGCACTTTGTCCGTCGGACAACGCTACACACGATCGGAATTGGCGTGATCGGACTTTTTTGTCGGAAATTTTTTAGAGCAGGAGATAAAACTTTGTCCGTCAGACAATCCGATTGAAAATGTCTTTTTTCGGAATTTCCGACAACATTGCCTTAGGACAGGCGTCTCCAATGCTTTATCACCAGTCCTGCTTCCCTAACAACCCCAAATTTTCAAAATCAATTGCATTGGGACAGAAGGTTGTGAACAGGGGCACAGACAGCAAAAACAGGGGTGGGGATTTACAAGAACCCTACATATCTTGTTTGTAACCGGGAACCCCCTGTATACATATATGCCAAAATGACATCAACAACATTTGTGCAGCAAAGGATTTTAATGACTAGGTTCAAAGCTCAACTCATACTAACCAATCAAAATGAACCTTTCACTGATAAAAACACCCATTCAAGTATAAGTCAACCAACCTTCTCTATTTTGTTACAGGTCAGGGAAAAGAGAGTTAACTGCTTTCACTATTGATTTTTGTTCTTGTTTTAATGAGTATGTTGAATGGCTCTAACATGGAGAAGTCAAGCTTTTGTCTTTATTTAGTAAAGAAGTCTTATACGTCTTCCATGGTAATTGTCTAGTGCAGTAACCTATATCAAACAATCAGAATCTGTATTGTACCAATCTGAAGCAGTATGAATTATGATCAGTTGTTATGGGTTACTGCACTTAAGAATAGGTACTTAGGAGGAATAACTTTTTTGGAATAATACTGCCTGTGTTAAGATAGAAAAAATACAATATGCTCCCTATAACTGCCCTAATATCCCCAAAAACTTGAATTATTTATTTTTATTTTTCAGATTCAACCATTAAGATCAAAGAGAAAACATTATTCAACTATACCTTTAACCCTAACCATTGTTAGAATAATCCAGATTCCCAGCATGGAATATGGAGTAATGTCCTTTAGCTACTGAACACAGAACACATAATTAATTTTCTTTCTTTAACTTCTGGCAGCAAATTACTAAATGTTATGTGTACCACATTTCGATTACATGCCTTATATCTTTGGAATTACATCATTTTAAAATCACTGACAATAATAACTTGAAGGTTTTCAAAAATTGGTCATGTTAACCTTCTGTGTGCCTGCTAATCGTTATCTCACCTAGTAGCCCACATATGTTTTCCTGTCAGAACCCTGACCCTGGCACACATGCTTGCTCACTTACAGGAGGGTTTCAGATACCTGAGTATTTGCAAATACATTAAGCTATCAGGAAGAGGGCATTTATAGAAATAGGAGCCCACTAAGATCACAAACCCCTTTTTTGTCCCATGGATGTGTGTCAGGCCTGCCTAGATTATAGCTTCCTGTGACAACTTCCAGTAACAGTTATTTGCTACCCTCCGTTTAATCAGGTAATCACATCCTGTATCTGGAAAAAAGTAAATAGCTACTAAATAGATTTTTTGAACAGGGAGTGGCACAGCCTTAGAACCTGAAAATAGTATCTATAATCTTAAGGTGAAGAGAGCCTGGTAACCCAAGTACCAAGTAAAAATGTCAATATAAATGAAAATATTTCACTGCAAACATTCTTCTCCTTTCACAACATCTATCTTTTACTTTCTGATCCCACTTAATCATGGGTATGTCCATGAAGATTATTTCCCTTCTGACTTGGAGACATAGCTTCCTTAGAGGTGGACCAAAGTTTCTAACTGCAGACATGAAGAAGTCTTCCTATTGAAAATATGAAAGGCTGCATTAGGGTAAAACAAGACAATAGGGCAAAGCTTAGCTTCTTGTTACATTTGCTTAGAAGAGAAACATTCTAAATAAAAAAACAGTGGAGACTAATATATTCAGGTTGAGAAAATGGAGAAGACAGAGGTAAACCTTGGCAACACATGAAAATGTTAACATCCTCCAGCTGTAACTACATGGAGGAAGTCTTCTACTGAGGTGAAATATCTCATTTGGATCAATTCACAAGCAATACCTTTACTGCTTTTGGTACTACCTTTCCTATATATTTATTAACCTTCCCTCTTACCCGCTAATATTTTTATTTATTTTCCTCCTGCCTCCCACAGGGATGAAGTATGATATTGTGCTGCAAAATCGTCCCACTCTCAGGCCAGGACAACTCCTCTCTGGGAGGGAAGCTTAACATAAAAAAATGATGGCAGAAAAAAGACCTACATGTTTTGTATTTTTTATTTTTTTTTTTACTTTTCTGTCTGAAACCACTTACTGTTGACTGACTCACTACCTCTGCAGGAAGTCTATTCTTAGCATCAAATACCCTTTCAGTAAAATAATACTTTCTAAGCTTAATTGTGAACTTTCCTCCAGTTAGTTGGAGGTCATGTCCCCGTGTTCTTGATCTTGGTTTCATATTGAAAATACTGCCCTCTTGAAAATTCCATTAAAGCGTTACTAAACCCACAACAGTAAAATCAGTCTGTATATACAGTAAAACATGCTTGTTATACTCGCTGTGGAACCTAAGGGGTTATTAATGCGCATTGTGCAAAAAGGCTGTTTGATTCTGTTTCCTCTGATCCTCCCCTTCTTCCAGAGTCCTCAAACAATCTCCTGATAATACAGAGGCTAGGGGACAAACTGCACATGCTCAGTTTGGTGTGTATTGCTAAAGAGTTTTTTTTCTTGGAAGAGTGCATGTGATCCGCACAGGGCCAATCAGCACTGTCCAGACAGAGGGTCAGGGGTCCTGAGGGTCAGAGGAAAAGAGGACAGAGGGTCAGAAGAGAATGAAAACTCCTCCTACAACCTTGAACCAGACACAGATAGAAGTCACAGGACTGCTATATACTGCTGATGAGAAAAGTTGTTTAGCAGTTTATATTTACTAAAATAATTGCATTTCCATGCTCTGTGTACTGTGGGAGACCAGATATAGAGAATGTAGGGTCCTGGGTTTATTAACATTTAACTGCTACTAGCTTGTACAAGTGATCCTTAAAGCGGGAGTGCACCTAAATTATTTTTATTAAAAGCCAGCAGCTACAAATACTGCAGCTGCTGACTTTTAATAAATGGACACTTACCTTTCCTGGAGTCCAGCGATGTCGGCAGCCGAAGCCAATCAATCGCTCGGCTCTTGGCTGCTGCCGCCGCCGTTCTCAGTGGGGGAATCAGGAAGTGAAGCGCTACGGCTTCACTTCCCGGTTCCCTACTGCATATGCGCGAGTCGCGCTGTGTGTCCTAAATGGTCCCGCTATCTCCTGGGTCCCATGTGTTTCCCAGGAGACAGCGAGGGGCAGGAAGGGGCGTGACTCCGTGGGAGTCTGTTCCTGGAAGTGGGTGCAGATACCTGTATTAGTGGCACAGGAGGGGGGGAGAAATCAGATGAGCAGAAGTTCCACTTTTGGGTGGAACTCCGCTTTAACTCCTGCCGTTTGCATACCTCTTCATAGACCACCACTTCTTTAATGAGTCCAGGGTGCTTCATAGGATTTTCTACTAGTCACTAAACAACACCTTCTCTGTAAAGGCTCTGGAAATGTCTGAGATTTTATGCTAACTGGAAACTACCCATGGGTCCTTTCAGAACCATGCTAGTCAATTACAAAAACATGACCATACTGTAAAAGCACTACAACATTTTATTCTCAAATATAGCCCAACCTGAGATGCCAGTCCTTAACACGCCTGTGACATTTTTTACCAAGTGTTTCTTGACTAGATATCTGTATGCATGACACCTGGCAAATAATATAATGCACAATCTTACAACATGTTACAGACACAATTATAACTGTCTTTCTTATGTATACAAATGTAAATTAGGTACTATTTAAAAAAGATGGAAACGCTGTGTATACTTGTAAATATTGAATTGTTAAAACGCATCCTTATCAGGGATGTGAAGTGAGGTCAGTGGCTGGTGAGGCACTGGCTAGTATCAGAGCCAGATACACACAGGTTATATTCGCCCTGCAATCGCTAGAGTGAGAGCAATAATTCTAGCACTAGACCTCCTCTGTAACTATAAACATGTAAACTGTAAAAAATGTTAAAGCCACGCCTATGGAGATTTTTAAGTACTTTGGCGCCATTCCACAAGTGTGTTCAATTTTAAAGCGTGACATGTTAGGTATCTATTTACTTGGCGTACCATCATCTTTCATAGGATACAAAAAAATTGCGCTAGCTTTAATTTTTTTTTTTTCATCCATGAAACAGTTTCTTTAAAAAATGTAAAATTGAAAAATTGAAAAATTGAAAAATTTGAAAAATTGCTGCACAAATACCATGTAACATAAAAAGTTGCAACCACCACCATTTTATTCCCTAGGGTGTCTGCTATAATAACATACATAATGTTTGGGGGTTATGAGTAATTTTCTAGCAACACAAATATGATTTTTACATGTAGGAGAGAAGTGTCAGAATTGGCCTGGGTGGCAAGGGAATAATTACCATAAGTAAGTACCGTATATACTCGAGTATAAGCCGAGTTTTTCAGCACATTTTTTTGTGCTGAAAATGCCCCCCTCGGTTTATACTCGAGTCAAGCACTTTTCCGCAGCAGAAAATGACATTTTCCGACCCGACCATGGGACCACGTATCTTAGTGCTAGGAACCCCAAATTTGGTATGCCAACCCAGTGGACCTAGGAGCACTACAGCATATCCAAATATGGGGTTCCTAGCACTAAGTGACCCCGAGATACAGGGCCCCAAAGTCGGTTCGGAAAATGTCATTTCTGCTGCAGAAAAGTGATTGACATTTTCCGACCCGAATTTGGGGCCCCATATCTCGGGAACACTTGGTGCTAGGGACCCCAAATTTGGTATTCAAACCCAGTGGAACTACAACATATCCAAAGATGGCGTTCCTAGCACCAAGGGACCCCGAGATACAGGGCCCCAAAGTCGGTCAACTGTGTCCATCTGCAGCAATGTCATTTCAGGACCCTTTGGATCCAGAGACCCCACATTTTGGCTGCAGCTAGGGGGCATTTAGGAACCCTTAACTATCAAGTTTGAAGTTTGGGGGACCTATGGCTGCAAATGGGCACAGTGAGGCATGCAAATGGGCACAGTGAGGCTGCAAATGGACATTGTTGACCCTCTTTTTCACTTACAGTAGCTGCGCATTTCTCACTCTAGACTTATACTCAAGTCAATAAGTTTTCCTAGTTGTTTGTGGTAAAATTAGGTGCATCGGCTTATATTCGGGTCGGCTTATACTCGAGTATATATACGGTAATATACAAATAATTATTATATATTGTTTTTAAGGTAATTTTCAAAATCTGTATTCAAGCAGGTGGCTTAACAGACAAATTACTGAAGTTTGAAGTTATAACTTCAAACCAATAATTTCACAGTAAATAGATAAAGAATAAATGATTATGTTATAACATATAGCATATAAATATATGATTTAGCTTGATTAAAACTACATCAGATTGGTGTTTTTCATAGTGACAATTTATATTTATCCTCATGTTATGATACTAATTCTCCTTTGTTGGTTACATATGATGTGGATGTGTGGGGCTGCACAGCCCTGTCTGCTTCCGGGAGCTGCGATGTGCTCCCGGAGTCCTCCTCCTCCCCCTTTCAATGTTGCGGGGGTGTGGGCGGACCTTTGCCCTTTGTGCATCGGTGGAACGCCTCCCGTGTCAGACGTGTGACGTTGCTTTCTGCAACGCCGCCGTTTCGCCGCGTGGTTTCTATAATGCCGTTCATCATATGAGTAATTGGCGCCAAATGTCTGGACGAGCATGCCTCCTGGGTGCTGATGCCTCCCCTCATTGCGAACGCCGGCCTGGCGCTGGGAACAACCCGCTAAATTTTATGCATCCACACTGCATTGATTCCTTTATTTTATTTTTTTCTAGCACATCTATTCTCATTCTCAATTTTTTTGCCTCATTGATTTCTCAGTACTGTTTTACATATGTTATAATTAATATATGTACTCTTTACACATTTATACATAGTCATTATAATTTCACTTTATGGAGATGTGTCAGGATTTTTTTGTCCATAGTTGGGCTGCTTGGTTTTCTATTTTTCTTTATCTTTTGGATCTTTAATAGCAATCCTTTAATATACATTACCTAGGTATCTACTATATTTACCATATACATACTTACCGTATATACAGTGCCGATCCTGACCTCCCTGGGGCCCTAAGCAAAATTCTGCTGAGGGGCCCTCTACCTGACCCGTGATGCTGTGAGCTATGTAAACCATTTGCCATTGCCACACAGTCACACCTGACACTTCAGCGCTCCCAATACAATCCTCCCTCCTTTAAACAAAACAGTCAAAGAATAAGTACAACAATATAGAACAGACATTATATATT
The DNA here is from genome assembly GCA_028564925.1 of Lithobates sylvaticus. Classification (NCBI taxonomy): domain Eukaryota; kingdom Metazoa; phylum Chordata; class Amphibia; order Anura; family Ranidae; genus Lithobates; species Lithobates sylvaticus. The sequence continues at coordinate 336,542,569 of CM053026.1, read as the reverse complement.
TATCTTTACATATCTGAGTGTGGATCCCCCACTTACATCAGGGTCCCCAGAGAGCCACCCCTTACATCAGGATCCCCAGAGAGCCCCCCCTTACACCAGGGTCCCCAGAGAGCCACCCCTTACATCAGGATCCCCAGAGAGCCACCCCTTACACCAGGGTCCCCAGAGAGCCTCCCCTTACATCAGGATCCCCAGAGAGCCCCCCCTTACACGAGGGTCCCCAGAGAGCCCCCCCCTTACACCAGGGACCCCAGAGAGCCCCCCCCTTACACCAGGGTCCCCAGAGAGCCCCCCCTTACACCAGGGACCCCAGAGAGCCCCCCCCTTACACCAGGGTCCCCCAGAGAGCCCCCCCTCACGCCAGGGTCCCCAGAGAGCCCCCCCTTACACCAGGGTCCCCAGAGAGCACCCACCTTACATTAGGGTCCCCAGAGAGCACCCCCCTTACATCAGGGTCCCCAGAGAGCACCCCCCTTACATTAGGGTCCCCAGAGAGCACCCCCCTTACATCTGGGTCCCCAGAGAGCATCCCTATAAAGCCCCTCCTTATATCGAGGTCCCCAGAGAGCCCCCCATACATCCATGTCCTCAGAGAGTCTCCCTACATACATCAGGGTCTGCAGCATTGCCCTTTACATCAGAGTCCCCCCTTGCACTGTAAGGTGGAATCCTGCATACTATGATGTAAAGGGGAACTCTGGGAATGTGGGGAGGACTCTGGTGACCAGAGAAAGAAAACACTAAGATAAGGGGGTTTACTGATATAAGGGGGAAACCTTTATATCAGTGCCCCCTTACAATATTGTATTGACCCCCCCTAGACTGGCCTGGCGGTGCTGTCACTGACCTCCTCTCAGGTGCATGGTGCAGGGTTCAGTCAGTCGGCTCCATCTTGGTGGCTCTGGTTTTATCCCATAGGTTCCTCTCCGCAGTCCATACATGTCTGACTTCTCCCATGACCCTCATCCTGGCTGCACTCCCTCTCTTGACTCAGGGGAGGTCAGAGGCTGCGGATGGGACAGGGGAGGTCAGAGGCTGCGGATGGGACAACAGGAGAGGTCAGAGGCTGCGGGGGAGGGCAACAGGAGAGGTCAGAGGCTGTGGGGGAGGGCAACAGGAGAGGTCAGAGGCTGTGGGGGGGGACAGGAGGTCAGAGGCTGCAAGGGGGGGCAGGAAGTCAGAGGCTTCAGGGGGGGGGACAGGAGGTCAGAGGCTGCAAGGGGGGGGGGCAGGAGGTCAGAGGCTGCAAGGGGGGGGACAGGAGGTCAGAGGCTGCAAGGGGGGGGGGGGGCAGGAGGTCAGAGGCTGCAGGGGGGGGGACAGGAGGTCAGAGGCTGCAAGGGGGGGGGACAGGAGGTCAGAGGCTGCGAAGGGGGGGGCAGGAGGTCAGAGGCTGCGAGGGGGGGCAGGAGGTCAGAGGCTGCGAGGGGGGACAGGAGGTCAGAGGCTGCGAGGGGGGGGGGGGACAGGAGGTCAGAGGCTGCGAGAGGGGGGAAAAGGAGGTCCGAGGCCACGAGGGGGGGGCAGGAGGTCAGAGGCTGCAGGGGGGGACAGGAGGTCAGAGGCTGCAGGGGGGGGACAGGAGGTCAGAGGCTGCGAGGGGGGGCAGGAGGTCAGAGGCTGCAGGGGGGGCAGGAGGTCAGAGGCTGTGAGGGGGGGCAGGAGGTCAGAGGCTGCGAGGGGGGGCAGGAGGTCAGAGGCTGCGAAGGGGGGGGGGCAGGTGGTCAGAGGCTGCGAAGGGGGGGGGGGGGCATGCGCCAGCGCTGTTGCCGCTGCTCGGCAATTTTCGGAAAAGGCGGGCGCATGCGCAGTTGCATGTCGGCCCCACGGCCATCTTTTTTTCAGGCGCTGCTGCCCTCACAGCGGCGGCAGCAGTCCCAGGGGCCCCCGAGCAGTGCCGATCCGCCGCGGGGCCCTACCCAGCTTGCGTAGTCCGCGTATAGGGCGGATCGGCTCTGCTTATATATACTCGTACAGAACCCATTTGGGGATTGCCAGTATTACCATTATTAACAATACAATGGAGATCCGCACCCTCTATGAGGTGCATTTGTGTGTGGTTTGGAGTTTGCGGTGTTCCCACAGTTCCCGGTGCAGACACCTCTAGGCTGCCCTCACCCTACCGCATCAAGTGTTAAACCATGAGCTGATTGTGATTATAGCAGGGAAGGCCATCTTTCTTTCTCTACCAGCTATTACATCATTGTATGGTTTTATAACACATTAATGCATATCCTTTCCAGTTACGCACAATGCATCTTGCTACTGAGGAAGTTGAGTGAATTTCAACGAAACGCGTGGAGCTTTAGGATGCTTTTTATTTACTATTACGGCGTCATGTTTGTATATACAATCTATGAATTTGTTACTATCTATGTATTATTGCTACATCGTTTCTCCACAATCAGTTCTCCATTACATGCTCATATCAATTCATGTTCATTTTCTCGTATTATAAATGATTGCCTTGTATCAATCATGTTTTACTTCTTGTAAGATCTGTTACATTTTACCAACTGTTGATGAGTGGTTTAAATATACAACTGCTCTCAACATCATTTGTATGGTTCATATTGTGCTATGTCATCATTCCACCATTGTCCAATTACATAGATATATTTTATGTTTACTCTTTGCTCACCGCTGCTTGACATGCACCTCACTCAAAGTCCCAATCCTTTTTTTTTCTTCTTCCAATGGATCAGGGATGGAGACATATGACAATTATACCATTGCCTCATTCAAAGTCCCAAAAAACCCTCTTCTATAGCTTGATTAAAACGGTACCTTTTCAGCAGTAGAAGATTCTTATTCTACCTGTTAACTGTGTGAGGAAAACATGGGATTATGGGTAAATATTATACCCATAAACCCATGTTTTTACCTTCTAGTTAAGAGGGCTGGGCTGGAATGGAGCATTTGTCTTTTAGACACATGCCCCCTTCTATGACACTGCAGTGAGAGGAGAGCCTCCACTGTAGCATTTTTATTAGACAGCTTGTACCAATGGTACTTTACCATTGGTCCAAGACTCCAAGCTGTCCATTGAGCTTAGTGCCTCTGACAAGAAGTGAGAGGTACTGTGAGCTCATCCTCTCAGCCTGCTGCAAACAGAGTGTGCCAGCTTGTATTTGAAGTGGCCGCTCTGTATGTAGCTTCTGAAAGGCTGCACAAGGAGCCCCATATCTCTCTCATAGTTCCCAGGAGCCCCCCCCCACACTTTGGTCTCTGTGACCCCGGGTCGCAGAGCTACGACCCTTGAAGTTTGATCTTTTTTTTTTTATGTTCATGGTAGGTGAGGATCTGCCCTACCTGCCTCCCCTGACTGCACGTCACTGATTATATAAATATATTTTCCTTTATAAGGTATGCATACATTCATAAATGTATAATCTGGTATCTCATTTAGATTAACTCAATAAGAGAGAGTTACCTTTTTACATTTTACTGTGCTCTAAATTGTACTGCTCTGCCGAATGTGTTATACCGTGAAGCTACTATTTTTTCCTGTGTCTTCAGTATATTCTAACAGGAATTGATTTGCAAAGCACAAAACCTGTGCAAATGTGTGGGTGGTGTAAAAGCTGGCATTTATATTTTGATTTGTCAGATTAAATGAAGATGATCACTGTGGGTTAAAGTACAGAGCTGTGAGATCAGCCTAGGGCTAGACATTTAACATCAATAGATCTGGGGCCTTGAGGAATAGCCTGTGACGCAGTGAGCACATGATTTACACATCACGTACCTGTCATTGATATGCCTTATGTGAGTAATATTGAATTTGTCACCTGGATATTGAATTGATGCATCAGAAATATTAAGGACATTTGATTTGGCTTTCAATGGGACTGACAGAGTAATTGAATGAGCATGAGAAGCATTCAAGAAATGAAAAGATCTAGATTTAGGATATCAGACACAAATCAAATCGTAACTGACATTTTGTCAACATAAAAAATAAATGAATTGCCTGACTGTCCACTGACACTGTATTGTATTCACTGTATATTTAATAGGAACTGTGTGTTCTCTTTTGTTCTTCCCTTATTGTACCACATTGGAAGGGTAGAGTACAAAGTGGGCTTAACAAAAAAATCTTTAAAAGATATTTAAAACTATTTTTTCAAGTAGAGTTTTTTTAATTTCAACAAATATTTTCCTTATTTTATAATGTGTTTGCCATGGGGTTTTTAAATTGTACCTATCATTTTTCACTTCCTTTTATTTTACAGTTCTTGAATTTTTGGGTCCTTATGGTCCTACCCACTTTACCCAATTTTGCTGTGTGTCATAGGTAACCGGTACACCTGCTGGGCCTTATATATTAAAGTGTTAATACAAATAACTGAAATTTTTGTTCCACAATCACTGGTCAGATTCAAACTTTCAGAGAGCCACTGCCATTTTTCAGTGCTTACATAAATATAATTGGTGAAAATGATCTTTAGTGCTGGTATACCTTCCAAACTTGGAACATGTGAAAGAGAAAACCTAGTCATAGGAAAGACATGGTGTACATAGTATGGCACTGCAAAAATGTATGTGCTTACATTGCTGAAAATTATGCATGGCTTAAAAGGGAATGGCTAAATAGAGTATGAGCATACCTATTATAATACATTGTACACAGACCATAGCTTATACTCACAAAATACTCCTTAGTAAAAATAAGCAAGCGTAACGTTATCCCCTTAGCAGCTTTTGATAGTTATGTCACATCCTGAACAGACACAGAACTTACCAACACACCAGTAGCAAAAGGGGACAGAAGGTACTTTTCTCTTTTTTAACTCAAAGCATTTGCCAGAGACAAGCTCCTCACGAGATTTGCAGGGAGATGGGGGTTGTCAGTTAAAATATTCCAGACAGGCAGGCTTGGAGATGGAGAAAAGTGCCATCTATTAAAACAGCCATCTCCTTGCTAGCTGAGTGTTCCAATGGCTTTGGGGGAAGCTGAGCACCCCGTTCAACCTCATAGCTAGACTTAAACAGCACTCAGTGTAGCGCTACCCAAAAAGGAGCTGCTTAGTTAGATGGGTCCTCTGTTCTTTACCTCGACTCTTGAAGCTGTTTGGTCCCCACCGTCACACCTGGTTATAGGTTAAGCATACCTGTGTAGTTTGAAAGTAAATTTTCTACCGCTCTATGATAGTACACAGAAATTAGACCACAAAAAACTTGTTCAAGAGAGTACATTGAAGCGCTCTAGTTGTGGATCTCCTTGAGGGTGATAAGGGGTAGTCCTAGACTTCTTTATGTTTAGGAGTTCACACAATCTGCAAACTAATTTGCTCTCAAAGTCCTGACCTTGATCTGAATGTATATGCTGAGGCAACCCGTAATGAACAAAGAACTTCTCCACAAGGGTTTTGGCCACCATGCTAGCTTGTTGATCCCTGATGGGGAAAGCCTGGGCATATCGTGTGAAATGATCTATCACAACTAGGACATTACTCCTCCCACTCAGATCAGGTTCAAGACACAGGAAATCAATTCACACCAACTCCATTGGCCCTTGACTTTGTAGATGGCCCATTGGGCAGCCCTGCTGGGTAGAGTCATTCTCTGGATACACCTGACGCAAGAGCGACAGCAGCTTTCCACCTCCGTTCTCATGGGCGGTTGGTAAAATTGGTCCCTGACCAATTTTAAAGTTATATCTGGGAGATATTTCAAACTGAATTGGAACTCATATAAAGCAGCTAACCACCCATGCCCAGTAGCGTCCAACTTAGCAGTGGATAGTAAGTAGGTCAGGGGGTTGTTATCTGTCTTCACCACAAAGGCGGCCCCATACAGGTAGTCCCACAGTTTATCCACTATGGTCCACTTGAGGGCCAAGAACTCAAATTTGTGCACTGGATAATTCTTCTCAGGAGGAGTAAGGCTGCAGCTCACATAGGCTACTGGGAGGAGTTTCCCCTCTGACTCCTGGTACAACACTCCTCCAATACCATCTCTACTGGCATCTACATGTAATTTGTAAGGCTTTGAGGGGTCAGCTTAGGTCAACACTGGAGCCTCGACCAGACCCTCCTTCAACCGTCCAAAGGACCTCTCACACTTCACCGTCCATTGATCCTGGATAGATTCCCTAGGCTTCCTGCTTCCCCCTTTTTTGGGTTTTCTTCTGTTCTCCGTCTATTTGCTTCTGTAGCTTCTTGTTCAATGGCCGAGCAATTTAGGAGAAGTTCTTCACAAATCATTGGTAGTAGGAGCAGAAGCCCAAGAACGACCTCAATTCAGTGACCGTAGTTGGGCATGGCCAAGAAGTGACCGCCTCCAGTTTGAGGGGGTCAGTGGCTATCCCTTCTGCGAATACCACATGTCCCAAATAGGTGACAGAGGTCTGATAGAATTGGTACTTCTCCAAGGACAGCTTTAACCCCTCTTCATGTAATCGCTGGAAAACCTTCTCCAATCGAGCCTCATGTTCTTCCAATGTTTGGCCAAACACAATGATGCCATCTAGGTAGTATTTTCCATCAGTCGCTGGAACGTGGCAGTTGCTCCAATTAATCCCTGGGGCATCCGATCAAACTCAAAAAATCCCAGTGGGCTAATAAAGGCCATCTTCTCCTGGTCTTCTGGGTGCATAGGGATCTGGAAGCATCCACTCTTCAAGTCCAACACACTGAACCATTTGCCCCTGATAAGCACTGCAAGGCTTCTTCTATGCGAGGCGTCGTGTTATGATCTGGGATAGTCTTTAGATTCAGAGTTCAAATCAATACACATCCGGAGAGAACCATTCTTCTTTCTCACCACCATGATCAGAGATGCATAAGGCCTTAGGGACTGTTTAATCACTCCTGACCTTTTCAATTCAGCCAGTTGCTCCTGAACGTCTTCCAAATCGCATAAGGGGACCCACCTTGTCCTCTCTCAAAATGGCTTATCCTCAGTCGATCGGATTTGATATTGAGCACTCTTAGGACAGCCCACGTCAAAGTCATTTTTAAAGAACATTTTCTCCCGCTGAACAGGCAATGTTCAAACCGAACGTGAGTTTGACTCAAACTCGAAGCTCATCCCTAGTCTACATCAGTGCCTGACCTCACAAATGCACTTCTGGAAGAATGGTCAAACATTCCCATAGACACACTCCTAAACCTTGTGGACAGCCTTGTGGACAGCCTTCCCAGAAGAGTTGAAGCTGTTATAGCTGCAAAGGGTGGGCCAACTCAATATTGAATTTTAGATCATCAATTGCAGGTTGAAGAACAATCAATTGTGAATTGTAGATCATCAATTGGGACTACTATGTACACTCCCTGTACATAAACCTCAATCTTCTCCCCAGCACTTCACTTGCTGCACACTGTTCCTTCTCCAACACTTCCCTTGCTGCAGACTATCACTCCTCCGGACTAGCTAGCACCACGTGGGTAGGCCTGACACTACTCCAGCCAGGCCTCAATGAACTGCCTTTTGTGGGCAGGGGCCACGGCCCCTGTGGTGTAGAATAGCTCATTTGCTAGCTATCCTCTATTCAGCTACCACTCCCAGATAGCTTTCTTCAGGCCTTGCCAGCCAGCCTGGCTGCATAGACTCCTTTCCACTGCCCTTCTCCACAGTCCTCTCTCCACTGGTTCTGCAAACATCTCTCAAACTGCAATCTCCCAGTTCTCTCAGGCGTGCCTCTCCGGTCTTCCCGACTGTTCCCACTCACCAGCCCTCTTAGCTGCGACCTGTAGTCCTCCTGGAGACTCTTAGAATGTTCTCTCCCACTGTCCTCTCTCCTGCTCTCTCATGTGCCTCTGGTTCCGGGATCTCTTGACTCCTCCCAGATGCACCCGAGCCTCAGCCCAGGGTCACCCCCCAGACTAAGGAGTTCCCGATGGGCCCGACAGCCTCCACGCCCTCTCACTCCACCTCTTCCATGCGACAACTCCTCCCCAGCTGGGCTGACCACAGGCATTTAAGGAGGCCTGCCCCCTGCCAATCCAAGTTGTGGATTGGTTAAGGGTTAAGGCTACCCAGATACCATCACTCACTGACGCCCTCACCCCCCCCACCCTACACCACTATCCCCCTCCACCACCTCCATCTCCCACCACACCCCGTACACACACACACACACCCTCCCACTCACCCTGCCCACCTCCCTCTACAACCACCCCCACCCTCCCACCCACCTCACCTAACACCCCACTCACCCCACCCACACCCTCCCCAACCTAGACCCCCCCCTCACCCCCACCCCATTAAACACCCCTACCTACCCCCCTCACCCTACCCCCCAAACCCGCCTACCAACGCAAACACTCCCACCCCCAAACCCCACCACCCCCCAACGCCCCACACCCACACCCACCCGACCCCAGGCCCCAACCACCCCACTCTCTCCCGCACCCTGCACACGCATCCCCACCACCCCCCTCACCCTACCACACCCCCCCCCACCCACAACCCCATCCACCCCCCACCCAAAAACCCAAACCACCCACTCTCCACACCCACCCCCCCACACCCACCCTTACCCCCCCCCACCCACTCTCCCACCCAGGCAGCTCCACCTCTCCTCACCCCCCCCACCACCCCCACCCCCCCACACCACCACCCCCCTCCTCTCCTCTCCTCCTCCAGGCAGCTCCACCTCTCCTCCCCTCCTCTCCTCTCCTTCCAGGACCTTCTAGAAGGAAGGGGGAGGTGATGATGATGCCACCTGTCAGGCACTCACTAACTAGAGGGTGCTACATGTGTGTAAAGGCAGGTGTCCAAGACTTTTGGTAATATAGTGCATATCTGCTGGTCTTCTTGCACTATTTTTGAATAGCTCCAGACTGGCTAGTGGCTAAAGGCATGGATTGATAATGGCAGGCCTTTTAGAAGATTAAATTATATGGTAACTAGCAGACGTGATAAAGTATGTAGGGGTGTTGTTGGTGATGTGTGTGGCTGGGAAAAAATGCAATAGGTTTGGGGGATGTGAGGTTGTACACATACTTTCCAGTAACCCCCAAGGAGACAGGCAGCATGGACCACAGTTGTTCCAAAAATGTACCTTGTGCGTGTGCACGCAGTAGCTATCAACTCAGCTTGGTAAGGGTAGAACAGCATTGGAGGTGGTGTGCCTGTGCAGTAGTCACTGCTGTTAAAAAAAACAGTAATTTAACTTGCAAACTTCCTGAACTTTAGCAAACCTGTTCACTTGCAATCTATGCCCTCCATAAAAAGTTTAAGGATTTTTGTCTGTTGAAATGTTTATACAAATAAATGGCACAATAGCAACTTTCTTTAGATGTGCAATCTGCAGAAAGTCATTGAGTTCATCAATCTGAACAACCTGGTTACCCTTGCTGTTCTCTACTTGTGAAAAAAGGTGATAAAAGTTACAGAGATATTTACGTCAGACTCTAACACTTTGTTAAGGTCACCTGCCATCAGCAATATTTGTTTCGACTTCTGACATTTTTCCACTAGTTTTGTGCAATTACTTATTTTTATAACGGATTTCCCCAGATAACATTATATATATATGAAGAAAGCATTTGCTGTAGTTTCTTGATGCTTGAAGGACACCACTTATCAAGTTAATACACTTGCACCCATCTAGTGTGTACCTCAGTTCTTCTCTATGTTTACTTATTGTCTTTATTTCAATGTTAACATTCTGTTGATTCACCAGATTTCAAGATTTAACCCGTATCATACCAGTCCATGCTAAACAAGTGTATGGTATAATGCTTTGGTGAAATTTAAAGGGCTCTCCCATGTAACCTTGCATACCCTTCCATGTTCCTTTGTGCATTTCGTCTCTTTCGCGCAGTCTGTTAACATTTATCAGCATCTAACTATATGTGCAATGGAGCTGAACACTTCTCAATGCTACTCCTGGTCTTTGTCAGTCACTGTGCTTATTACAGTGTACATTGGGGGTTATTTCTTCTCTTCTATCATCACATTAGTTACACATTGTGCGTCACAGCATTTCCCTATAGCAGCTGTCACTAATTCTTGCACCAATGACATACTGTCACACTGAGTATTTGCTCGCTGGCTGCATTTACTACAGATATCACTTAACCCTTTGATCACCCCTGATGTTAACCCCTTTCCTGCCAGTGTCATTTATACAGCAACAGTGCATTTTTTTTTAGCACTGATCACTATATTGGTGTCACTGGTCATCAAAAAGAGGCACTTAGTGTCTGATTTGTCCGCCGCAATGTCACAGTCCTGCTAAAAATTGCTGATCGCCGCCATTACTAGTAAAAATAAAAATAAAAATGCCATAAATATATCTCATAGCTTTTAGACACCATAACTTTTGTGCAAACCAATCAATATACGCTAATTGGGATTTTTTTACCAAAAATATGTATCAGAATACATATTGGCCTAAATTGATGAAGAAATTAGAATTTTACCTATTTTTATTGGATATGTTTTATAGCAGAAAGTAAAAAATGCTTATTTTTTTTTTTAAATTGTAGCTATTTTTGTTTAAAGCACAAAAACTTAAAATCGCAGAGGTAATCATAAACCACCAAAAGAAATCTCTATTTGTGGGAAAAAAAAAGGACATCAATTTTATTTGGGCACAGCATCGCACAACCTCGCAATTGTCAGTTAAAGTAACGCGGTGCCATATCGCAAAAGATAACCTGGTCATTAAGGGGGTAAATCCTTCCGGGGCTGAAGTGGTTAAACACAAAAACTCACTTGCATTTTTTTTTTTCAGAAAAGCTTTAAAATGATAAATCCATGATTACTGACTTTGATGGCTGAGAAATACCACTCATATTGTGTGCTATGTTTTCTAACGTTGTACCCCAAAAGTAAATTGCTGTGTGTAACAATTATATAGTGTGACTTTAGGGTTATAGTGACAACATTTTTTTATTATCTTACTAGTACCTCAGTCAGACACCTAATTATGCAGGTTGCCAAGTAACATACAAAAATGTTGATTTACATCACTAATATAATCTATTAAATAGGCTTCATTATCTAGGACAAATTTTACATTACAGAGCTTCCTCATTCCAGAACAATATCAGGTATGGCAAAGAAAGTAGTACCTAATAGAACAAAAACATTGGCTACTCCTTCAGTAACAATGTAACCCCCCCACCACTCAAAAAATATTGTAAGTGGCTTTTATGGTAGGTATATGGAATTCAGATAAATAAGGTAGCATGTAAGTTTTATGTATTACATCACCCCTGAGAAATATGTCTCAGTCTAATTTAAAATGCAGGACTGAGACTCTGACGTACATGGCTTTAAAGCATTTTCACAATGGACCTTTTCCGTAAGTTATTTCCTTTTATTGTGATGATTTACTTTTATGAAAACATTGTCTATTAATACCGGTACTTTACTGCTGAGTACAGATCTCAGGGCAGAGCCATTAGTTGCAGAGTCAAGAAATATAGGATACTTTTACAAATGGCACAACGTTATATTTTCTCTAAATAACACTTGTAAAGGCCACATAATTATATTCATAATGTTGTCCATAATTCAGGAGTGGGACTTTGCAAGCAATACAGAATGGCTTTAACTATATAGTAGCAAGTCATAAGAAGTAATGCGTTCTTTTTGAAAGGTAGTATTTTACCAACAAATGAAGCAGCAAAATGGCTATCTACCAGTATATTTGAAAACCAGCATTTACTTATTGCTTTCATAAGTAGGATTTATTACAATAATTGTTGGAATTTCAGTAAGCAATAGGATATAAAAAGCTTCCAGACAGTCTGCTAGTCCTCCATCTCAACAAAAAACGGAGGATTGCATTCTATATGGTAGAGGAAAGATAAATTGCATTAGCTGTAGTCATCTTAAGCACGTGGTAAAGAAATGAGGTCTCAAAGTTGGCGTAAGAAATGTGTTTTTAAATCTAAAAATATTAGATCTTTAAAGACTGAGGATAAATAATGGTGTTTCTGAGCTTATCCAAAACACTAAGATTAAGGGATGTTGTAATTGAAAGACAACCATGACAAACGTTTTAGGTACCTCTCATAAAGTCTGTAACCCATTTTAGGTCTGCATCACTCCAGACTATATGTAAACCCCAACTCTTATTTAGTCCCTTTTGATCTGTTGAATGTACCATTGAAAGTGTTTTGATATATATATATATTCTAGAAGTGTAAAAAAATACTCGATCTTGCCAGAAATCTTGTCAGCTGATTACTTCCTGTGCTTTTTGAATGTGCTGCATTCTTACCAGTTACATTGTTTCCAATTAACCAATAACACACAATGCAATGAAAGAACTTGTATTTAAATGATGCAGAAACCGTTCACAAATAACCTGGTGGGAAGGCAGCTCAACTGGGAAAACTCACAGTTCCAACAGCGTGTAAAGAGCAGAATGTAGCTGAATGTCAGTGTCTGTAGAGATGGGAAGAATGCAGCCTGGCTGTCCTGTGCCCAACAGGCAAGTGTCCAGAGAAGTTTTGAGAAGTTTTGAGTCCTACGCCTTGCCTCCTCATCAGGAACCTTTCCCTTCTGTGACTGTCCCTACCAGGCAGGGTACCTGTACCTACTCTACTAATTTGCAAACGCATGCCAAACTTGGGGCTCTTCCTGACCCAAGATGGCTGCCAGAGTCGCATGGGGTGGCGCTTCCTCTTGAATTGTGTTCCTCTTGACTTCCTCTCCAACTGCAGTGCTACTGCAGAGGAGCACCACCTGCAATAGAGAAAGTACACTGCACCTGTCTACAAGCTGAAAAAAAGTTATCTTCTATAGAAAGTTGGAGAGGCTACTGTGCTTGTAGTATGTGCCATTGAGGTAAGATTGCTGGTTCTGCATTGAGGTAAAATTCTTAGTTGGGTTGCATTGCTGTGACATAAAAGACATGTGAAATCTAGTCCTCCTGCAATGTATACCACATATGGATAATGTAAGATTAAACATTTTACATTGATCACTCAGAAGGTTTTAGTATGATCAGTAGTGATGGAAATAAAACAGTAGTTTTTGAAGGATCTTTTTTTACAGTGGTCATGAGTCCCATCAATAAAATTGGGGATCTTGAACATTCTTTGAACACATAATGAATGGTACACAGAAAGGTACGTTCCAACAGAGGTTCTGAGTGGAGGAGTTTCAAGAGGTGGAGGAATCAGTATTTACAGGCAGCAAGGTACCATGGGATATGTAGTTCTTAGAAATTAAAGTGGTGTTCCAGCTGTTTTTTTTTTCAAACACTGTAGCTGCTGACTTTTAATAGGGGCACTTACCTGTCCAGCGTGCCCGCGATGTTGGCCCCATGAGGCCGATCTGTCCATCGGATCGGGTACCGGCGCCGCCATTGCAACTAAGGGAAACCGGCAGTGGAGCCTTGCGGATTCACTGCCCATTTCCTACACACAGGTCCCAGAAGACAATGGGGGAGCTCGCCGAAGAGGAGGAAGTGACAGAAAGCTCTGCGGACTAGGAAGAGGCAGATTAGGAAGGCTGCCTAGCAACAGGGTTTTCTGGTAAGTATAAACATTTGTTTTTTTTTTTTTGTTTTTTTTTATTTATTTCCAAGAAAATGTTAATGTATAAATGTTTTTTAGGGTGGACCTCCGCTTTAAAAGGAAACAGCTGAGGAGAAGTGGCAAAGCATGCAGGGAATCAAAGACGTTGTGGAAAAGAGATGACCAGCAGACAGACAGGACTCACAACATGAAAGGAGATTATTTAAGTGAACTTATATTGGATTGCCAAATATAACTATTGTTTGTATTGTTATTAGAATGCCGATGCTATAAAATTAAAGTGTATGCTGTGACCATAGAACTCTTTTCACTAGTAAAGAGTAGAGGTACAAGTCATGGTCTTGTTTATTTAAGAGCTATGTATTTGTATCACTGCTACATGGTAAAAAAAAAAACAGTAATGCATCACCTTATTAGAAAAGAAAACTATATTATATTTTATTAAAAACAGCCTAAAGCAGCAACTGAATCTCTTGACTTCTGAATAAGATATGAAAGGACCTTTAAGATTTTGCCCTGAAGTCTGTGGTTTCAGTTAGATCCATGTAACTGATTCTATTTTGTGCAGAAGGAAAAAATACATGAGTACTTATTTCATAGTCCTGAAATGTAAAGGTTGCCCGATTTATTTTAATATAGAATATGACATGTCTCATAATAGGAAGCCTATACTGCATTAAAACACAATTTACAACAATATAAAAATAAAATGCAAACCTGTTAGAATATGACCTACACTCTTTCCATAGGTATTCATCTAGAAAAATAAATAAACTATACATGTATAAAGGGTTAAACAGGTAATTAAATATCTACAAAAACTATCATTCACTAGTCCTAAGGCTATGCCTCACCTACATCCATATCCAGTTGATGCAAATTTGAATCTCAAGGACAAAACTTCAGCAGCCTTTTCATAAATCTAGGCCTATGCATTTCATAATATTGTAATTACTTTTTTTTTTATTCTCAGGCAACTTAAGGAGAGCCTGAATCAATCAATCACCTTTCTGAATTTGAAAAAAATGAATAAGGAAGCCAAGGAAAAAAAAAAAAAAAGAAAAATATATTTTTATCAAGTAAGTGGAAATGTTCCTGTGACTGTTGGGTCTAAATATAATATGGATTAAAAGCCTGTGATAAACTTGTTCTTTTCATTTGCCAATTTCCATTTGATTTCTAAGCAGGGGTAAAACGGTTTTGCATAGGCCATCGCAGATGCTGCCAAAGAGAAAGTCAAAAGAAAAATCTTCAGAAGCAGAAATAAAGAAATGGCTTCTGTTCTGGAGCTTTGGGATTGTGTGGTGATGAACTGCATATAACCAAAGCATAAGGAAAATATATTTGTTTTTGATCAGTCAGCAAATCCGCCTCCAATGTTGCATTATACAGCCTTGAAACAATATATAGCGGCAACATGTTTTCTGTATTTATGTTTTCATTTTCTCTCTTCCTTTTTTTTTTACCTTTACTTGGAGGAATATTATTTTGAACACTCTTCTTAACTCAACGCAAATTATCTGTGTCTACAGGAAATTATTATTGTAGCTGTCTGTCTTCATCAGTTTTTTCCAGTAAGTTTGTGAATCTTTTTTTATATATTAAGTGCAAATTATATCTGAGGCAAAACAATACTTTTATATAAAGTAGTTTAAATATGTGCACCTTAGTTCAGGAGTTAAAGTGGTTCTAAAGGCTCAAGGTTTTTTACCTTCATACATTCTATGCATTAAGGTTAATAACTTTCTTTACACAGCAGTCCCCTCAACCCCCCCCCCCCCCCCCCCCCCAAGGCCTCATACACACTGGACATTATAAAAACCCAAGTAGCAGTAGCTGTTGGAAGCCGTAGAATGAGTTTTTCAGTGTTTTTGTATTAACTTTTTTCAGCGTTTTTTACCTGTAGCATTTTTTTAGCTTTTTTTTTAGCAAAACTATACTCCCACAAAGCTTTTGGCTCAAAAACACTGATAAACGCTAAAATAGCTGCGTTTTCTTCAGTGTTTTTCTGCTTTTATCAGAGTTAGAGTGTTTTTACAGCTGAAAAACTCCTCTTAAAACACCCCTGCCAAAAAACGCTGTTAACAGCCTATGTGTGCATGGACACATAGGATAACATGCTGGGGAGTTTACTGGCTGCAGCCAAAAATAGCAGCTGTAAAAACATCCATGGGCACGAGCCCTATCTCGATCCAGCAATGTGTGCAAGAACCTCAGCTCTCCTGGGACTCTCCCTCCTTATTGGCTGAGACATCAGTGTGAGCTCTTGACTCCTGCTGCTGTCAATCACAGCCAGTGAGACAATGAGGGGAGAGGCGGTGGGGCCAAGCCATGGCTATATGTGTGAATAGACAAAAAATAAACTCAGATCTTGTTTGAGGAGAGACCCTGGAGGTGTACACAGATAAAAAAAAATCTGATTAAATAAGTCTCTCAATAAGAGGGACAAAGTCCATAGCAACAGTCTCTAAGATGAAGGGGGAGAGGAATCCATGTATCAGCACCAAGGGTAGCCAGTGTAAAGAGCTAGAAGCAGTTTCTGCAATGCAAAAAGGAAAAGAAACACAGCGCCTCTAAGTCCAGTATTGGTAAACCATTTAATAATAAGTCAAAAGTGAAACTACTCACAAAGGGAGCATAAACACAAGATAGTAGATAGATGATAGTAATCCTGCAGCAAAATCCGAGGGTGGTTTTCTCCTAAATGTTGGTGTCTCTGAAGTGCAGCTGACAGCTCATGCAGGTGGATTCCAGCATTTGTAGCCTATGGGAACACAGGGGAGATCGGAGATTACGTCACTGCAGGGTGAGAGGAGGCGACTTCGCATTTGGAGCATGCTTGCTCCTTCCTCCTTCCCCTCACTTGTCTCAATGCCTTCCCCTCAATCATCTCCATGCCAAGCCAGGGACAGGACACGATCATCTCCGCTGCTACTGACTGCTCCAGTAAGCGGCGGAGGGCACAGGAGAGGGGCGGGAGGGGGGCCTCCTCCGCCGCCGATAACCACTTTTATCTTGAAGCCCATTGAAGGAGAGGATACTGGGGTTATGGCAGATAGCTGCTGCCATAACAATGGTATTACTCTTTAAAGTAGTGATGAAAAACGACAGCGGGCGGTCTGGAAGTGGTTAAAAAGGAAAAAATCGCTAAGCCAAATTTTTGGTTGGTTTAGATAGAAGGGGAAGGGTATGACATTTTAGGTATTTATACTTTAGTAGAACCCTAATGTTTAGGCAGGGTTGCTAGTAAATTTACCTGCCAGGGTTAGTTGCCTTGGCCAATTGATATGAGATCAATTGATTCCAACCTAATTCTGGAATTGCTGCACTTCTCTCTTCTGTCACTAGATGGCCGGGTACCTGGTGGCATTAGATAAGACAAGGGCATTGCAAGGACATATTAGAAATAGATGGGGCATCTAAGCCAATGGACAGGGATCTTCTTGGGTCCCTTGGCCTGCTGGGAGAGCCTATTTATTTAGGTGAGGTCAGCTGATCAGGGTTCTGTGCCACCTGGATGGCTGTCTGGGTGGACGTGTGTTGTACTGCCTCAGGCTGCTAGGCCAGAGCCTGAGGCCTATCCCAGGTACATCTGGCTGCTAGGCTGTCTGAGAGCCTATCCAGAAGCAGGAGAGCAGCGCAGGGTTGGGACTGCAGCTTGCGGTCCAACTAGAAGTGACGGTTCTGCCGGCCAGAGAACCTGTCGTGGTCGGAGGTAGAGGGGGAGCTGTCGCCACTAAGGGACCATCCACCTTGTTACCAGGACCATTGTGAGTAGCTGAAGCAAGTACCAGGGCAGTATGCTCACCAAACGGGGATGATGAAGAATTGGGAAACTTCAGCAGGTGTCAAGCCAGGGACCCATCCAGCCGAGGTAACGCTTGCAGAGCAGTCTTGTGTACCAAGACCGAGCAGGCCAGTGGGTTGATGCTTGAGGAGTATCTGTGCCAAGCTAGGGACCCAGCAGGGACGTGGGGGTGACGCTTGATAAAGATACTCAGTGAGAAGATTGGAGGAGCTTAGGAGATCCAGTGGCAGTGGATCAGTGGGTCTAGGTGATAGAGCTCAGTTGAGTGAAGATCGAAAGAGGAGATTGTGGAGGAAGTGAAAAAGTTCATTGCAACCTTTGTTAGAAACTGTTCAAGATTAATGCCATAGGAGACAGTGTGTCTACAGATGTAGATGTAGTGTCTTGCTGGATGTCTTTCCCTGCATGGCTGTCTACCTATAGAAGTCTCGGAGTCTGCTAATTAACATTACAACTACTAAAGGGTGTCCTGGCCCTAGCCCTCGCTCCCACAGTTCTGTTTAAGAGAAAATAAATATCTTTGCATTCAAGAAGTGTTTGGTGCCCATGAATCTACCTTGCATTAAACCCACTATGCCTTGTAGCCCACTCTATATGTGAAAAAGGATGTTAGCTGTCCTTAACTCTGGAGGTCACCATTAGGCCACGAGAGGTCCAGGACTTGGCTACACTTTCTTTGTCCCCATTGAGGAGATTTGTTCTCATGTCCTCTTCTCTTCTGACATCTATTACCTGAAGACAAAGTAAGACAAATGGTTTTACTTCTGCCTGTGTTTCCACTTTGAGGATTTATCCTAACTTTCATTTCTGTCTAACTCCCATCAAATAGATAGGTAATTGAGAAACAGATAAGAAATTAAGAAACAAACAGCAATAAAACTAGGAAGTGGATCTACTGTAATAATTCCCCATTCTTTCCAAAAATAATGAAAAAAGACAAGCCTGGAGTTAGACTTTAACCGCTTCCCGACCGCCTCCTGCACATATACGTCGGCAGAATGGCACGGCTAGGCAAAACCAGGTACGTGGCCCTTTAATTGCCTAGCCGTGGGTTGCGCGCTCGCGACCTGGTCGGGAGCTCCGTGACCATGGCCGCGGGACCAGCGGACCCGATCGCCGCTGGTGTCCCGCGATCGGGTAACAGAGCTGAAGAACGGGGAGAGGTCTGTGTAAACACACCTCTCCCCGCGCTTCCTACTCTGCCTGTCATTGATCGGCTGTTCCCTGTCATCGGGAAAGCCGATCAATGACGTCAGAAGTCAGCCCCGCCCCCTAATGTTAAAAAAAACACACACGTCACAGCCCATAACCCCTCCCCTCCCCCTAGTGGTTAACTCTTTCACTGCCAGTGTCATTTATACAGGAATCAATGCATTTAAATAGCATTGATTGCTGTATAAATGACAATGGTCCCAAAAATGTGTCAAAAATGTCCGATGTGTCCACCATAATGTCGCAGTCACAATAAAAATCGCCATTACTAGTAAAAAAAAAAATATTAATAAAAATGCTATAAAACTATCCCCTATTTTGTAAACGCTATAACCAATCAATAATCGCTAATTGTGATTTTTTTTACAAAAAATATGTAGAAGAATACGTATCGGCCTAAAATGAGGAAAAAATATGTTTTTTTATGTATTTTTTGGAGATATTTATTATAGCAAAAAGGAAAAAATATTGCATTTTTTTCAAAATTGTTGCTCTATTTTTGTTTATAGCGCAAAAAATAAAAACCGCAGGGGCAATCAAATACCACCAAAAGAAAGCTCTATTTGTGGGAAAAAAAGGACGCCAATTTTGTTTGGGAGCCACGTCGTACGACCGCGCAATTGTCAGTTAAAGCAACGCAGTGCCGAATCGCAAAAAGGGGCCTGGTCCTTTGGCTGCCAATTGGTCCGGGGCTGAAGTGGTTAAGAAAGATATTGTAGGAAGGCACTACCATACCTGTTGAGATTTTCTCAGTATGCAAATCCCAAACCTAATGACCAGAATATTGAATTGTTGGCATATGAGTCATGGGTGGGAAGATGATGAAAGTACATTTTTTTAGAATGACCCAGACCTTCCTACACTGACCTGCAGAAGGGAATGGAAGCCAAATAGGAATGTTGTTCGTTGAAAGGCTAATGAGATGTTTAATTAAAGCTTTTCAATTTTAATGACATACTTGAGACATCGTTAATGAGTCTCTGTGCTGCTCCATGTAATGCATTTTTTGGTATAAATTAATTGTTTATCCTTTGGTCTGGTGCTTTTTCCATTAAAGCATATTTTTTCTGGTAACCTGCTGGGGCACCCATTGGAAGGTAGCCTTGCCTGTTGTGAGCGGCTTACCCAAGCCAGTGAGCTCTCTGAATGTTTTTTTCCTTTCTCTGCTTTGTTTGAATTCAAAGTCCAAGTGCCTCTTGCTTTTTTATTCATTGGTCTCTATGTAATGTAGGCAGAACGTAGCCAGCAGGGCTTTGTTCATAAATTTCAAAATCATTACAGCACCTTGCCTCGCAAGAGATGGGAGTTATTATGCAAATATCAAAGTGCCTTGATGAATAGATGTCAGACTGGAGGAGTAGGTGTTCCAAGGCAAGCTGGATTTGTATGTGGACTGCCCTAGGTAATGCCCACATATGATTCTGAGTAAGGCTGGTGGGGAAATAGCTAAATGATCTAGATGAGACTCTATCTTACTTGCTGCAGTTCCTAATGCACACTGTAAGAAGCTCACGGTGTGCAATAAAATCAGAGTAAACTGTTTAAGAAAGAGAACCTTGTACGAATATGCAAAACTGAAAGTAAGGCTTAAGTCCAGATATAACTACATTTACTTCTTCTTATTGATGGATTGTGTGTCAGTTTCAGCACTTAGAAGTTTGTAAAGATGGCACAGCTCCAGGTTGATCAACTTATCACTGCATCTCACACTGTATCAGGAGGGTGCCATCCAGCACGCCAACTGTACATGACATGAAGATACGGACAGCACAGAGCCTAGTCCCCTCTCCAAGCTAAGTGAACTGTCACTATTATAACTAGGGATGAGCCGAACACCCCCAGTTCGGTTTGCAGCAGAACATGCGAACAGGCAAAAAATGTGTACGAACATGCGTACACCGTTAAAGTTTATGGGACACAAACGTGAAAAATCGAAAGTGCTAATTTTAAAGGCTTATATGCAAGTTATAATAAAAACAATAATAATCCAGCGCTGGTATGTACAAATCCTAATTGGTCAGATACTGAAAGCTGCAACCAATGTAGGTGATCTCTCACTATGCTCAAGTGTGATACCCGTGAATAAGTCACGTGACCAGTGACACAACGCGTCGGAGGAGGAGCCAGTGACATCAGACAGAGGAGTCCGCCGAGTCAGCGAAAGTGTAAGGAGAAGCTATCCTGACTCCTCCCCATTGCCACACGCTGTTGATATTACGGGTGGTTTGTGAATACCAGTGCAGACATGCCATTGGAGTATTATTAACATCTACAGGCTATACTATTGTGTGTTTCTCATTTTTTCATATCCGGAAAGCATTAAATATATGTCCTAAGTAAAAGATCCCACAAGGATACATTCCCAGCGTGTAAACAGAGGAAAAGGTTTTGTATATCTGCTGGACCGGCCAGCAGACTAGATATTAGAAGCCTGATCTGTACTGCTAGTGGATCGGAGATTTTTTGCTTGCAGTCACTTCATTTGCTGCATATTAATGAATGGACCTCATGAAAAAACGATTTATTCTGGTGGATTCATCATTTATATGTACGCACATGATTTATACTAATTGTTTGCCTATTCATTTGATTTATTGTTTACATTTGTTATTTTTAATTTTTTTGATGTAGCACTTTAAAGTATTCAGCACTCGATCTCAGTTAATCATATATTGTATTTATATGATTTTGCACATCTTCATATTTGATTGGTATGCTGGCATTTGCACTTTATCTGTTTTGATTGCACACAGGATATTCATGCAATTTTGCACAGTTTTTACATCAGGATCTGAATGCTGGCATTTGCACTTTATTGCTGTATTGCACATTAGTGCACATCTTTATGAGTCTTTCACATTGCACTTTATTGCACGGTTTTGCACATGCATTTATTTTGCGATCTTATATGCAAGTTATTGCCATAAAAAGTGTTTGGAGACCCGGGAGAGATCCTTTAAATGTTGTGCCTGGGGGTCTCCTTAGTCTGCCTGTAAAGTAGCACATCTTTCCAATGTTTATAACAGTACAACAGCCAAATTACATTTCTAAAGGAAACATTTTAATTTGAAACTGATCGCAGCTGTAATGTATTGTCGGATCCCGGCAATATAGATAAAAATCATTGAAAAAAACGGGTATGGGTCCCCCCCCCCAGTCCATTACCAGGCCCTTTGGGTCTGGTATGAATATTAAGGGGAACCCCGCTCCAAAAATACCCCAAAAAATGGCATGGATGTTCCTCCCAAAATCCATGCCAGGCCCTTCAGGTCTGGTATGGATTTTAAGGGGAACCCTGCACCAAAATAAAAAAAATGGCATGGGGTTCCCCAGGCACTACATACTCCGAACAGCAGTATATATACTATACAACCTGCCCGATATACTCTGCAGAGAAATTGGGCCTTAGGTGTTGGTGGTGCCAGAACACTGTAACCTGTAGGGAAATTTGCTTGCTAAAATCAATTAGTGGTGTACTTCTAGCAGATTAGCTGCAAATACTTGGGACACCTATTGCTATACCTTCATTCCTCTCAGTGCAGGTTTTTGAGAGGACTGGAGGTATAGTAGAGTTGGAGATCCCAGATGAGGAGCAAGGAGAAGTTCGCCTTTTTCTATGTGGGTCTTTCAAGTGCTGTTGTCAATGGACTGCATGGCATGTCATCATATGTCTGGTCAAGCATGTGGTGCCCAAGCGACTGCTATTCTGGCCACGCTTCAGACATAGGTTGCAAACAGCAATGGTGCAATCTGCTGCACACATGTCAAAAAAGGCCCACACTAAGAACTTTTAAAAGTCAGTGGGGAGTCAGCAGCACCCTGCACCTGCAGAGTTCTGCGGTGTGATGCAATAGGGTGACTGCCCTTAAGCTGGCCCCTAGAGGACATTCTGCCTCTTTGGAGCTGTGCCTCCTCCTCACTTTCCTCCCCTCTTCTCTTAGGTACCCAGGTACAGTCAGTGACCTGATCATCCCCTCTCTCCTCATCACTGGAGCAAACTTGGCAGTATGCTCCAACTGGGGGAACATGACTGCCAGTTTCTTGTCCTTCTGTGGCACCCCCTCTCTCTAGGCTCACGTTACTCCCTTCCTCAACCTGTGGACCAACATCAGAGCCTTCAAATCGCTTTGCATCCTCCAGCAGCATTTAACCGACACTGTAGTCAAATAATTCTGGGGACTCCTCCATGCGTGATGGTGGGGCTACGGAAGGAGTGACTGTGGACAAGGAGCCAGTGGACCTCTAACGTCCAAACAGTTCATGGCACACGTTAGGATCCTAATCGCAAAGTTAGGCTTGAATCCAAAACTATTTAATGGCCATTCTTTTAGAATCAGGGCGGAATCTGCCGCTTCTAAACAGGGGGTGCCTCATTTCATCATCAAGCACATGGGGCGATGGAGATCCTCCTGTTTTAGCAGGTGCATCACTGATCTGCATACGGAGGTCAGCAGGGCGTTTGCCTCTTTGTTGGATTGATCTTTGTTATCTAATTTCCATTAAACATTCTGTTTTATCACCTACTCATGTGTCTTTTGCCCTCTTTTCAGGTATACCGACCTATCAGTCCAAGGCACAATGCAGGTCTTGGTAAGTTAGTACTTGTGTGTCTAAGAGGGCTCTGACTACAAGTTGGAAGGCTGGCCGTAGGCCAGGCTGAATTTGTGGGAGGAGCCCGGGACTATATAGCCCTCCTTCACAGCCAGGGTCAGCGTCGGCTCGAGTTCCGGGCTCCCACCGTCCCGGTTCCCATAATCTTTTCATTCATACTCACTTAGTTCATCCATACATGGTATGTCCTCTTTTCAGGTATACCGACCTATCAGGCCAAGGCACAACGCAGGTCTTGGTAAGTTAGTACTTGTGTGTCTAGGAGGGCTATGACTACAAATATATGTATATTAATACACTGCCTGCACTGACTGAATATAGAGTAAACACTGAATATAAAGTCTATGCTAAATGCAGAGTATATATATATATATATATATATATATATATACATATATATATATATATATATATATTGTTTTCTAAATAGTGCAGCGCTGTGTCTCATTAAATAATGTGCATACAAAATTTATATTAAACATTTCATGATCAAAAAAATATTTTTAATAAAAAAATGAAAATGTCAAAAAAATGGAAAAAAAATGTTCATCTGTGTCAATGCTTCCAAAACAATCACGGCTGTGTGTGTTCGTCCTCAAAAAGACCAATATCCAGTGCACACCTCCAGCAGCTGAAGTGCCTGCTCACCTCAAAGATGAATGTAAAAGCATAGACAAATCACTCCTCCTGTCCACCACAATGGATCAACTTTCACTCTCCAATGGTAATCCTACAGTCTCTAGACTGTTCCTCTGTGTGGGTGATCAGCGTTTGTATTGCCGTCAGACAAACCTTCCTTCACTTTCTCATAAGTGCTGAATCACGCTACTACTTCCGTAGATTATAGACATGAAACAATAAACACAAGTGCCATAGTATACTCTGTTTGCATGTTTATTAAAAGCCCCCAAAACAAATCCACTTACAAGATAAAAACTTTAAAACAGCATCTCATTTTTGCCATCGATTGATGAAGGCCAATGAGATGCCAACTCGCATTTAGAGAGGAGGAGCCGAATCTGTGAAGCATTGTGAGTGTAGATTTGCAGTGAATGAAGTAATGATTTGAGACATGCTGTTTTAAACTGGTCCTCCTATGGGGAGGGGTCATTGAGGAGGGGGTACTGTCAGGGCTTGGCTCAGTCCTTCCTTCTCAAAGCTGGCCACCCAGCTGTCGGCTAATTGCCAGCTCCTATCTCGCCACAGTGACTCACCTGTTGATGATATCCTGCTCGTCAGTCCTGCCTACTTAAGCCGTTCAGATGATCTCTGCCTTAGCCTTGGTGACATCTCTAGAGACGCTCTCCTGTGTTCCTGTTAAAGACTTGCTTGGCTGACATTCCTTCCGGCTCCAGATCCTGCTTGCTGTTTTACTACGCTCATCTCTGGCTCTCTGAACTTTTGGCTTGTCTGACTATCCGTTTTGGTTCCTGTACTCTGGCTATGTTTCGACTACGTTTACTCTGTTTACCTTTTTTTTATAATTAAGTGTGATTTAACCACTTACACTGGGCACTTAAACACCTTTCCTGCCCAGACCAATTTCCAGCTTTCGGTGCTCTCACACTTTGAATGACAATTACTCAGTCATGCAATACTGTACCCAAATGAATTTTTGTCCTTTTTTCCCTTTCCCTTCGTCTTTTGGTGGTATTTGATCACCTCTGGGTTTTTTATTTTTTGCGCTATAAATGAAAAAAGACTGAAAATTTTGAAAAAAAAAAAAAACGCATTTTTCTTTGTTTCTGTGATAAAATGTAGCAAATTATTACTTTTTCTTCATAAATTTTTGCCACAATTTATACTGCTACATATCTTTGGTAAAAATAACCCAAATTAGTGGATATTATTTGGTCTTTGTGAAAGTTACAGACTCTACAAACTGGTGCGAATTATACAAAATTGATCACATCTGATGCACTGGTGGCCTATCTCATTTCTTGTGACCCTAACAAGCCAGGAAAGTACAAATACCCCCCAAATGACCCCTTTTTTGAAAGTAGACATTCCAAGGTATTTAGTAAGAGGCATGGTGAGCTTTTTGATGTTGTAATTCTTTTCCCACAATTCTTTGCAAAATGAATTATTATTTTTTTTTTTTCCCCCCACAAAATTGTCATTGTAATAGGTTATTTCTCTCACATGGCATGTGTAAACCACAAATGACACCCCATAATAAATTTTACTACTCCTTTTGAGTATTACGATACCACATGTGTGGGACTTTTACACAGCCTGGCCACTTAGAGAGGCCCAACATGCAGGGAGCGCCATCACGTGTTCTAGGAGCATAAATTACACATCTAACTTGTTGACTAACTATTACACTTTTGAAGGCCCTGGAGCACCAGGACAATGACACATGACACTGACGTGGCACTGATGACAGGTGGCACTGATACGTGGCACTGGTGACATGTGACACTGATGTGGCACTGATGACAGATGGCACTAATACGGGGCACTGATGACACGTGACACTGATGACAGATGGCACTAATACGGGGCACTGATGACACGTGACACTGACAGATGGCACTAATATGTGGCACTGGTGACAGATGGCACTTATACGTGGCACTGATATCATGTGGCACTAATACGTGGCACTGATGAGAGATGGCACTAATATGTGGCACTGATGACAGATGGCACCGATATGTGGCACTGATGACACGTGACACTGATGACAGATGGCACTGATACATGGCATTGATGACACGTGACACTGATAATAGATGGCACATGACACTGACAGGTGGCACTGATGACAGATGGCACTGATACGTGGCACTGATGACAGATGGCACTAATATGTGGCACTGATGACACGTGACACTGATATGGCACTGATGACATGTGGCACTGACGTGGCACTGATGACACGTGGCACTGACGTGGCACTGATGACAGATGGCACTTATACATGGCACTGGGGACAGGTGGCACTGGCAGATGGCACTTGGGACAGGTGGCACTTGGGACAGATGGCACTTGGGACAGATGGCACTGGGGACAGGTTGCACTGGGGACAGTTTGCACTGGGGACAGATGGCAGTGGGACAGATGGCAGCGGGGACAGATGGCACATTTTGTTTTTATTTTTTTATTTTTACTTACGGCCGCTGCAGCCGTTCATCTCTCTCTCCTCACACGCTGTCTGTGTGAGGAGGGAGAGCGGCGCTGAGAGATGATCTCATATGTTTACAAATGAGATCATCTCTCATTGGACACGCCGATCTCGCTGTAAACGGCCGCTGTGATTGGCCGTTTACAGCGATCTGTGACTGGCTGCGTCCGACGGACACGGCCAGCACAGAACTTCCCCGATGCGCGCTCTCAGGAGGGTGCATTAGGGAAGTTAATAGCAGGACGTCCAGGGACGTCCTCCCTGCAGGGAGCGTTCACGCTGCAGCCGTCTTTGCGCGTAGTGGTTAACTGTACTTCTGTCTCAGTCTAATTCATGGTTTCTGACACTATGTTTATAGATCCCAAATAACAGGCTTAATGTCTAGCAGATTCCCGGAGACCTCATATTTTAAATGTATTTGTTCACCAAAGGCCTTTTTAACTAATTTATTCAGTCCACAGCTAAGATGAGGTCTAAGATGAAATATGGCAGACAATAAGCCTGGTATTTGGGAGCTATAAATATGGACTAATATTACCCAATCACGATCCCCCTTAGAAAGTCACATGAGTGAATGATGAAGTGCGTTTGGGCAAAATTTGTGGGGGATGTCGTTGTGCATGCCACGGTCCCAGAAGTAATGTGCTGTATTGATTGTTATGAGCTGTCGATTTCCCTGAATAACATGCTTTGCTGTTTGTGCACAAATGTGAAGTTGTCAGGAGAGTCAAAATGTGCCCATGCGCATAGTTATGTGCAGACGAACAATAGCTATTAGCCGGCGTCATGCTAATGCACATGCATGCACACCTGTGTGCCCCGGTGCACGCGTCGGCACGCATGCCCACCCATAGATGGGCTATTTAAAACATCACTGCTACACTAGGATTTTTCCCTATGGTCTACAGCGGTTTTCTAACCTGCTACCTGTTCCTGTGTCTGATATTCTGTTGCTGTCCTCCATCTGACCATGCTTGAACTCTGCCTTAATCGACCCCTGGCTTGCTCTTTGACCACGTCTCTGCCTGACCCTTCTGCCTGTCTGCTTCACCACTGGCAACTCTAGCCTGGACCTGACTACTCTCTTGCCTGCTGCTCTGTTCCTGATGTACCTGCTAGTTGCTAACCCGGCTTGCGTGACCCTGCTCTGTGTCTTACCTGTGACCTGTCACCCTGTCAAATGCCTACTGCCTGTGACCTGCCAGCCCGCCATGTGCCTAATGTCTGTAATCTGCCAGCCTACTGTTCCTGCTGCTCTGCTTTACGAATGCACACAGACTTCTCATCTGCAGCTGTCATCACAAGAATCACGAGGCACTTGTGTCACTTCAGGCTCTTTTGCCTTCTGTTACTTTACCAGGTGTACTGAGCCAGAGGTGTAAGAGAATACCTTCCTCTCGATATCAGGCTCCATCACCCGGTATGGGACAGAAGTGCACTAAATAATCTGAGTGTAATCCAGGGCAGTGAACATTTCCCTTTCCACAGCCATTGCCACAATGCCACACTAATTTTCCCTTTGGCTGCGACCCCCACGCTATCACCTACCTAGGTATCCAACTCCCCACAAATTACCCAATCTATACTCCAGAAACTTCCTCCCTATTCTTAAAGTCATCCAACAAGACCTCCAAACATGGAGCCCCTTCTCTTGGTTTGAAAGAGCAGCAATTATAAAAATGAATATCCTACCCAGACTCCTTTACCTTACCGATCAAAATTCCCTTAACATTCTTTACAACATACAAACAGATTTGCAGAAATTTCACCTGGTCCTCCAAAACCCCTCGATTGGGCTGGGACGGATTGGTCCTCCCTACATTGAAAGGAGGAATTGGACTTCCAGATGTTTACAAATACCACTGGTCATGCCAACTGACTAGAATAATCGACTGGCACGTCCATGCAAATACTAAAGACCGGATTAAAATAGAAAAGTCATTTGCCCATGTACCAATCTACTACCACCTACCATGGATCAAACAAACCACAATCCCTAAAGAGATCGCCGCTCACCCACTAATAGGCCCGACCCTACAGAGCTTCAGGGTTGCATGCAAGAAACTAAATCTGGCCTCCTCATCCGGACCTTTAACCCTTATCAATCGTAACCCAGACTTCCCTCCTGGACTCTCAGAGCTTAACCCAAATAACCCACACCACGAGCCATCACTTAGAGCAGAACACTTTTTTGACAAAGGCAAGCTTCTACCATATCCAGCTCTCTCCTCTTGATACACTGACTGAACCATTCCTTTCTGCAAATACCTTCAAATTAGACACTTCCTTAATAGCTCTAAGCCTCTCTCCAACTGACACAGGAATCACACTCCCTTTGAAGCGATCTGCACCAGATCAGAACCCCAAAGACACTTTTTTTCGGATATATACTCACTCACAGGCTGCGATCCCAAAGCAAACTAGCAGCTAGCCAGCATTGGGAAAGAGAACTCGCATTAGATCTGTATAAGGAAGAATGGGAGTGAATCTATTCCCACATTCACAAAGGGTCCATCAACATATCAGCACTAGAAAACTACAAAATCTACTCTAAGTGGTACAGGACCCCAGATAGGATCCACAAATACCATCCCAGTGTCTCCCCACTTTGCTGGAGATGCAACGTAAACCCAGGGCTCCATGCTCGACATCTGGTGGGATTGCCTGCTCATACAGCCCTTCTGGAAAGAAATACATCGCCTTACCACTCAAATAACAACCTACACTCCAGACACTTTTTTGGGCACAAAGTGTCAATATTTTGTGTGGCCACCATTATTTTTCAGCACTGCCTAAACCCTCTTTGGCATGGAGTTCACCAGAGCTTCGCAGGTTGCCACTGGAGTCCTCTTCCCCTCCTCCATGGCGACATCGCTGGTGGATGTTAGAGACCTTGCCCTCCTCCACCTTCCATTTGAGGATGCCCCACAGATGCTCAATAGGGTTTAGGTCTGGAGACATGCTTGGCCAGTCCATTAACTTTACCCTCAGCTTCTTTAGCAAGCAGTGGTAATCTTGGAGGTGTGTTTAGAGTCGTTATCATGTTGGAATACTGCCCTGCGGCCCAGTCTCCGAAGTGAGGGGATCATGCTCTGTTTCAGTATGTCACAGTACATGTTGGCATTCATGGTTCCCTCAATGAACTGTAGCTTCCCAGTGCTGGCAGCACTCATTCAGCCCCAGACCATGACACTCCCACCTGCATGACTGCTTGACTGTAGGCAAGACACACTTGTCTGGTTGCTGCCACACAAGCTTGACACCATCTGAACCAAATAAGTTTATCTTAGTCTCATCAGACCACAGTACATGGTTCCAGCAATCCATGTCCTTAGTCTGCTTGTCTTCAGCAAACTGTTTATGGGCTTTGCTGTGCATCATCTTTAGAAGAGGCTTCCTTCTGGGATGACAGCCATGCAGACCATTTTGATGGAGTGTGCGGCGTATGGTCTGAGCACTGACAGGCTAACCCCCCACCCCTTCAACCTCTGCAGCAATGCTGACAGCACTCATATGTCTGTTTCCCAAAGACAATCTCTGGATATGTTGCTGAGCACGTGCACTCAACTTCTTTGGTCGACCATGGCGAGGCCTGTTCTGAGTGGAACCTGTCCTGTTAAACAGCTGTTTAACACACCTGCTCCCCATTCACACCTGAGACCTTGTAACACTAACGAGTCACATGACACCGGGGAGTGAAAATTACTAATTGGGCCCAATTTGTACATTTTAACTTAGGGTGTACTCACTTTTGTTGCCAGCGGTTTAGACATTAATGGATGTGTGTTGAGTTATTTTGAGGGGACATCAAATTTACACTTATAGAAGCTGTACACTCACTACTTGACATTGTAGCAAAGTGTAATATATTCAGTGTTGTCACATGAAAAGATATAATAAAATATTTACAAAAAATTGAGGGGTGTACTCACTTTTGTGAGATACTGTATATATAGATATATGGATACCTTTGGTTTCCTAAGTAATGGCAAAGTTATTGGTGAATCAATAGAGCCATACAATATGGAAGTCTAATCAGAGTATACAAGAGCAAGATAGCTGCCAAAACATGTTTATTTTTACCCAAATGCATGAACAAAATGCACAGTAAAAAATGTTTTTCTTACTCATCTTCTGCAAAGTGAATAAGGATTTCCACTGATGTGTAAAAGTCAAAATGACCTCTGATAACTTGTTTTCCCAAACCACCTACTCTCACTCAGAGGTGTAATTTCTCAGCTTGGTTTTCCCAAAGTGCTGTAAACTCACAGATGCCTTAAGTGAGCTGGTTGTTATTTCTCATGTTTGGGTTACTGTGAGACTGCATTGGCATAGCAAAAAACATGTTATTTGTATTTTTTTGCTGTTGATGTAGATTAGTAATGTAATGTAACGCATTTATTTTAAAAGGACATGTAAAATTCAATCCTAGAAAGAGTAGGCAAGCGTTAAATACTCTGCCAAGTTTTATTTCTGTTTGTGACTTTGTTGGAAAGATTTTCCCTCCTTTCCTATTACCCATGTTGGTTAATTATTTCCAATTATACTCATTTTATTTTTAAATTTTGTCTGTGTCCCCATTGAGGAGAATTCTCATTGTTTCCTGTCCTGACAGGAAGTAAATAGAAATCTCCCCATTAATGGCACAGGGATGCATTCTGGCAGAGGTGCCACCCTTCAGTGCTATACTGAAAACATAATAAAACATTTTGGCTTGAATTTGCTTTTAATGGTATCAAGTGTGGCCATTGGCCCATTCCTTTCAGTTTGTTTGGCATCATACTCAATATATACAGTTTTACAATTGTTAATGCTAAGCTGCTGCCTTGCAATTAGAAGTAGCTTTGACAACCTACCAGGTGTTCTTTTTCAGTTGGCTGTTGGGTTGCTATCTGGTCAATGCATTCTTCCTTCAGATCTAATAGACAGCCTAATGGCCAATAGAAAAAGAGTACACAGCAAGCTAACAACTGTACAGCTTAGCGTTGTCAACCTGAAACAGAAAGTGCTGTTACTGGCAGAATCTCCAGATTCATAAAAAAAAAAAAATGCGTAAAGCCTAAGCTAAAATAAGAAAACAAAAAAATCAGCACAAGGGACATAACTTATAGTCAGTAGGATGTGTCCCTTGTGCTGATTCTTCTGTTAGTAGAAATCTTTGTCTGTTCATGCCTTGCCACTCTACCCACCATCATAATCTTCTGGTGTGCTGTCCCAGGCTCTCAACAACAGAGCCGAAATATTCCTTATTGTGCAAATGTTATTTTATTTTATTTTAACTACTCTAAGAAAACTGTATACAGTGACACGCGATGCCAAACATAATGTAACACAGATTTGGAGTTTACATATACTTTAAAAAAAAAGAACAAAAAAGTATGATAAAACCTTTACCATTAGTCACTGGAATCTTTAAGTGCTAAAAGCTGTTGAATATAGAACTCTTACAAGTCAGTAAATACTACAAAGATGAACATTCAAACCTTTTATTTTTCTCAGAAGTTCAAGAACAGGATGTTCCATCACATTAATCTATATTTTCAGAACGAAGAGCTATTTGTAAAACTTTATAAAGAAGTTTTATCTGTATGAACAATATTCATCAAAAATACAGGAAAAGCTTTGTGACTGATAAAAGGTTATAGAATGATTGTGTATTTTCTGTGAGCACATATTTTGAGTTATTATTGCACCATTTAACTTAAGGCTGGGTTCACAGTTATGCAATGCCAGACATCGCATGCAATTTGCACCGTATTGCTGTGCACATCACATGCAATGTCTGTCCGAAAAAATTGGATTTCTTTAAAAACGCTTATAAACGCAAAAGCAAAGTGTCTGAACCCATTTTTTTGCTTCTGGAAAAACGAGGTTAAACGCAACTGCATAAAAACAGGAAAAAACAAGACTGTGTACATGGACACATAGGATAACAATGCATGCGTTCAGGGGCAGTTGAAAAAAGTGTCCAACTGCCTCTGAATGGGCGTTTAACAGCGTCTCGTGTGCATGGGGACTAAGCTGCTGATAGAGCTGTGGAGAGAAGACTGAATAGTTACATGCTCATAAGCAGGATCACAAGTGCTGTTGTGCTGAGTGATTTTACTAATGTGCTGTACTGCAGAGAAAGTTCAGAGCCCCAAAGCACTGGCTTTAGAGGGCAACTCCATGTGTGTGGGACCTTTCACCTGACCTTTGGGGAATGCACTTTGACACTCTAATCTATATTTTTGGTGAGAGGCTTTTTAACCACCAGCACTTTTAATGACTTTCCTGTTTTTTATTGGGTACTTTCTCTGCAGAGACATCAAGTACCTGGCAGAAGACTGCTCAGTCTGCCCAAACCCAGGCAGACTGTATTTAACCTGCTATTGGCCAGTGGTATAGTTAAAGCCCAAAAATCTCAGATAGGCCATATAGGTGTCGTGTCTGGGCCTGGGTCTGCAATCACTGCTGTGTGTGGCAGCATCTCTTCTAGCTGAACCACCTGAGATGATGGACAGCACCCTGTCTGATCCATTGGACAATCCTGCCTTGTGCCTTGTTTCTGCTGAACCTTAAACTCCCTGCTCCTCAAATGAACTTCCTATGCCTTTGCACTTCCTGTTTGCCAGATTATTGTGCTATTTCCAGCCAGTATCTCACTCTTCTCACTGCTGTCATCGGTATCGCTGCTACAACTTGTTACTTTTGGCTTCTTTCCCAACTTCACTTCCACTTAATGCCAACCTGTGACCACTTGTTACCGACCTACCTACTACAACTGAAAAGTGACAATAAAGTGGTTATAAAGGCAGAAGGTTTTTTATCTTAAGGCATTCTATGCCTTAAGATAAAAAGCCTTCTGTGTGCAGTAGCTCCCCTCAGCCACCCTAATACTTACCTGAGCCCCCTCTATATCCAGCGATGTTGCACGAGAGACTCGGCTGTCTCGGACTCTCCTTTCTCATTGGCTGAGACAGCAGCGAAGTGCCATTGGCTCCCTCTGCTGTCATTAAAAGTCAGTGAGTTAATGAGGAGAGAGAGGTGGCAGGGCCGGGCCACTGCTCCGTGTCTGAATGGACACAGGGAGCTCCGGCTTGGGTGCTCAAATAGCAAGCTGATTGCTGTGGGGGCAATCAACAGGAGAGAAGGGCCAGGAGCACCACAGAGAGACCCGGGAAGAGGAGGATGGGATTGCTCTGTGCAAAACAACTGCACAGAGCAGGTAGGTACAACATGTTTGTGATTTTTAACAAAAAAACAAAACAAGACTTTAGTATCATTTTAAGGTGCTATTGATACAACTGACCAGCTAGCTGCTCTGAGAATCTAAATCAGATAGGACTTGACCTAGGGGTAGAAACTGCAGCCTCCTCTGCATCCCTAGAAGCAGCAATTTTAATTATGCCTAAAGTGCAACAATAATAATAAAAAATCCCTTTAAATATAGTGCCTGGGGGTCCCCTTAATGTGCCTGTAAAGTGGCACATCTGTAGCAAGCATAAGACATGCTGCAGCAAAAATTATATTTCTAAAGAAAAAAAAGAGTAAAATCTCATTTAAAATGACTCGCGGTTACAATTGCCACCACCCGGCTATTGAAAAAATAAAGAAAAAATGGCATGGCCCCCCCCCCCCCCTAGTCAATACCAGGCCCTTTGGGTCTGGTATGGACTGTAAGGGAAAACCCAGGCCAAAATAAAAGAAAAATGGTGCAACCAGCCTGACAGGTCAGGAAAGGGGGGGACAAGCGAGCAACCCCACCTACTGAACCATAGCAGGCCACATGCCCTCAACATAGGGGGGTTGGTGCTATGGGGCAGGGGAGGTACCCCTACCTATTCACCCAAAAAAGTGTCAAAAAGTAATAAACACAAGATACAGTTTTTGACAAATCCTTTATTAAAAAAAAAAAACAAAGAAAAAAAAAGTGTCCCTTGATGTAAATTCATCGTCAATCACGCCGCACTCTGACCGAAAAAAAAAAAAAATCAAAAACGCTCCCGCCTCCAGGGAGGCCTCCCGGCGATAGCCTCCTCTCCGCTTTGACATTTCTTATATAGGTAAGGGAGCCCACCTAGCTACATCACCCAGTGGCACTGCCCCTTCTGACGTCACGGACTAGTGCATGCTGGGCATGTGACGTCACATGAGAGCGGGGCCACCGGATGACAAAGCTAGGTGGCCGGGTGGTGAGATTGACAATGGATTTACATTGAGGGATACCATTTGTCAAAAATTCTCTCGTTTGTTTATTACTTTTTGACACTTTTTTGGTGAATGGGTAGGGGTACTGTGTACCCAATACTCATTCACATGGGGGGGCCCTTGTTAAAGGCGGCTTCCAGATTTAAACAAGGGGGCCCCCAGATTCATAAGCCCCCTGCTCACAGACCCGACAACCACAGCCCTAAAGCACCCACCTTCCCATGTTAAGGGCATGTTGCCTGGTATGGTTCAGGAGGAGGGGCGCTCGCTCGTCACCCCCCCCCCCCCCCCCCCTTTCCTGACCTGCCAAGCTGCATGCCCAGATATGGGTCTGATATGGATTATGGGGATGAACCCCCAATGTGTTTTTTTTCTTTTTTACATTTTGGCATGGGATTCTCCTTAAAGTCCATATCAGACCTGAAGGGAACCCCACTTTAAGAGAAACAATAAAAATGAAAAAATCCTTTAAATATAGTGCCTGTAAAGGGGCGCATCTGTAGGATGTACTGAACAGTCAAATCACATTTAAATTGACTCGTGGTTGCAATTGCCGGCATGGCCATTTAAAAAAAAAAAGTAAAGGGAAACCCCATGCTGTTTTTTTTTACATTTTGGCATGGGGTTTCCCTTAATTTTTTTTTTAAATGGCCATGCCAGCAATTGCAACCACGAGTCAATTTAAATGTGATTTGACTGTTCAGTACATCCCTCCAAAATCCATACCAGACCCTTATTCAGGCATGTAGCCCGGCAGGTCAGGAAAGGGGGGGGACAAGCGAGAGCTTCCTTCCATCCTGAACCATACCAGTCCATATGCCCTCAACATGGGGGGGGGGGGGGGGGGGGGGGGGTGGGTGCATAGTATCGAGTACATAGTACCCCTACTCATTCACCAAAAAAGTGTCAAAAAGTAATAAACACAAGTTTTTGAGAATTCCTTTATTAAAAAATGAAAAATAGTGTCCCTGGATGTAAATCCATCGTCAATCACGCTGCCCGCTAAAAGTAAAAAAAATATAAAATGCTCTGCCTCCTGGGAGGCCTCCCGCCGAATGCCTCCTTTGCATTTTGACATTTCTTATATAGGTAAGGGGCAGGGCCGCCTGGCCACGTCACCCGGTGGCCCCACCCCCTTGCAACATATTATTCCCAGCATGCACCAGTCTGTGACGTTAGAAGGGGTGGTGCCACTGGGTGAAGAAGCTAGGTTGCTCCGCCCCTTGCCTAAATAAGAAAGAGAGCCAAGGGAAGTTTGGGACTTTAGATGAAGCAAATGAATAGTGGAGGCAAATTGAGTATAAAGTATTAATTTAATAGCATTGATTTAAAAATGTTAGAACGTTGTTCATTTCATATATATACATGGAATATGCACCAGGGCTAGGCATGATAAGTACAAACATGCATAATAATACATAATCAGAATAGTAGACATTTAAATAATAAATATAACATGCAATTGCCAATAGCAACATATCCCGATGCTGGCACGTGCATCCACACTGTAATGTACATCCACCAAATGCTATATGGACAACATCATGGAGTAAAATGATCGTAGGTAGATGAATGACAGTCAGTATAAAAAGTAGCTGTGGCATCGAGTAAAGCTCTATGCGTTTCGTGGGTTTACCCACTCGTCAGGAGAGGATGCGACAGACATTCCTATGGAATAAATTCAAAAATGTAAAGGGTCATGCTCTAGAAAAAAACTCTCAAAAAAAGCTTTCATATATGTATGTATGTATGATTAACCAACAGCACTCACCAACCCAGACAGCAGATAAATAAAATAAATAAGAAATGTCAAAGCGCAGAGCAGGCATTCTGCAGAAGGTGGGAACGGTTTTTATATTTTTTCATTTTTCTGGTCAGCAGATGGCATGATTGACCATGGATTTACATTGAGGGATACAAATTTGTATTTATTTATTAATAAAGGATTTGACTCTTGTGTTTATTACTTTTTGATACTTTTTTGGTGAATGGGTGGGGTACTATGTACCCGATACTCATTTACATGGGGGGCAGGATCTGGGGGCCGCCTTGTTTAAGGGGGCTTCCAGATTCTGATAAGCCCCCTGCCCGCAGACCCTAACAGCCCATCCCTACTGGGTAGTGGAAAAAGCTGGACAGATGAATGTGAACAAGGCTCAGCATGTTCTGCCTAAATGCAAATTACAGAGAAGGTGTATATTGTCACGGGGAACCGAGAGTTGGAGAACAGTTGCAGTGCTGTTCATTTCTAATGCCGCAGTGCTGTTCATTTCTAATGCCGCATACACACGGTCGGAATTTCCGATGGAAACAGTCCGATGGAAACAGTCCGATGGGAGCTCCTTAACGGATTTTCCGACCGTGTGTATGCCCGTCGGTCTTTTTCTGTCGGAATTGTATGCAATTCCGACACACAAAATTCCGATGCATGCTCGGAAACAATTTGACGCATGCTCGGAAGCATTAAACTTCCCTTTTATAGTGCCGTTGAATGTGTTTTATGCCGCTGTGTTACTGACCATTGGAATTTGGTGTGACCATGTGTAGGCAAGACAGTTTGAGCGAAATTCCGTCGAAATTCCGACAGGAAAACCATCAGAGCTTTTTCCGACGAGAATTCCGACAGTGTGTACGCGGCATTAGAGTAGAGACCCACTTTAAGGTCAAGTATTCCCCCATGGCAGCCTCAGCCTTGTCCCAGGGCATTGATGAAAATCGCACAAAGTAAAAGGTACTCAATGTGTAATAAAGTAACCCAGTGCAAGGTGCCTAGTGTAGCCCAGAAGTACCTATTCTGAGATAGGCCCCTCATGTTTCCCTTTAAGGGATCCTCTAAACATGGTTTTTAAAGGATTTTTGTATTTTTATTGCTGCCCTTGAAATAGCATGAACATATCCTCTTCTCCATGTAAAAATTTGTGGAAGCTGGACATGACTGCAATAGGCACCACTACCACAATGATTGCCAATAGGTTCTGGGTCTCGTGGTGAGTGGCCGCCTTGCTGCATTGTGAAGATCGTACGTTGCTCCCTCAGCATGGGTTTCATTCAGGGAACACTGCATTTTCTCAAAGAATGCAAAGCATTCTCTGATTGGACTAGGTGGAGAGGCAGGGTGGTGAGGTCACAATCTCCACCTTGTCCAATCAGAGAAAACTTTGCATTTAATGAGAAAATGCAAATTGCTCTAAGAATGGTGTTCATGCAGCCCTCGCGACCCCCAGAAACTTTATTGTTTGGGTGTTCTTTGTGTAGCACCTTCTAGTGTGTGCTATTAGAAGTGAGTGGGCCAGCCATAAATCTGAGTCACTGAATCTGGGTCAGGGTTGTTAGAGGCCAGGGCTGGATGGCTCCTCCTGGCAGCTCTTTGGTGCCTCCCCTGGTTTCTAGCATATTGGAGAATGTTCTGGAACTAGTGAGTAAAGCTTGAATATTTATGGGCTCTCAGACAAATACCCAGGAATGGGCCTGGCAGGGAACTGGGAAACTCATAAATAGACCTGGGCCATTCCAGCAAGGGAGTTTGGGTTGAAGATGGAGAAGCAGTCCTGAGGGAAGTTGTTGGTGGCCCTTGAGGGACACCTTACCAGTAGGGAGGTTTACCTCAGGCTGGAACTCAGGAGGCTGGCCTGAAAGAATCCCACCATAGGAGGCAGTTTGAGGGATTCAAGCTGGAGAGGCAGTGGAGACAGCAAGGAGAGACAGTGAGTAAATCAGCACGGTGCAGGGACAGACAAGGGGAGAGACTGCCATCTGTAGCAGGTCTCTCTTGAAGACAACAGTGTGCCGCCTTCATCCAAATTTTCACTGGGGAATCTCCATGTGTGTGTGTGAGTTGGGCAAGACCGTGGCAGAGAGCAAATCAGGAGGACTAGTGTAGCACCCTGGAGTTAAGGCAGGGTTGCTCCTCACAAATTTACTTGCCAGGAGTAGTTATACTGGTTGATTGCTAGAGATCTATTGATTTCTCCCTAAGTTTGGCCTTGTTGCACTTTTCTTTTCTACCACTAGGTGGCCAGGTACTTGGTGGTACTAGATACAAGAAGGGCAATGCAAGGTCAGGTTATGGGTATATGGGGTATCTCAGTAAATGGGCAGGGGTTTTCTTGAATCCTTGAATCCATGTCTGGGTGGTCATGTGTTTTATTGCCCGGGCTGCTAGGCCGGAGATTGGGCCTATCCCGGGCACATCTGGATGCTAGGCTGTCTGAGGGCCTATCCAGCCGCAGTCCAACCAAAAGTATAGTGGTTCTGTTGGCCAGAGAACCTGTGGTGGTCGGAGGTAGATGGGAAGCTGTCGCCAGTAAGGGACTATCCGCCTTATTACCAGGGGACCACAGTGAGTAACTGAAGCAAGCAGCCTTGTGTGTCAAGCCAGGGACCGAGCGAGCCAGCGAGGGTGAAGCTTGAGAGTAATCTAGAGTTCCAAGCTAGGGACCCAGCAGAGAAGCGGGGGTGACGCTTGAGGGAGATACCAACGTGAAGATTGAAGGAGCTCAAGGGATTCAGTGACAGTGAGTCAGTGGGTCTAGTGAGAGACCGGGAGCTCAGTGCATTGATGAACTACAAGGAGTGATTGTAGTGAAAGTAAAGAAACTGTTAAGCCTTGTGTTGGAACTGTTAAAGACTGTTGCCATAGTAGACAGCATTCCTACACATGCAGATATGGTGTCTTGCTGGGTGCCTTTCCCTGCATGGCTGCCCTCCTATTGAAGTCTCAGAGTCTGCCAATTAATCTTGCAACAACCTAATGGTGTCCTGGCCCTAACCCTCTCCCCCCCCAAAAAAAGTTTGTTAAAATAAATAAACTTTCTTTTGCATCCAAGAAGTGTATGGCGCCCAATAACTTTAACAACTATACACCCACCATGCCTCACAACCCACTACATACAGAAGGTTGTCAGCTATCCCTGGCCCTGGAGGTTCTCATTAGATCAAAGGAGGCCTGGGACCTTGCTACACTGGAAAGGAAAGCAGCAGTGGCGGCTAGTGCTCACATTTTTTTTTGGGGGGGGGGGGGGCGTAAACAAACTGAAAAATTCTGGAAAAAAAACCCATCAATTGCAGCTTCACTGTGCCCATCAAATGCAGCGTCTGTGCCATCAAATGCAGCCATTGTGCCATCAAACGCAGCCACTGTGCCCATCAATTGCCGCCACTATGCCCATCAAATGCAGCCACTGTGCCCATCAAATGCAGCCACTGTGCCCATCAAATGCAGCCACTGTGTCCATCAAACGCAGCCACTGTGCCCATCAAATGCAGCCACTGTGCCCATCAATTGCCGCCACTGTGCTCATCAAAAGCAGCCAATGTGCCCATCAAATGCTCCCACTGTGCCTATCAAATTCTGCCACTGTGCCCATCAAATGCTCCCACTGTGCCATCAAATGCTGCCACTGTGCCCATCGAATGCAGCCACTGTGTCCCTCAAATGCTGCCTAGGCATCCAATCAGAGTCCCTGTCATTTCAGCCAATCAGGTGACGGTAACAGACCTGAGCACCTAATTAGCACCTAATTTCTAACACAGCTGGGTGAACTGCGAGCGCCAAGCATGGCGCTCACAGGTCACCTTCTTTGACGCCTATTAGAGCCTATGGCTCTAATTAGGTGCCTCAAAAACACCCCCCACCGCTGTAATTCTGGCGCCCGGCGCCCGAAAAGGGGCCGGGTGCCTGAATAGGGGGTGGCAGCGGCGGCCATGGATAGATTAATGTTATGCATGAATCTATCTATTGGTGATAGAGGCTGGAGAGAGGGGGCGGTGCCCGTGCACCCTAATGGATGCACCGCCACTGGAAAGCAGCCAGGTACAGCTGGTGGTAGCTAGGTGGGCTATCATTCTGGAAGCAAGTGGAACTGGGATCTGTGCCCACAGAAAGGCAGAAGGAGATGTGTTATGCTGTTCTCTCTATTTGTACTGCTTTGTCAAAAGGGACTGCGAGTTCCTGCCTGTAATGGGTCTTTGTTGAACTAGTGATATGCTGTTAGTTACCTCAAGAGTCAACCAACAGGAGTTGTAAATAAAGGAATGTGTGCAGGAGGAAGTGAGAAGAGGAATCTGTAAATAGGGAGGAAGCTATCCCTGAAGTTATGTTTGTTGTCACACTGGGCATCCCATAATTCCCTACCCCATCCAAGTTATCATCCCCTAATAAAACAACAAAACAAGCCAAAGACTGTTTTCTGCTTTGAGTGGATGAAGGAAATGCTGTGTGACTGGCTGTGCAGCAGTGGGGAACCCAAACTTCAGCAACTCCTACGGGGGTATTGATACATTTACAAACCTTCAAGTCTGTAATGTGTGTGTCATAAATAGCAAAGCAATCTAAGGTTAAAATGGGAGTCAGAGCCAAGCGTTGAAAGGATTAAACTGAAAGTTACAGAATTGAGAGACTAATTCTTTGCTAGCTTTCTTTATTAACCAAAGAATACCAACTTGTTCTGAGCAGTCTCCTTCCAGTCATGTGTTCAGCAGGGAACCAGGCTGGTGTTATGCACCTCATAGAAGGGTTATTCAGGGCTTTCTGATGTATTTTCTTTTTGCCCGCCATACTATACCCTTAGTGGTTGCTCTGTCAATTCCTTTCACTTTGAAAATGGTCAGATATCTTTAAATGGTCAAGAACTGTAGGATAGGAGTAAATGGGACGTTTTTGGCAAGTTCACTTTAAGCAAATCTACTTTGTAGAAGGTTCAAAGGGATTCAACACTAAAGCAGGAAGCACATTATTGTACCTAACAGTTGAACACAGGCAGTGTAGCGAGACTTCAGAGCAGGTCAAAGCACTCATGTACTTTTATAAGACGGGGTGTAACGTAGTCTCTATATTTTTAATTAGGGAATATGCTATTCCCACTTATTCTCTTGGAGAATAGAAACAGCTAAACTAAATATCCCCTACAGATTGCCTGTAGCTATTTCCTTTTCTTCTTTTTTTTTTTTTTTGCTATTCAATATTTTATTTTAAGACACAAACAGTATCTCACAAAAGTGAAACATTTTTGTATATATTTTATTATATCTTTTCATGTGACAACACTGAAGAAATTACACTTTGCTACAATGTAAAGTAGTGAGTGTACATCTTGTATAACAGTGTAAATTTGCTGTCCCCTCAAAATAACTCAACACACAGCCATTAATGTCTAAACCGCTGGCAACAAAAGTGAGAACACCCCTAAGTAAAAATTTACAAATCGGGCCCAAAGTATCAATATTTTGTGTGGCCACCATTGTTTTACCAGCACTGCCTTAACCCTCTTGGCCATGGAGTTCACCAGAGCGTCACAGGT
Source organism: Lithobates sylvaticus (assembly GCA_028564925.1). Classification (NCBI taxonomy): domain Eukaryota; kingdom Metazoa; phylum Chordata; class Amphibia; order Anura; family Ranidae; genus Lithobates; species Lithobates sylvaticus. The sequence continues at coordinate 336,500,869 of CM053026.1, read as the reverse complement.
TGCCACTGGAGTCCTTTTCCACACCTCCATGATGACATCACAGAGCTGGTGGATGTTAGAGACCTTGTGCTCCTTCACCTTCTGAGACATGCTTGGCTAGTCTATCACCTTTACCCTCAGCTTCTTTAGCAAGACGGTGGTTGTCTTGGAGGTGTATTTGGGGTTGTTATCATGTTGGAATACTGCCCTGTGGATCAGTCTCCAAAGGAAGGGGATCATGCTCTGCTTCAGTATGTCACAGTACATGTTGGCATTCATTGTTCCCTCAATGAACTGTAGCTCCCCAGTGCCGGCAGCACTCATACTGCCCCAGACCATGACACTTCCACTACCATGCTTGACTGTAGGCAAGACACACTTATCTTTGTACTCCTCACCTGGTTTCCACCACCCACGCTTGACACCATCTGAGCAAAATAATTTTATCTTGGTCTCATCAGAGCACAGGACATGGTTCCAGTAATTCATGTCCATAGTCTGCTTGTCTTCAGCAAACTGTTTGCAGGCTTTCTTGTTTATCACCTTTAGAAGAGGCTTCCTTCTGGGACAACAGCCATGCAGACCAATTTGATGCAGTGTGTGTATGGTCTGAGCACTGACAGGCTGACCCCCCCACCCCTTCAACCTCTGCAGCAATGCTGGCAGCACTCATATGTCTATTTCCCAAAGACAACCTCTGGATATGACGCTGAGCATGTGCACTCAACTTCTTTGGTCGATCATGGTGAGGCCTATTCTGAGTGGATCCTGTTCTGTTAAACCGCTGTATGGTCTTGACCCCTGTGCTGCGGCTCAATTTCAGGGTCTTGGCAATCTTCTTATAGCCTAGGCCATCTTTATGTAGAGCAACATTTCTTTTTTTCAGATCCTAAGAGAGTTTTTTGCCCTGAGGTGCCATGTTGAACTTCCAGTGACCAGTATGAGAGAGTGAGAATGATAATCAACAAATGTAACACACCTGCTCCCCATTTACACCTGAGACCTTGTAACACTAATGAGTCACATTACACCGGGGAGGGAAAATGGCTAACTGGGCCCAATTTGGACATTTTCACTTTTGTTGCCAGCGGTTTAGACATTAATGGCTGTGTGTTGAGTTATTTTGACGGACAGTAAATTTACACTGCTATACAAGCTGTACACTCACTACTTTACATTTGTAGCAAAGTTTAATTTCCTCAGTGTTGTCACATTGTTCAGAATACAGGGAATAATGACAACTCATATTCCATAGGAATAAAACTCATAGTTTCAAACCTAAAGTGATATTAAAGGCTTGGCTTTTAAAAAAAAAATAAAAAAAAATGTCATACTTACCTGCTCTGTATAGTGGTTTTGCTCCTCTTCTCGGGTCCCCTGCTGACGCTCTTGGCTCCTCCCTCCTGCCGAGTGCCCCCAGAACAAGCAGCTTGCTCTGGGGACACCAGAGCAGGCTCGCTCCCGAGCCACTGCACTGTGTGTTCGCTCACACACAGGGCCGAAGCTCGGCCCCACCCCCCTCTTTCCTTATTGGCTCACTGCCTGTGATTGATAGCAGCAGGAGCCGATGGTGCCCACTGCTGTCTCAGCCAATGAGGAGGGAGAGTCCATAGTGAGCTGAGGTTCTCGTGCACATCCCTGGACCCTGAGTCTTCTGACACCTCTGACACCCTGGGTTCAGATATTTTTGGTGATAACCAAGATAATTAGAGACACACACACAATTTAAGTGAAACAGTTGAGCTTTGTTTACTGCAGTGTTAGAAACATTAGATTCCAGGATATAAACTTAGCCCTTGATAAAGTTTTACTATGGCAAGTGATACAGATGATATAAAACAGTAGAACAGAAACAGTAACTGGTTGGACGATATATAGATTACAAACCTATGTGAACAGACAGAAGAAGGGCAGAGGAATGACCTTTCTTATGTCAAACCACTCCCTTCTGTACCTCAACACCACAGGAGCAGAAAGACAGAGGGATATAACACTGTACTTAATTTGGTGAGACAAAATAAACTTTTGAGTATTTAAACCCGTTTAATTAGCAAATAGTCTAATCCTTTTGTGAGGGGGGATATGTTGTAGTCTTCAGCTAGCTCTCTAGTGATATATTTGAGATATCCTGGTAATTAGAAGGAGGTGAAGTAGCCTGATGATGTCTTAACAAGCAGTGTGTTGCAAAGTATACTTGTGGTGTCCTGTGGAAAAGGGAACACTATTGCTGCTCAGCAAGGAGTAAGTGTAGCCCCAGGTCCTACAGGCTTAGGCAACAGAACAAGACAACGGTGTCTGCAAGTAGTGTCTCTTGTTGTATCAGAATGGGCAAGTGCCTGATCACCAGTCCGAATGACTATCAGTATTGGAAAATGCCGATAGGCTTCTGTAGAGCACAGCTCAAGGGATAGTGCGGCCCTGTGACACACTGTGCTGCAGCTTGGCTGGATCTGGCGTGAACGTGTGAAGAGCGGCCTCCAGGCTCCTGCTGGACAGTTAGAAGTAGCCGGAAGTGCATGCTCCTGCACCTGTACGCAATGACTCTCTCTCTCCGTCTGGCCGTGACCCGGCCACAGCACACACTGACATAGAGTCAATTGCTTGCAGTTCCAGACCATGGTCCCAACAGAGAGATCCTGCCCTCAAACAGGCTTTTTATCACCTCTCCCAGAGTCCTCTTCTCCTTTCCCAGCCTGCTGGTATTTGTAGTCCAAAACAGTCCAGTTGAATGCAAATCTTGGCTCCCTGGACTACATGTCCCAAGATGCTTTGTTTCACTCTTAGCACTCAGTCACTTTATCTTCAGGATGTGATGACAAATAGTCTGGGCTGAACACTAGGAGACAACAGCTTCACAGTAACAATGCTGTATAGTGTCTCCTGACAATGCAGGTAATATTAGACAGCTCCTGGCTATATCAGCTTCTGTTACTTCGTCCTCCGCTCACAGATCGTATGCAATGATAAGATCGTATGCATTTGGCGCAGCAAAGCCAACAGACGGTGAAAAACAGGGTCCGTCATCCTGAGAAAATTCATGAAATCATCAGGATTATTCTCCTGGATCTCACGCAGCAAAGGCATGTAAGAGAATTGGTCACGCTAGAGTAACCAATTCTTGGTCCATGAACTCCTCCTCACCCTGTTTATGGACTGGGCTTGGGTCAAAGATATGTAAATCACCTGTCACTCACAGCAAGGGGGCGTTTTTGACAAAGTTTTCAGCACTTTGTCAAGATAGTTCTAACTGAACAACAAACTGTCATTATACACAGTGTGACGATCCGGGGTGATTACATTCAAGTGGTGCATGCAGTTTTCCAGAACTTGCTACTCCAGACTGCGTTTTTAAGGGCATGGCAGCCCACTTTTATTTAAAGGTGACGAAAAAGTTCAAACAAACAGTAATCTTCCCTCGCAGGGGGGTTCCACCATCACTGTATAAACACAAACTATAGCCTCCTGGCTTACTCACTGTCTACTTCATGCTGTTTTGGTCGTGGGTCACATATGCCTGCTACAGAAGAGCACACACAGGCTACACCCTGCAGCCTTAGACTCCAAGACCTCCTGTCTCTTTCTCCTGGAGCCGTCTCCTACTGGGACCCTCCCGACCTCCCAGGCCAGACTTCCTGTCTGCTGGGCGGAGCTGTCTCCAAGTCTGAGCCCTGACCTCTATTCCTGGGATGATTATAAAGCCAGACCACAGGTGTACAATTAGCAAGCCTACCAAAATCAGGCATACACTGCTCATATGCACCTGTGACATGGGGTCGCATCTCCACACCAGTCAACAGCTTTTATCTAGGGTTATTGGTCTATAACTTTGACATTGGGCTGCAGTGGCAGCTGGTGCTCACTATTTTGGGTGGGGGGAGCGGCACAACCAACACTCACAATCCCCCCCCACAGGAGACGGACGGAGGGTCATCCAAAACAGCAGTCCCCCCCCCGCTGGAGACATAGACGGAGACACCCACCCTGCATTGGAATCCATGTGCCCGGTGTCCTGAAAGGAGCCAGACACATAAATAGGGGGTGGCGGTGGTGATGGATAGGGGAGGCTGCGCCCGTGCTCCCTTAATGGATGGACCGCCCCTGTTGTGTTGGATTTTTTCCTTTCTTTTGGAATCACTGAGACAGGTGCTCAAATGGTGGCCATGGAGATCAGGTTAACCTGTAAGATCAAATTAAATGCTTTGATAAACCAGAGTATGAGATGATGAGGAAATGTTCTGTAGTAGGTAAGTAGTAAGTTGCCCATTCCCAGGGCTTTGGTTATTTTATAGAATCTTGTGCCTACTTAGGAAGTGTTAGGAGACCTGATTGGGTTATATAATTTGTAATTGAATAGTCTCTGTTTGTTAAATTTACTGCTGATTGCTTTGTCGAGAAACTATAGAGATTGTTGTTCCTATGCTTTCAAAGACAAATGCCCGGAATGCAGAAAATCTGCATTCTCGGAATTTGACCAGGAACCCATAGGACCCAAAACATGCATACCACTTGGTAAAGCATTCATTCCCATTCTGCTGCACCATATTTCACTCTGCCATAGACTTTGGCATGCTGCAAGCAGCAGTGCTGGACACTGTATCTGTGCCTCCTTGGCGCACTAAAAGGCCCTGCAGAATGTTCTTCCTTGTTGCACCTTGTTATTCTCTCTCCATGATTGGTGGACAAGGCAAGGGCGAGTTCAGAGGTTAGTGATAAATGGGGAGTACTTGGAATGGGCAGTGGTGGAAAGTGGGGTCCCCCAGGGTTCTGTCCTGGGACCAATCCTGTTTAATTTATTCATAAACGACCTGGAGGATGGGATAAATAGTTCAATCTCAGTATTTGCAGACAATACTAAGCTAAGCAGGGCAATAACTTATCCAAAGGATGTGGAAACCTTGCAAGAAGATCTGAACAAATTGGAAGGCCGGGTACCGGCCTGAAGTTATGGGAGGAGCCCGGAGGGTATTTAAGCAGCCCAAAGGCCGCCGGTCTTTGTCGGTTTCCTGTGCGTGATATCTGATACGTCAGACATCTAGGACCGACTCGTTCGAGACAAGCGCTGTTGGTGCTGGTTCGTGAGCTCCGTTTTCGTCTGTCCGTCTCCTCTTGTTGCAGTCCCGCGTTCCGTGTTCGTAAGTCGTGTTGTCCCTTCGTGTCGCACTCGTGTCGCCGAGTCGCAGTTCGTACAAAGAGTCTGGTTCGGCTGTCGCAGGTAGGGCTTCGGCTCCCATGTTTTACGTTCTCATGCACTGCTTATCATGTCACTAAACTGTGGTCTGCGTAGCTCACGAACCACGCGCTGCTTGTCTCGAAACCTAAACACTTACTCGCACGTTTTTGGTTGTACACGATCGGGAGCCACCTAGCGGCACGCACATTCAGGGCCGCCCGCCACAAACACTCCGACCGATGCCGCATCCGGCACTCAAGGGTTCCCTTACGCGGTCGTGCTACGCAGTCTTCGAAGCGTTCAAACATGACTCACGCACGGGTGCCGTTCACACTCACACGTATCGTTCATGTCCTGCCATTATTCGAATCGGTGGCGCCAGCGAGCGTGCCGAATCGCTATTTACATTCCGAAGCACTGTTGGCATACTAATTGTACGAATCACTTCGACCGTGTCGAAACATTTCACGTGTTAGCATGACAATCATTTCATCATTTCAAACATGGCTAACGTATCAGGCCATTCGGTCATGCTAAATCATTTTGCATCAGTTAAACAGGGCGTTCATGCCATCGCTTCGATCCTGGTCCGGTCGCATCCATACATGCTCCGATCGGGGCGATCCAGATGCACGACTACCCGGCCTCATTTCGATACATGCGCCAAGGGCGGAATCGCATCACTGGTTGCGTACATTCCTGATTCTTGCCCCTGTCATGGTATATCATTTCTGTCACCTTACCACGTCCGGCATGAATGCAGTCACTTCCCTGCACTGATTCGGGTCGGCGTGCCCCAGGCCGGCCTCATTTCAATACATGCGCCAAGGGCGGAATCGCATCACTGGTTGCGTACATTCCTGATTCTTGCCCCTGTCATGGTATATCATTTCTGTCACCTTACCACGCCCGGCATGAATGCAGTCACTTCCCCGCACTAATTCGTGTCAGCGTGCCCTAGGCCCGGCCTCATTTCAATACATGCGCCAAGGGCGGAATCGCATCACTGGTTTGCGTACATTCCTGATTCTTGCCCCTGTCATGGTATCTCATTTCTGTCACCTTACCACGCCCGGCATGAATGCAGTCACTTCCTCGCACTAATTCGTGTCGGCGTGCCCTAGGCCCGGCCTCATTTCAATACATGCGCCAAGGGCGGAATCGCATTACTGGTTTGCGTACATTCCTGATTCTTGCCCCTGTCATGGTATCTCATTTCTGTCACCTTACCACGCCCGGCATGAATGCAGTCACTTCCCCGCACTAATTCGTGTCGGCGTGCCCTAGGCCCGGCCTCATTTCAATACATGCGCCAGGGGCGGAGTCGCAAAAAAAAAAAAAAAAAAAAAGACTTTGATTCTTGTCCTTGTCATGTTATATCAGTTCTGTGTCACCTTACCACGCCCCGGCGTTAATTGGTCACCTGCCTGTACGAATTCGCGCCGGCGTGCCCTAGGCCGGCCGCATTTCTACAAAAAAAAAAAAGGAGCTTGGAGTCGGACCCGGTGGCAGCTGGATGTCACAGTTCGGCCTCAGCGTACCAGGCAGTTGGCCTCGTTTCACGGTTGCCTCATTTCTGTACGTGCTCCAGAGTCCGGCTCACAGTCACCCCCATACGGTACGAACGGGCCGGGCCCTGTCACGGGAAGTTCATTCAGTTAAGGCAACATGTCAAGTCAGTCATTCGTGTTGTCATCTGTCATTTGATCCCACAGCGGTCTCGGCAGTCGACTTAAGTCACTATCGCCTGTTGTTATCATCTACGTTGGGTTCCGTCGCTCTGGACGGCAGCAGTTTTAGGCTCTTAAATAGGTACTTTCTCTCACACTCTCTCAGGTCAGTCGGATTCAGTAGGTCCACCTGCACCAGCTTGATCAGGGTTCCAGCAGGTAAAAAAAAAAAAAAAAAAAAAAACGCAGGGGCACGGGGGGCTCCTGCTTTCTCATGGCAGGTACGTATATCATAGGTGACACGTCCAAACTCATTTCTTGTCACCTCTTTATAGGCCCAGCCTGCTGACACGTGACCAGTCTACTAAGTAACGGGTCTTGGCAGCCGCCATGTCATCAGTCGGCAGCGATGACCTCACCACCCCGCTATCTCCGGCGTCAGCCTCCGAGGCTGGCAGTGTCCAGTCTCTTAGGGCATGGACAATTCCCAGGCTGTCCGCCGAGCTGAGACGCAGAGGGATACCCTTCTCGTCCGCGGCCAGGAAGGCGGAGCTATTCAGGCTCCTCTTCCCACCACCGGCCGCAGCAAGCCCCAGCAGCCAGCAGGCGTCTCTGGAATCGATTTCAGCCGCCGTCGCTCAGCTACACACCCTCGTGTCTTCCCTGTCTTCCTCAATCGTTGAGGTCCAGGACAGGGTGTCTCGTCTAGAGACCAGCCCGGCTGCCACGGTTCCGGACCCTGCGGTGGTCCCAGCCATCAGTGCACCGGCCGCAGGTAGTGAGCTTGCCACGACTACCGTTCACCCCTCCCACCTGGTGCCACCCAGCGTAAGGAAGGACATTCTAGAGGGCAGAGACGTTAACCTGGCCTCACTCTTGATCTCGGTCCATGACTTGGCCGAGAACAAGGCCTACACCTGGGGGGACGTCTCGGTGGTTTTGAAAGCGAAGGATCCGAGGCTCAACAGAAAGCTCACGGTGCCCGAGTTCACGCTCGCTTTCGGCATGTTTAGGGACGTGCTGTGCTCAGCCTCCCCCGGCAGACGGGAGGAACTGGACCTCTACCTCCATTTGATCGTAGACCTGGGCCACAAATACGGTGGCTCAGCGTTCTACGACTATCATCGGTCCTTCTCGGCCAAAGCCGCAGCCAGATTCTCACAGTTTCATTTAACAACGGACTGGAGCGTAGTGGACACGGAGTTGTTCTGCCGCCACTTCGCGGGTCTTCGCTCCCCGCTATGTGCTGTCTGTCAGTCAGCGTCCCACACCACGGTCTGGTGTGCCAACATAGCCTCTGTCCATCCGATAGCTAGCACGGCCTCTACCAGCACGAGCCAGGCTCAGCAGGCCCCGGCGCAAGGGCAAAAGGTGGACAAGTTGGGACGTCCGGTGCGGATGGTTGGGGGAGCCGCCATTTGCAACAATTTCAATTACGGCTCCTGCAATTTCAGCCAGTGCCGGCTCTTGCACGTTTGCACCCTATGCCAGAGGGCGCACCCCAGGATCCTATGTGAGGTCAAACAGAAGAAACCATGACTAAGCCGGGTCAATGTCCTTTGGCTCGGTGTTTACTTGACCTCACACCCCACTCCGTCACTCGCCAGCTACCTCATCCGAGGTTTCACTGATGGGTTTCATACCGGGCTCATCACCCTGCCCCACTCCACCCACGAATGTCCGAACCTACGCTCAGCAGCAACAGATGAGCCAGCGATTGACGTCCTTTGCAGACGGAGTTGGATCGGGACTTCATGATAGGCCCGTTCTGTCAATCTCCCTTCAGCATCTGGAGGGTTAGCCCTATCGGGCTTGTACAGGGAAAATTTTCAAATAAAAAACGTCTGGTGTATGATCTGTCAGCGCCTCATTCTTCCGTCGTTCCCAGTCTCAACTCGCTCATCCCCTCCGAGGAGTTCTCACTGAAGTACGCTTCGGTAGACATGGCTATCCAGGCCATTCTCAGGGCAGGGGTGGGTGCTTGGCTCTCGAAGGCGGACATATCCGACGCCTTCAAGCTGCTGCCCATTCATCCTTCCCTGTGGTGCTGGCACGGCATCAAGTGGAGGGAGCGATATTATTTCGCGACCAAATTGACCTTCGGGTCTAAGAGTAGTCCTTGGCTATTTGACAAGTTCGCGGAGACCCTGGCGTGGATCCTTCTCCATGAGGCACAGTGCCACGAGGTCATCCATTATTTGGATGACTTCCTTCTGATAGAACCGCCCGGGGCCCCCCCAGGGGACCTTGGAAAGTTGAGGACGGTTTTCGACAATCTGAACGTCCCCATAGCGGAGCACAAGGTTGACGGCCCGGCACACAAGATCACGTTCTTGGGCGTCGACCTTGACACGCTTGCCATGCAGGCCAGCCTTCCCGCAGATAAGTTGGACCGTATCAGGTCGGTTCTGCGAGAATTCACCCGGGTGGGGGGATGTACTCAGGAGCAACTTCAGTCTCTCCTCGGGATGCTGAACTTCGCTGTGAGGATCATCCCCCAGGGCCGCTCCTTCGTGTCCCGGTTGCTGGTCTTCCTGTCCTACACTCAGGACCCAGACCAGGTCATCAGGCTGGATTCTGCAGCCAGGGCAGATCTGGCCATGTGGGAACACTTTCTTAGTGATTGGAACGGTGTGTTCCTGTTCATCCCAGTCGTGTCCACGCAGTCACCTCAGGTGGTGACCGACGCGGCGGCATCCACAGGATGCGCCGCCATTTTTGGCCATTTGTGGTTCGCCGCCCCTTGGCCTCCTCAAGCACTAGCCACACCGGGCTTCACTACCACGTCAGCCCTCTTTGAGCTCTTCCCCATCGTAGCAGCCGCTCACCTATGGGGTCACCATTGGTCTGGACAGACTGTGGCTTTCTCGACAGACAATCAAGCCACAACCGAGATCATCTGCAAGGGCAGGTCTAAGTCCAGGCCCGTCATGTCCTTCCTCCGCAGACTGGTCCAGCTATCCCTACAGCATCAGTTCAATGTTTACTGCTCATTCATTCCAGGGAAGTTTAACTCAGCAGCGGACGCACTCTCCCGTTTTAACTTTATTTCTTTCTTTGAACAGATGCCAGGAGCCTACCATCTTTCAGCCACTATCCCGGATTGGTCACAACTGACCTTGGACTAGCCCCACATCTACGCTCAGCTACCAACATCATTAACGCCTCGCACGCCCGCAACACCCGTCGGGCCTACCGGACGGCCTGGAGGGCGTTTAACAAGTTCCTGCCCCATCGGCCTCACGAGTCTTCCAGCCTCAAGCAGGTCCTGGCGTTCATCGCCTATTGTCATTCTCACCTAGCACTGTCACACAGCACGATACGCCAGTACGTGGCCGGGGTGCAGCACTACTTGTCACTTCAAGACCCCGCGAGGCCTTCGGTGTTCTCCTGCCACGCAGTGAGGGCTCTACTACGTGGAGTTCAGAAACACCAGCCGCCAGTCAGCCCGAAGCGGCTGCCTATCACGGGGGAGATCTTCAAGGGGATGTCTGACATCCTGGATAGGTCCCCTTTCGGTCTCCTCCTCAGCACCGTCCTGCAGGCTGCGATACACATGGCGTTTTATGGGTTTCTACGGCCCAGCGAGTTCACTCGCAGCCACCCAGCCGGTCCAGTCTTGCATAGAAGTAATCTCTATCGCCACCAGGATCACTACGTCCTTCACTTGGCGACATCCAAAACTCAGCAGCGAGGTTCCGGAGTAGATATTCACCTGTACAGGACTCACAACAACTGGTGCCCAGTTGCCGTGTTGAACCGCCTGACGGCACTGATATCCGACCGCCCAGGGTCCAGTCCGCTTCTACCCTTTCCGGTAAAACCCCTCAACTCGTCGCAGTTCGTGGAACATGTCCGGGTCCTTCTCGGCAATCTTCAGTTGGACCCCAGCCAGTACTCCGGGCATTCATTCCGGATCGGGGCGGCCACGACGGCCTCAAGACAGGGGGTTCCGGACCACGTGATCAAGAAACTGGGTCGGTGGAAATCGGCCTGCTTCTCTCGCTACATTCCTAACCCACAGTTAGAGATGGCTCAGGCCTTTGCTCGACTTACTCAGTGACATTACCTTTAATAAATAATTATCCCCTACCTGAAGGTTTTTGCCCCCTTATTTTGGTGTACCATACGGTAGACCAAGGCACACTTTCAGGTCTATTTCATGTTGGTGAGTTTTGTGTTGTTCCTATGTGTCATCGTTACTCATGTCGTCCGTAGGGCTCTAGACCATAAATTGGAAGGCCGGGTACCGGCCTGAAGTTATGGAGGAGCCCGGAGGGTATTTAAGCAGCCCAAAGGCCGCCGGTCTTTGTCGGTTTCCTGTGCGTGATACCCACCCACCCTCCCCTTTTAAAAGCCTCTTCCAAGTATTCTCACCCCAGACTGAATACTCATTCCACATTATTCCATAACTACTTCTTAGCATTCTTTATCTAGGGTATGCCCCCTTATTTTGGTGTACCATACGGTAGACCAAGGCACACTTTCAGGTCTATTTCATGTTGGTGAGTTTTGTGTTGTTCCTATGTGTCATCGTTACTCATGTCGTCCGTAGGGCTCTAGACCATAAATGAAGGGGGTGGGCAACTACATGGCAAATGAGGTTTAATGTGGAAAAATGTAAAATAATGCATTTGGGTGGAAAAAATATGAATACAATCTACTCTGAGGGAATCAAGGATGGAAAAGGACCTGGGGGTCCTAGTAGATAACAGGTTCAGCAATGGCATGCAATGCCAAGCTGATGCAAGCAAAGAAAACAGAATATTGGCATGCATTAAAAAGGGGATTAACTCCAGAGATAAAACAATAATTCTCCCACTCTATAAGACTGGTAAGGCCGCACCTGGAGTATGCTGTCCAGTTCTGGGCACCAGTCCTCAGGAAGGATGTACTGGAACTGGAGAGAGTCCAGAGAAGGGCAACAAAACTAATAAAGGGTCTGGAGGAGCGATTTAACCTTAAACTGCGTAGAGGTTTTTTTACTGTAAGAACAGTAAGGATGTAGAATTCCCTTCCACAGGCTGTGGTTTCAGCGGGGAGCATCGATAATTTCAAAAAAACTATTAGATAAGCACCTGAACGACCACAACATACAGGGATATACAATGTAATACTGACATAAAAACACACAGTCGATGGACTTTTGTCTTTTTTCAACCTTGTCTACTACTACTACGTAACTATGTAACTAAGTGTTTTCAGTACAGAAGTAGTGACCATTTTGGGTAGAACAAGGCTTACGAAGGAGTGAACTTAGCTGCATTGTACACATCTCGGAACTAAAAAAAATGGTCTGGGCTAGAAGAGGTAAAATAGAAAAATACATAGATCAAATATAGAAAAACTCTTTTACCTGGCAAATGTGTTTGCAATTATCCTTAGCTAGTCTTGTGACCCAGATACCCCCACCAGACTGTATAATATTGTCCTTACTTTTCTCTTCTATATTTAAAGTGTATCTAAATTAAAGAACAAAAATGTAATATGTTGCAACTTACTAGTCCTTTTTTCCTTTGAGTAAAAACAAACAAAAAAAAACACACAAAACCATGGACGTGCTGACCCTGTGTTAAAAAACAACTTTCCCACTTTAAACCAGGGAATTGTTTTTACAATTGTGCAAGGTGAAACATTTCTCAGACAATTCATATTCACTGAGTGAAAATAGAATGGATAGTATAGTAAAGTACTTTTCCTATAGAAGAACAGATGAGGGAGATTCTAGTTTGATGAAACTTTCAATGGGCGAATCTTGTTAGAAAATAGAATGAGTGTGAAAAAATTGTGTGAATGCCAGGCAAATGTTGGCTAATTTTCAAGTACCCCTCTTGTTGTTTTTAAGAATACATAACAGTTTTTTTAAAATAAGGGCCTTACTGTCAGCTTTAGTAAAACAAAAAAAAAATGGAGTGACAGCAAAATACATTCTAACTTTGTTTGTGACATCTTTTCCATTTGTTGAGAAATGCTGGTACTAGTCACCTGCCTGAGTTCCATCTTGCCTGCATGGTCAGGTCCTTGTCCTTGATCACTAATGTGTCTGTTTGTATTGTGCTAAACTGAAAAGTGTATAGTATAGTCTAGCCCAAATACATAACCATCTGTGTTAGGTACAACCCTCGTTGCTTATGCAGACAGCATGCTGAGAACAGTCTAGATCACTTCTTGCTTACATAGGTAAATCTACAAACGATTATAGAAAATTCTGTACACAGCAACAAGTTGCTCGGTAATGAATCATGCCACGCATTTAAGCTTAAGTTGTAAAATATTCAGGCTTTATAGAGCTAGTGTCAGCACAATCAAATTTCCTATTCCAGCAACAAAATGTGAAAAGTGTTAGCACAATGAAGGCAGCAAAATGTTGTGTGATGAATATGTTAGTCACTGCCAGCACTGACGACTTAGAAAAATTAAGGCTTAAACCAATTAACCAGAAGGAGCTTCAAGACATGCATTGAAACACTGTAACAGCTGGCAAGTCTGAAAGCTCTATCTATCAAGGTCATAACTGGGTAATGTGCAGATGGAGACTTTTTATGAGAATTTGGGCTCTTACTATCCTTTTTAAATGACAGCTATTATTAAGAATATTACTTCATTTTTAGGTGTCTGAACAATTATCTGTATAAAATTACGTAATTAAAATCAGCTCAGATATCTTCAAAATGAGACAGCTTAAATTACTAATTCTAGATTTTCCCCAAATCCTAGGGTGGTCTACTATGAAATTACTGTGACATCTTTAAAGCAGAAGTCTGTTTTTCCCAGGGCACTCTAGAAGAAAGTGGAATGTATAATGTGTTTGTTGGTACATAAATATGACAGATTATTCACTTTATATCATTTTATTCCATTCTGGTATTGTGTGAGTCACTGATGTGGAACAAATATGAAATATGGGAACTTTGACTTCACAGGCTGCATACTTATTCTGAGCCAACAACCCGCTAATAATAGTAAAGTCAGAGGATGAAAGGTTCTAGAATGAATTGGTAATGGTAGTAACCATATTCAGCACTCCTCCTCCTGTTGTAATCACCCTTCTAATTGGTGTGGCAGGCTAACATTTCCACCTCAAAGTCTGGTTCTTGGTTGTATGGTGGGGTGAAAAATAAGTTGGACACCAGTCGCTATAGTCTTTTTACCTTTTATTGCTCAACTCAGTAACGTAAAAGAGAGGGTTTAGGTATGCAGGATGCCCAAAAAAAGCACAAAAATGGGATATATATATTTTTTTAAATAGTAGGAGTAAGCAGACTCTAGGTAATTGCTGGTCATGTAAGAGCAGCCAGACAGAACTATGACTCTTTTAGAGCATTCACAGCCTTTCATGAGTAGCAGTGGGTCTCTCTCTAATAAATCTGACTCTTGACCCTCTGATAGCAGTCAAAGATTCCTTGACTGGTGAGTGATGAATTCTTCCTACAGTGGACAGATGACAGTTTTTACCCAGTTTCTCTGTGACACATTTCAGCCAGAAGATTCCTTTCAATCCAACTACCTTAGGATATCTAATCTAGCACGCAGGTTACATTTTTGAGTGGGGCTTAGGCAAGGCCAAAGTGGGGAGACACCCAAAACAAGGGGTAGAGAACATTCTAAAATGTTTATCAACTTAACTTCCAAACTATTCCTCTAGAACAAGGTAATCTGATGCTAAGGCTAGTTACTGTGAAGAAGCATACACATTACATTTAATTAGGGACACAACAGCATATGGCAGTGTAGTTAAATATATATCTGGTTTGTTCCTTTAACCACTTGAGGACCAGCCGCCGCAGTTATACTGTGGCAGGTTGGCTTCCCTGGGCAAATCGTTTTTTTATATTTTTTTGGGGATATTTATTATTGCAAAATTTTTAATTGTCGCTATTTCTTTGTTTTTAGCACAAAAAATAAAAACTGCAGAGGTGATCAAATACCACCAAAAGAAAGCTCTATTTGTGGGAGAAAATGGACATCAATTTTGTTTGGGTACAGCGTCGTAAGACCGCACAATTGTCAGTTAAAGCGCCACAGTGCCATATCGCAGAAAAGGGCCTAGTCATTAAGGGGGCAAATACTAAAACTGATTCTAAAGTCTTGTTTTTCTTTTAAATAACACATTTGTTATACTTACCTCCTCTGTGCAGTGGTTTTGCACAGAGCAGTCAGGATCCTTCTTTTCTTGGATCCTTCTTTGCTGCTCCTGGCCCCTCTCCTGTCGAGTGCCTCCACATCAAGCAGCTTTCTATGGGGGCACCCGAGCTGAGCTGCAGCTCTGTGTGTCCAATCAGACACAGAGCTGCCATTTGGCCCCACCCCCTCTCTCTCCTGATTGGCTAACTTACTTTGATTGACAGCAGCGAGAGCCAATGATGCCGTTGTTGTGTCTCAGCCAATCAGGAGGGAGAATCTCAGACAGCCAAGGGACTCGTGGACATCGCTGGAGAGAGATGGGGCTCATGTAAGTATTAGGGGTGCTGGGGTGGCTGCTACACAAAGAAGACTTTTTATCTTAATGCATAGAATGCATTAAGATAAAAAAAAAACTTCTGACTTTACAACTCCTTTAACTGCTAATAGCTGCAATCTGGTTAGTTTATTTAGATTACAAAACAGGCTTGTTATTTATACTGATATTAAAACAACCCTTTCCTTTTTGGAAAACTATAGAAAATATGAAATACTTGGCTTAAAAACACTGTACAAGTGAAAAATACATTTTTGACCCTCTATCTTGAATCTCCTGCCCTTAACTTTAGAACATATAGGCTGGAATCAGCATGTGTCTAACTAATCCAAACAAGTTAAACGGGGAATATACAGAAAGTGTGATTTTATTTCTTTTAAAGAAAATGTTCTTGTATTGTACAGTATATCTATAATGAAATTACCCTGACTCACCAAATGACTTGAAGTGCAGCACCTTCAATTTGATATATTTCAAGTTTCCCAGTTTAGTTGGTGTCCTCAACAATCCCCCAGATAACATGGAGCAAACACGTGAATTCAGTCAGAACTAACGCTGAGATCCACTTTGTCAGCATGGGACTTGTTAACTGAAGTGGAAATGATGTTCTAAATTATTGCAGACCTTGGGGCAGCCGTTCTGTGATGAAGACGGAATGGACTGCAATAAAGACTGTGCAGGCAGTGAAGCAGATTTGTGTAAAAT
Source organism: Lithobates sylvaticus (assembly GCA_028564925.1). Classification (NCBI taxonomy): domain Eukaryota; kingdom Metazoa; phylum Chordata; class Amphibia; order Anura; family Ranidae; genus Lithobates; species Lithobates sylvaticus. The sequence continues at coordinate 336,484,887 of CM053026.1, read as the reverse complement.
ATTCACTCTCTCAGCTCATTATTAGCTATCTGTGACTGCACCTTTCAGTGTGTTATAGCAATGCATCAGCAATAGAGACACATGGAATTTATGTTTTCTATCCTTACTGACATTAAGGCATAGCAAAGGCAAAACATATACTAGTTAGTGGAAAAGATAAGAAATGTTCATTTGTTGGTTTTTATCTCTATTGAATTCTGCAATGTAAAAGTGTATTAGTTAGAGGGTATTACGTTTATTTCACTCGTGTAATTACTTGACCTTGCGTAAAGAGCTGTTTACTCATTTACAATTCCAGAAAGGGGAGATGGTTGTACAACTGTATACATTATGGTCACAGAGTGGTACATGTAGATGGTAAGGAAAGTGACTTTTTCAAATAAAATAGCTGACATAGGGGGTCATTTACTATAGCACCACAATGCTAATTAGCGTGAATTGGCGCTAATCACGCTTATTGGCGCTAAAACAGTATTCACTATAGCGCTGGTAAAAAAAAATACTCCCAAAATCAAATTTACTATAGTTCCCTGAAAACAAATAGTGCCCAAACCCTTACTCTGCTCTAACCTGGAGTAGTGCACATGGAAATAATGTTTAGAGCATGAAATAATTGCCTAAATTGAACTGAAATATGCGATATGTTATTTAAAGAGCATCTGCTTTTAAACTGGGTGAAAAAGTGATTTCCACACTGAAACAGTGTTGCCAACCAATCCGTGTTTTTATGGACAGCCCGTAAAAATGGGGCTATTTTTTCATGTCCGTGAAAATCCGTGAATAAAAAATGTTGCCCGTAAAAATATGACGGTCCCGGCTCGGAACTGCGCATGTGCAGTTCCGAAGCATGCCGAGAGTCTCCGATGCAGCCCGATGATCTTTCTATCACTGCTGCGCCTGCTACTTGTCTTGTTCCCTCCCCCCTTCCTTCCACAGCGCGCCTTATTCAATTTCTGCACAGGAGATGCTGGGAGAGGGGGGGGGGAGTCGGCCTGCAGTGGAGCCGTACAGACTGTCTTCAGCCTAGCAGAGGGGGGTAAGCTAATGATTAGTTAAATGTCTCTCATTGCCTTGTGTTAGTGGGCAGGAGGAGGGGGGCAGAGAATGGTCTGTGTAGCAGGCTTGTTGTGTACAGTACATCGTTTTTTTGTGTGTCAGATCTGCATTGCTATTTGCTTCTAAACTGACTAGGGAGGATGTTTTCTGAGATCTCCCCCAATCTATAACTATTACCTGCAATGCTCACCAGTCCGGTCCATGCACAGCCTCCTCAGTCCTTTCCAGAGTTACCACCTCATGTGTCTGGGGCACTACAAATCCCAGCATGCCAGGAGAGGGGAGGCAGAAGCAATATGATTTGGCTGATTTTCAGATGAAAAGTGCTGCTGTATATTGTGTCTGTATAGTTTGTGTGTACTGTTTGCTCATAATATAATTGATTATGTGTTGTGCTTGATGGTCTTGAGGTGTTTATTCATATATTTTATCTGAATAAGTAGTAGTGATCACATTTTGGTCTCCTGTATCATGTCTGCACTCTCTGACCGTCTTCTGTAGCATATCTGCAGTCTCTGACCGTCTTCTGTAGCATATCTGCAGTCTCTGACCGTCTCCTGTAGCATATTCGCAGTCTCTGACCGTCTCCTGTAGCATATCCGCAGTCTCTGACCGTCTCCTGTAGCATATCCACAGTCTCTGACCGTCTCCTGTAGCATATCCGCAGTCTCTGACCGTCTCCTGTAGCATATCCAAGGTCTCTGACCCTCTCCTTTTGGTATGTCCGCAGTCTCTGACCGTCTCCTGTAGCATATCCGCAGTCTCTCACCCTCTCCTTTTGGTATGTCCGCAGTCTCTGACCGTCTCCTGTATCATATCCGCAGTCTCTGACCCTCTCCTTTTGGGATGTCCGCAGTCTCTGACCGTCTCCCTATATTAGTAACCCCCCTTACCTTAGTGTATTCACTGTACAGAAGGTGGTCTCTAGTCACCAGAGTGCCCCCCACATCAGAGTTCCTGGTGTTCCCCTTTTACATGCAGGATTCCCACTTACAGTGCAAGAGGGAACTCAGTCTGCGGACCCTAATGTAATTACGAACTCTGATGTAAAGGGAACACAGTGGACTCTGATATAAGGTGGTCTCTGGTCACCAGAGCCCCCCTTTACATCAGAGTTCCCTCTTGCATCATGATTTGCAGCATTCCCCTTTACATAAGAGTTTCGTGCAGACTCTGATGTAAGAGGGAACCCCTTGTTGGCCGGGTTATAGTAACCTGACCTTCATGTCAATGCAGAAATACGTTTTTTTTACTTTTGTTAGACTTGAACACATTGCTAATAGCACTAGATATATGTTTATAGTTTAAATATTGATATTTGCACTGTTTAGCACTGAAAACTGTAATTTTAGGTACTTTTTTTGCAGTGCCAGTAAAAAATTGGTGCCGTTTGTAAATTTTTGGCATCCTGCCAGTAAATTTTGCGTCGGAGGGTTGGCAACTCTGCACTGAAATATCTTTAACAGTCTGAGAAGAGTTAAATTCCCCATCTCTGTAAAACTAGGTGCCAACATGTTGAAATAGCTTTAATTTTAGCTCCAATGGGGGTTATTTATGAAAGGAAAATCCACTTTGCACTACAAGTGCAAACTACAAGTGCAAAGTGCAGTCGCTGTAAATCTGAGGGGTAGATCTGAAATGAGGGGAAGCTCTGCTGATTTTATAATCCGATCATGTGCAAGATAAAATGCAGTTTTTTTATTTTCCTTGCATGTCCCCCTCGGATCTACAGCGACTGCACTTCCAAGTGCACTTTCAATGCAATTTCAAGTGCACTTTGCACTTGTAGTTTGCACTTGTAGTGCAAAGTGGATTTGCCTTCCGTAAATAACCCCCAATGCCTTTCTTACAAGGCGCTATAGTAAATACCAGAATGAGCACTGTGTTAAAGAGCATTTTTTGGGAGTGAAAATTGTAACTTCCCCAAATAAATCCTTTTAATGTTGAGATGAAATGTATCTTTCTTTGAAATTAATTTTCCTTTGCAACATTCTTGCTTCTACTATGTATTTTGTCTTACCATGCAAACATGGTTTGGGAGCATGTGCTGACCTTCTACTCTTTGATCTCATTGCTTAATCATGTACACAGAAATTCAGCTTCCAGCAGAACATACTCACCAATGTATGTATGTGTGTGGATTGTGGGCTTGGGGTGAGTAGTTGTAGTATGAAATATTACCGTTATACACTGAAAGTAAAGCTGCGTCCACTCCAACCTTTTGGGGACCCCCAAAACACCTTGTCCCCATGTTGATGGGGACAAGGGCCTTATCCCCACAACCCTTGCCCGGTGGTTGTGGGGGTCTGCGGACAGGGGCTTATTGGAATCTAGAGGCCCCCTTTAACAAGAGGGCCCCCAGATCCCGCCCCCCATGTGAACATTGTACCCTTACCCATTCACCAAAAAAAAGCAGTGAAACGTGACAAAAAAAAAAACAATAGCCGGTTTTTGAAAATTCCTTTATTGTAAAATAGCTCTGAGTGTTTTTTCAAAAAAATAAAGGGGGCGGGCTTTCCGTGTGAGGTCAATAGATGGTCTTGCCCCATGGCTGTGTAAGAGGCGCTAGACAGCGGATGACAACACAACAGTGGAAGACGGCGGCGAGGAAGAACGCGGCAGTGGGAGAAGAAGGCGGTGGCCGGAGAGACGGCGACAGAACATGGCGGCAAGAGAGACAGCACCAGGAGAACATGATGGTGGGAGACATGGCTCGGGGAGAAGACCACTCAGAGATATATTACAATAAAGGAATTGTCAAAAACTGGCTATTGTTTTTTGTCACATTTCACTGCTTTTTATTTGGTGAATGGGTAGGGGTATAATATACCCCTACCCATTCACATGGGGGGGGGGGCAGGATCTTCCAGATTCCGATAAGCCCCCCTCCTGCAGACCCCCACAACCACCGGGCAAGGGTTATGGGGAAGAGACCCTTGTCCCCATCAACATGAGGACAAGGTGTTTTGGGGGGACCCCAAAGCACCCTCCCCATGTTGAGGGCATGTGGCCTGGTACGGTTCAGGAGGGGGGTGCTCTCTCGTCCCCCCTCTTTTCCTGCGGCCTGCCAGGTTGCGTGGCCAGATAAGGGCCTGCTATGGATTTTGGGGGGACCTCCACGCCATTTTTTTAAAATTTTAGCACAGGGTTCCCCTTAATATCCATACCAGAACTGAAGGGCCTGGTATGGATTTTGGGGGGACCCCCACGCAATTTTTTTTTGTACGGGGTTCCCCTTAATATTCAAATAAGACCCAAAGGGCCTGGTAATGGACTGGGGGGGGGGGTACTCACGCTGTTTTTTCAATGATTTTTTATCTATATTGCCAGGATCCGACAATACATTACAGCGGCAAGCAGTTTTAAAATAATTTTGTTGCGGTACTGTTCTAAACTAAAAGCGCTACTTTACAGTCAAACTAAGGACACTATCCCAGGCACAATATTTAAAGGAATATTACATTTTTATTGTTTCATTTTAAGCATTATTAAAATCATTGCTCCAGCAGTTTTTAAATCTTTTTTTTGCAGTGATACATGTCCCTATACACTTTTTATGGCAATAACTTGCATATAAGCCTTAAAGGCTTATATGCAAGCACTATATGAGCACTTTCATGTTTGTGTCCCATAGACTTTAACAGTTTTCGCACAAATTTTCGGCCTGTTCGCAAGTTCTGGTGCAAACCAAACCAGGGGTGTTCGGCTCATCCCTACCCAATAGCCAATGGCACATGAGCATGGTTGGTATGCAAGACATTATTGTATAGAATGAAAAGAATCAAAAATTAGTAATAGTATTTTGTATGCATGATTGTGCTCAGCTCCATAGCGTAGTGGTATGCCCTGCTACCTTCGGGTTTGAATCCCACCAATGGTATCACCTCCTTAAAATGTACATTGTACTCAGCAGCATAATTAGCAAATGCACATCAGTTTAGTTTATTCCATAATTTTAACTCTTTAAATGCATGCAATGGTATGTAATTATTCAAAAATATTATGGTGTGGAATTCCAAAAATCCAGCTATTCAAAAATCAAGGAAAAAAAACGGTGTAGGGTCCCCCCACCCCCTCAGTGAATACCAGGCCCTTCGAATCTGGTATGGACTTTAAGGCAAAATTAAATAAAAAAATTGACATGGGGTCCCCCCCAAAATCCATACCAGGCTCTTCAGGTCTGGTATGGATTTTAAGGGGATCCCTGCGCCAAAATAAAAAAATGGCAAAGGGGTCCCCCCAAAATCCATGCCAGATCCTTATCCAAGCACGCAACCTGGAAGAATGTATTTTGGGGTGTAATTTGTGGTATGCATATGCTGTGTGTGAGAAATAACCTGATAATATGCCAATTTTGTAAAAGAAATTTTATAAAATCTTAATTTTGCAAAGAATTGTGGGAAAAAATTACGACTTAAAAAAACTCACCATGCTGCTTACTTAATACCTTGGAATGTCTACTTTCTAAAAAGGGGTAATTTGGGGGGTATTTGTACTTTCCTGGCTTGTTAGTGTCTCAAGAAATGAGATACACCTGATGTACTGAAAGCCTGATCAGATGTGATAAATTTTCAGTGCCCCGGGGGCCACATCTGGCCCGCGGAGCTCTCTGATGTGGCCCGCGACCTCCTTCTGTGGGATGGCGGATTGGCAAGCCCAGATCATGGGTTGCAGACCCGCCATCCCAGAGAATCTGTGTTGTTAATGAAGCCGGCAAAGCAAGCGGCTGTGGAGCAGAGCTGTATAAGCTGATGCTTCCTGTATAGCGCCGTCTCCTGCCACAGGCAGAGTGATATCAAATGCACTCTGCCTGGGACCGTAACAGCAGGCGATACCTGAATGGAAGACTGTTATTAAAGGTCAGTTTATTACTAAAATTGCAGTGTATGTCGTGCATATCTGCGCAGTGGTTACTGGGCTGCTTTAAAACTGATCTGATTTGTTCTGATCCGTTCTGTTATTACCTGCGGGTTTGGTGTGCTTTCAGAAAGTGCACCACACCTGCAGGATATAATAGAAGTCTATGGCATAGCGTAGCTAATCCGCAGGAAAGACACAGGTGCACTGCACTGCATTAGTGTGAAAGACCCTCCATTCACCTCTGAAACGGCAGATGTAAACAGATGTGTTCATTTACACCCGCCTACCTCGAATCTGAGTCGCTAAAAAAAAAACAAAAAAAAAACAGAAGGGGATCAATCCCCTTCCGTCTGGGCGGATCAGATCGGAGGACCCATAGAGTAGAGTGGGCTGTGTCCGTGTCTGCTTTGCAAGGAACTGTCATCTGCCTGCCCTTTCATTGTGGCCCACGACCGGTTACCAAGTCGCTTAAGTGGCCCTCGCTCTTCAAAAGGTTGGGCACCCCTGTTGTAGACTCTATAACTTTCACAAAGACCAAATAATATACACTGATTTGGGTTATTTTTACCAAAGCTATGTAGCAGTATACATTTTGGCCAAAACTTATGAAGAAAAATTACTAATTTGCAAAATTATATGACAGAAATAAAGTAAAAGGCATTTTTTTCACAAAAAGAAAGAAAATGTCATATGGGTACAGTGTTGCATGACTGAGTAATTGTCATTTGTGTGAGAGCGCTGAAAGCTGAAAATTGGTCTGGGCAGGAAGGGGGTGTAAGTGCCCTGTGTTGAGGTGGTTAAATGGGATAGCAGGCACGCGTGTGCCAGCTACACAGAGGGGGTGCCGATGCTCGTGACCAGCGGTCATGATGACCGCAGGCCACAAACGATCGCGGGCACGAGAAGCAGAACAGGGACGTGTGTGTGTAAACACACACATCCCAGTTCTGTGAGGAGAGGAGAGAAAGATTGTGAGTTCCTACGAGATGGGAACCACAATCTCTCATCTCCTATAGTAAGTCCCATCCCCCACAGTTATAACACACACATCGGGAACACAGTTAACCCCTTGATCGCCCCTAGTGTTAACCCCCTTCCCTGCCAGTGACATTTATACAGTAATCAATGCATTTTTTATAGCACTGATCGCTGTATAATTGCCAATCGACCCAAAAATGTGTCAAAAGTGTCTGATGTGTCTGCCATTATGTCGCAGTCTCTATAAAAATCACAGATCATTACTAGTAAAAAAATAAAAATAATAATAAAAATGCCATAAATCTATCCCCTATTTATTAGAAGCTATAACTTTTGTGCAAACCAATCAATATACGCTTTTTGCGATTTTTCTTACCAAAAATATGTAGAAGAATACATATCAGCCTAAACTGAGGAAAAAATTTGCTTTAAAAAAAAAATTTAATTGGGCTATTTATTACAGCAAAAAGTACAAAAATATTGTGTTTTTTTCCAAATTGCCGCTCTTTTTTTGTTTATAGCGCAAAAAATAAAAATCGCAGAGATGATCAAATATGACCAAAAGAAAGCTCTATTTGTGGGAAAAAAAGGACGTCAATTTTGTTTGGGTACAGCATCACACGACTGCGCAATTGTCAGTTAAAGCGATGCAGTGCCGTATCGCAAAAAATGGCCTGGTCATTGAGCAGCCAATTCTTCCGGGGCTGAAGTGGTTAATATCCACACCAGACTCAAATGACCTGGTATGGACTGGTGGGGGGAACCTACGCCGTTTTTTTCTTTGATTTTTACTCTATATTGCCGGGAACCGGCAATTCATTACAGCCGCAAGCAATTTTAAATGACATTTTTCCTTTAGTAATGTCATTTTGCTGTGGTACAGTAATAAACATGGGAAAGATGAGCTACTTTACAGGCATACTAAGGACACCCCACAGGCATGATATTTAAAGGAATTTAAATTGTTTATTGTTTCACTTGCAGCATTATTAAAATCACTGCTCCTGAAAAAACAGCCGTTTACATTTACGTTTACGTTTCTTTTTATAATTGATACATGTCCCCTGGGGCAGAACCCAGGTCCCCATATGCTTTTCATGGTAAAGAACTTGCATATAAGCCTTCAAGGAGAACTTTGGATTTTGCAGGTTCAAGCCCCATTGACTTTCACTATTCCTGCATATGTCATCTGAAAGGCATGTTCGCCGACAATAGCGCTGCTTCCATTTGCATTAGCGTCCAGTTTCTGAGAGTTGAAATCTTAATTGGCCTTAATTGTGCGCTATTTTCTGGGACTGCAGGATCATTTATTGGCGCTATAGTAAATGACCCCCATTATGTTCTGATCACAAAAGCATTGTAATGTATATGCAGAGTTCAGATGCCTAGTAGCTTTTCACTGTCTCCTGTGGTCTGCTTGAAGATGCTGAATCCCAGGTACCAATTTTCTGAGAGGAATATTAGTGTTTAGGCTTTTGTAGATAGACACATAGCAAGTATATTGTTATGTCTTTTTTAGCCTTAGGGCGAATATCGCTGAGTTATCATTGCTTGTAAGGGGAACAAGAATATATGATGTACAAACGACTCCTACTTACAAACGGAGGGAGACAACAGGAAGTGAGAGGAAATCTACCCCTAGAAAGGGAAATTCACTCCTGCAATGGCCCGTACACACGCTCGGATTTTCCGATGACCAGTTCCGTCGGATCATTTTCGTCGGAATTTGTCCGATGCTGGTGTTGCATACACACGGTCGGACAACGTTGTCAGAATTTCCGGTCTTCAAGAACGTCGTGACGTAAGCCTTCTTCCACAAGACTAGAAAAGGGAAGTTCAGCACCACGTCCCGCACCCGTTGGGCTCCTTCTGCTGATTCCGTGTTTATCGCGAGTTAGTTGAAGTTTGGGGACTTACGGTTCGCGCTTCTCAGTTTTGTGACTCAGATCGTTACTGCTCTTCAGTTTGTGCTTGTCGTGCGTATCTGTTTATTAGTGCGTGTAGTCAGTTTGCATTTGTTGGTCATTGCGGCCTATATCTTGATATAGGACGCTTTGATTTTCACTGCTTATTGTCTGCTCGTTTCTGGTATTCATTTCGTTCTTTCAGGCCTTGCTGTTTATCGGTGCTTTCTGTTTGTCCGTTCTGACCAGCCGACCATTTGTGAGCGATGTTTCCCATACGTACTCGTGGCCGAGTTCGTGCTGTATGCGGGATTGGTGTCGGGCTTTTAGCTTTGAGCCAAGACCCGTCCATGAACAGAGCGACGAGGAGTATGTGGACCAAGAATTGGTTGCTTCAGCGTGATCAGTTCTCGCACATGCCTTTGCTTCGTGAGATCCGGGAGAATAATCCTGATGATTTCAGGAACTTTCTCCGGATGACAGACCCCGTTTTTTCACCGTCTTTTGGCTTTGCTGACCCCTTTTATCAGCCGGCAGGATACCTGCATGAGACTAGCTGTCAGAGGTACTCACCCGGGCCGATATGCTGAGAGCTGCTCCCCTTGCGACTAGGTGCACGATGCCTCTGGAGTGGGTACAGAGGTCACCGGGCACAAAGATGCACGGGTTGCCAGCAGGAGTGTTGCAACGTGTGCAGTAGCGACGTTGACCAGGAGAGGCTGATGCTGCACTGGAAGTAGACACCTGGCAGGACCGTGATTAGGCAGAGGTTATGGAGGTACCAGAACGTATACTGGAGGAGGACCCTCAGGAGCATGAGAGAACTGGAAGTCCAGAACACCGAGCAGAGGGTCAAACACAAGTAACTCAGAGAATGTCCAGTAGGCAGGCCGAGGGTCAAGCACAGGCGATCAGGCAGCAGAGGTATCCAGGAAGCAAGCCAGGGGTCAAACACAGGTAAGTAACTCAGAGAATGTCCAGTAGGCAGGCCGAAGGTCAAGTACAGGTGATCAGGCAGCAGAGGTATCCAGGAAGCAAGCCAGGGGTCAAACACAGGTAAGTAACGGCAGCGATGGTCAAGCAGATTCCGGGTCGGCACAGGTAATCAAGCAGGTACAGGATACAGGGTACTGGATACAGGGTACAGGGTACAGGATACAGGATACAGGATACAAGGACTGGAGCCTGGACTCAGGAAGAGACAACAAACCAGCAATTGTGAGAAAACAGGGGAAGCCTTTTATAGGCCAGGTGAGTGGTCAGGTGGGATACCCGGACGAGTGCGCATGCGCACTCGTCTTCTGTCAGCGCCGCGCACAGCGGTGAGCCGCACTGGCTGGGCTGTGTCAGATACCCGAGTGCCACGGACCCGCGCATGCGCACCCGCTACCCGGCGTACCTGTACTGTTCGTTGAGCTGCTCTACCGCGCGTGCGCAACCCTGGAACCCGGCGGTGAAGCACGGTATTTCTCTGACAGTGCCCCCCCCTAAGGGCAGCCTCCGGATGCCCACTTCAGGGTGTCTTTGGTGATATTCTCGTATTAAACGAGGGGCGTGGATGTTTTCAGATGGCTCCCAGGAGCAGTCTTCCGGGGGATAACCCTTCCATTTGACTAGGTACTGAACCTGTCCCCTTCTTTTTCGGAGATCCAGAATCTTTTCAACCTCGAATTCCTCCTCTCCTTGGATGGTGATGGGTGGAGGAAGTGGCATCTGCCTGTCAGGGAAAGAATTGGCAATTACAGGTTTCAGTAAAGAGGCATGAAATACTGGATGGATCCTATAGGAACTGGGGAGGTCTAGTTCAAAGGCCACTGGGTTGATCACCCTCTTGACCTCAAAAGGGCCGATGAACCTGGGACCGAGTTTCCGAGAAGGACAGGGGAGTTTCAAATTAGCAGTTGATAACCAAACTTTCTCACCAATCTGGAAAGGTGGACATTCCTTCCTGCCTCGATTGTACTGTACCTCATACCCCCTTTGTGCTTCCTTCATGGCCTGCTGGATCCGGAGAAAGTTGTCCTGGATATGCTTGACTAGTTCCTGTGCAGCTGGAGTAGGGACGTCTGGAATGGAATCTGGAAGAAAAGAGGGGTGATAGCCGTAGTTTGCCCAAAAGGGCGTTTGGTTAATGGCAGAATGCAAGGAGTTATTATAGGCAAACTCTGCGTAGGGTAGCAGGCCTGACCAGTCATCTTGGGAGTATGAACAAAAACATCTCAGATACTGTTCAAGAGTCTGATTGGTGCGCTCAGTTTGGCCATTGGTTTGTGGATGGTATGCTGAAGACATGGAAGTTTTAATTTCAAGGGATTTGCAGAGGTCTCTCCAGAACTTGGAGGTGAACTGTACCCCCCGGTCTGAGGTGATATTAGCTGGTACTCCATGTAGTCTTATAACTTCTTTGATGAAAATGTCTGTGGTAGCGGAAGCCGAAGGGGTACCTTTCATGGGCAGGAAGTGGGCCATCTTTGAAAGGCGGTCTATCACAACCAGAATTGTGGTAAAGGAATCTGAGGGAGGCAAGTCTACAATGAAGTCCATAGAGATCTCCTTCCATGGACGTTCCGGGACGGGTAGAGGTCGTAACAGACCCCAGGACTTGATGTTGGACCCTTTGTTCCTCTGACAGGTGTTACAAGAAAGTACATAATTTTGGCAGTCCTTTCTCCAGCCCGGCCACCAGTAGGACCGACTTACCAAGTCCGCTGTTTTCTGTATTCCGAAATGGCCGGACATTTTGTGATCGTGAAGGGTCTGCAGGACTTGGAGCCTGATGGGAGGAGGAACAAATATTCGGGCATGAGCCCAAAGTAAGTCCTGTTTCTTTTCAAGAAAGGGTAATGTAGGAGAGGAAAACTGGTTGGAGGCTTGTTTAAGGGCTACGGTCAAGTCAGGTTGAATAGTATGGAGGAAATTGTGAGCGGACAGGATGGTGGCAGGTTCCTTAGAGGACTCAGTGTCCAGAAACATACGGGATAAGGCGTCCGCCTTGCCATTCTTGGAGCCGGGACGGTAAGTGATGTGGAAGTTAAATCGGGAAAAGAACAAGGCCCAGCGGGCCTGTCTGGTCTAAGGCGTTTTGCTGCCCTGAGGTACTCCAAATTGCGATGATCTGTGAAGATAAGAATGGGTTGGGAGGCTCCCTCTAGCAGGTATCTCCATTCTTCAAGAGCGAACTTAATCGCAAGTAATTCCCGGTCGCCTACGTCATAATTCTTTTCAGGGGGACTCAACTTTCAGGAGGCAAAGGCGACCGGGTGGAGTAAGGCCTTTGGGCCACTTATCTGTGATAGGATTGCCCCCATAGCAGAATCAGAAGCATCCACTTCTAGAACGTAGGGAAGTTCAGGGTCAGGGTGCTGCAGGATGGGTGCGGAGGAAAAAAGTTCCTTGAGCTTTTCAAATGCGCCTTGCGCTTGGGGTGTCCATTGGAACTTGACTTGCTGACGGGTAAGTTGAGTGATTGGGGACACAATGGCAGAAAACCCCTGAATGAACCGTCTATAAAAGTTTGCAAAGCCAATAAAACGTTGGACTGACCTTTTGTCTGTGGGGGCAGGCCAATCTTGGATAGCCTTCACTTTTTGTGGATCCATCAGTACTCCTCCGGTGGTGATGATAAAGCCCAGGAACTGGATGGTGTCTGTCTCGAACTCGCATTTCTCTCCTTTGACATAGAGCCTGTGCTTACGTAGGATGAGGAGGACTTTCCGGACATGTTGACGGTGAGTTTCTAGAGAGTCGGAAAAAATCAGAATATCGTCAAGGTATACAATGAGAAAGTTATCCAGATACTCACGGAAGATGTCGTTGACAAGGTGCTGGAAAGTAGCTGGGGCATTACAAAGCCCAAACGGCATGACCAGGTACTCAAAATGGCCGAACCTGGACCTAAAGGCCGTCTTCCACTCATCCCCAGAGCGTATTCTAACCAAGTTGTAGGCCCCATGGAGATCGAGCTTGGTGAAGACTTTGGCAGTCCTGAGCCGCTGAAAAAGTTCGGGGATGAGTGGGAGTGGGTACCTGTTCTTGATAGTAATTTTGTTGAGTTCCCTGTAATCCACACAGGGTCTGAGGGAACCGTCCTTTTTTTCTACAAAGAAGATCCCAGCCCCTGCTGGCGAAGAGGATGGCTGAATGAACCCTTTAGCGAGATTTTCATCAATATACACCCGTAGGGCTTCAAGTTCAGTTTCAGACAAGGGGAAGATTCTTCCGAAGGGGATCTCAGCCCCTGGTAGGAGGTCAATTGGACAATCATATGAACGGTGAGGGGGAAGCACTTCAGCCTTTTTTTCATCAAAAATGTCCATGAAATCTCGATAGGGTGCTGGAACATGTTGCAGGTCCTTGGTACTGGGTTGCATGGCAAGATGGGTAAGAGGCCCTGCGGATTTATCCGGGAAGCAGTGCTGCAGGCAGTAAGGGGAGGAGAACACCACTTCTCTGTTGATCCAATCAATCCGAGGATTGTGGGCCAGTAACCAGGGATACCCCAGGATGATGGGGAACATAGGAGAGTGGATTACATCAAAACGTAAAAGTTCGTGGTGGCCCGACTTGGTGCAGGTCAGGATGGGACCGGTCTCCTGGGTGACCGGTCCTGAGCAGGGTGGAGAGCCATCAGCCAGCTGGATTTGGAGAGGTTGCTTCTTGGTTACTAAAGGGAGGTTCAAGTGTCGTGCTAGGGTCAAGTCCATAAAGCAACTGCATGCCCCGGAGTCAAGGATGGCTCCCAGCTGGAAGGCCTCTCCCGCTACCTTCTAACTTCACCAAACCTCATATTATAAGTGGCCGAACGATCGAGGTTGAGTACGATCGAATGGACACACACGAACATGACAGTGGCAGAAAGATCGAGGTTGAGTACATTGAAAAAATCCAATCACATGGAGCAGTATGCAAGCAAGAAATCAAACACAAAACACAACTACTTACTTTTTTGAAGAACTCGCTTGATCTTTCTGTACTGATCGGGCTCCCTCAGTTTCAGGTCTGACCAGCGTTTCCTCAGTTGTTCCTTGGATCGTTGTACCCCAAAATTATTGTACAGCCTCCTCACAACTTTAGACATGATCTTGGCCTTTCTGACATTTGGGTTGAGGTAAGGCCCATACTTCCCATCATAGTCGCTCCTCTTCAATATGTCCACCATCTCCAACATTTCTCCAAAAGACATATTGGAGGCCTTAAATTTCAGCCTCCGGGATCGGGACGTTTCTGCCTCCGGCCTTTCCTCATCCTCCTCCTCGTTGCTGTAATATTTAGGGCGCACCTGCTGTGCCCCCCCCCAGGTGCTCTCCCCACTGCGCCGTAAAGAGAAGGGTGGGGAATAGACGAGAAAGATCGTCAGGGGCGGGCGGAGTTTGACGCATGCGCACTGTATATAAAACGTCAGACGCCTGTGTCGTAGCGACGATCTGTGAGATGAGGGGAGAGAAAGCTCACGCACGAGACGATCGCTAGAACGAAGGTACAATTTCAACTTGGTACCTAACTAGCCTAGACTGATTAGACCTTGAGGCTTCTTTATGGAGAAGATTAGGAGAGTTTAGCCTGACATTATTTATAGTGTTTTGTGTGGTGTTGTGTTTTGCAGAGAATATGGAGGGGTTCAACGATGTGAGTTTTCTCCCCCTCTTCATTGACAATTACCGAGAAATGACCTTTTTATGGCAGGCAAAACACCCCGATTACAGCAACAAACCAAAGAGGTACGCAGCCATGCAGAAACTTGTGGAATTTGTAAAGCCAAGGATGCCCACGGCAACCGTGGAGAAGTTAAGACTCAAAATTGGCAGCCTGAGGAGTACCTATTTCAGGGAGCGCAATAAGGTCCTGAAGTCCCAAGCATCTGGAGTTGCAGCAGATCAGGTCCATGTCCCCAAGCTCTGGTACTATGACAGGCTCCATTTTCTCAAAGACCAGGCTGATGTCAGGGAGTCACTCTCGACTCTTCCTTGCACGCGTCCTTCCACGCAGGCCACCCCTGATGAGGCTTCCGAGGAGCAACTTGGGCCTTCCAGTCTGGAAGATGTGGAGGAGCCCAGCTTGAGCCAGGTATAGTAGTTTAGTACCCATTTTTGAGAAAAATGAATGATGTTCACTTAATTCAGGATCCCTAATTGCTTAGTTCCTAACGTGTTTGACATATCAACGGACAGTAGTGTTGGAGACATTTGGGGCAAGAATATAAACTGCAGGGCTGAGAATTGTACGGTTTTCTATTTGTAAACATTTTGCAACAGTCAATAGATGAAAATTGTGTGTGTTTGATGAACAAATAACTCAAACTATGTCCCTTTTTCATACACAGGAAGACCTCAGCCAGGAGGTGGCTGTGGAATGTGGCAGTCAGGAGGAGGCAGGGGTTAGTGGCAGCCAAGAGGTGGGTAGTGGCAGCCAAGAGGGGGGTAGGCGTAGGAGCCTGACTGTCTCCCAAGTCCCTCCCCTCCGCCTTCCCTACAAAAGGGCGAGAAGGGGGGTGAGGTGGGAGAGTCAGCGCTCCGGCTGATCAGAGAGGCTTCAGCCTCCCTACATGCCACACCCACCTACGAGGAGGCCTATGGCTCCTTGGTTGCCACTAAAATGAAGGATATGGAGGTGGGGCAACGCAGCATGTGTGAGGATGTCATCCTCAAGGTCCTAAATAAGGGGATGGCTGGGGGGATGACCACACTCACACATGTTTGTGATAGTGACCATGCTCCGCCTCCTCCTCCTCTGCCACCCCACCAGCACCACAGCCACGGCGTGCAAGGAAGCGTGGAAGGAAGACCAGAGAGTGACGACCTGGATTCAGTCTGGTCTGAGAGAAGATGGAGCCTCTCGTAGTACCAGAGCCTGGGGACCTAGATGGCATCTGCTGCAGTTCCGGATGTTTTGGACTTCAGGACCAGATAGCACTCCCTTATTATTAAGATAGGTACTCCTCAGGCCACCAATTTTTGAAGCTTTAAAAAATGATGTTTGCCGTGGGTGTCCAAGGCTTTGCTAATTCCCCAAGTTTCTCCATCGCTGCGTTCCTCTTTGGTTTGTTGCTGAGACCTAAATAAAGGTATTTTTGAGTTCAAAAAATCATTGCCTATGTGTTTTACTTTTCTACAATGACAGTTTATTTGTGAGTAGGCAGGTACATTTCACAAATCATAAAGTCCAATTAACAAGGGGCACCAACAACAAACAACCTCCTAGTAAATTTAAGCAACAAATACAAATGATAATAATGTTGTTTTGCTAAGTTGAGACACACAACCCCCCTCAAAAATCTAAATAAATTATCCAGAATATATGTATTCCAAACAAAAAAGAAAAAATGACAAATCATCCAAAAAATATAACAAACATTCTTTTACGATCTGACGAAAAATAAACATCTAGCCAATAAATCCTGAAAAATAATAAATAAATAAGTTGGTGAGAAGTGAGTGTGAATAGGAGCAGCTAAAACACGTCATTCTTCTTGCATTGTAAAGAAAAAGAGAATGCGCTGCATTAAAGACATTTTAACATTGCAGCGTGACGAATGTGCTGTGTCGATTAGGAACGGTAGTTTTACCTGACCGAGCGCTTCCGTCACAGAATTTCTTCTGAGCATGCGTAGCACTTTGTCCGTCGGACTACGCTACACACGATCGGAATTGGCGTGATCGGACTTTGTTGTCGGAAATTTTTTAGAGCAGGAGATAAAACTTTGTCCGTCAGACAATCCGATTGAAAATGTCTGATGGTGCCTACACACGGTCGGAATTTCCGACAACATTGTCCGATAGGACAGAATCCATCGGAAAATCCGACCGTGTGTATGGGGCTTTAGAGTTATTATGGGTAAAAGGTGTCTCCACTGATGCTTTATCACCAGTCCATGCTTCCCTAACAACCCCAAATTTTCAAAATCCAATTGTCATTGGGACAGAAGGTGAGGTGAAATCTTCTGAACAGGGGCACAGACAGCAAAACAAATGTTACAGGGGTGATAAAAATAGATTTTTTGGCTGGAGCTACACTTAAAAAATTTACCTGTTCCGACTTACAAACAGATTCAACTTAAGAACAACCCTACAGTCCCTATCTTGTTTGTAACCCGGGAACCCCCTGTATACATATATACTAAAATGACATCAACAACATTTGTGCAGCAAAGGATTTTAATGACTAGGTTCAAAGCTCAACTCATACTAACCAATCAAAATGAACCTTTCACTGATAAAAACACCCATTCAAATATAAGTCAACCAACCTTCTCTATTTTGTTACAGGTCAGGGAAAAGAGAGTTAACTGCTTTCACTATTGATTTTTGTTCTTGTTTTAATGAGTATGTTGAATGGTTCTAACATGGAGAATTCAATCTTTTGTCTTTACTTAGTAAAGAAGTCTTATACGTCTTCCATGCTAATTGTCTATTGCAGTAACCTATATCAAACAATCAGAATCTGTATTGTACCAATCTGACTTAAGCAGTATGAATTATGATCGGTTGTTATGGGTTACTGCACTTAAGAATAGGTACTTAGGAGGAATAACTCCTATTGGAATAATACTGCCTGTGTTGAGATAGAAAAAATACAATATGCTCCCTATAACTGCCCTAATATCCCCAAAAACTTGAATTATTTACAATTTTATTTTGCAGATTCAACCATTAAGATCAAAGAGAAAACATTTTTCAACTATACATTTAACCCTAACCATTGTTAGAATAATCCAGATTCCCAGCATGGACTATGGAGTAATGTCCTTTAGCTACTGAACACAGAACACATAATTAATTTTCTTTCTTTAACTTCTGGCAGCAAATTACTAAATGTTATGTGTACCACATTTCGATTACATGCCTTATATCTTTGGAATGACATCATTTTAAAATCACTGACAATAATAACTTGAAGGTTTTCAAAAATTGGTCATGTTAACCTTCTGTGTGCCTGCTAATCGTTATCTCACCTAGTAGCCCACATATTTTTTCCCGGTCAGAACCCTGACACTGACACACATGTTTGCTCACTTACAGGAGGGTTTCAGATACCTGAGTATTTGTAAATACATTAAGCTATCAGGAAGAGGGCATTTATAGAAATAGGAGCTCACTAAGATCACAAGCCCCTTTTTTGTCCCATGGATGTGTGTCAGGCCTGCCTAGATTCTAGCCTCTTGTGGCAACTTCCAGTAACAGGTATTTGCTACCCTCAGTTTAATCAGGTAATCACATCCTGTGTCTGGAAAAAAGTAAACAGCTACTAAGTAGATTTTTTGAACAGGCAGTGGCACAGCCTTAGAACCTGAAAATAGTATCTATCATCTTAAGGTGAAGAGAGCCTGGTAACCCAAGTACCAAGTAAAAATGTCAATATAAATGAAAATATTTCACTGCAAACATTCTTCTCCTTTCACAACATCTATCTTTTACTTTCTGATTCCACTTAATCATGGGTATGTCCATGAAGATTATTTCCCTTCTGACTTGGAGACATAGCTTCCTTAGAGGTGGACCAAAGTTTCTAACTGCAGACATGAAGAAGTCTTCCTATTGAAAATATGAAAGGCTGCATTAGGGTAAAACAAGACAAAAGGGCAAAGCTTAGCTTCGTGTTACATTTGCTTAGAAGAGAAACACTCTAAATAAAAAAACTGTGGAGACTAATATATTCAGGTTGAGAAAATGGAGAAGACAGAGGTAAACCTTGGCAACACATGAAAATGTTAACATCCTCCAGCTGTAACTACATGGACGAAGTCTTCTACTGAGGTGAAATACCTAATTTGGATCAATTCACAAGCAATACCTTTACTGCTTTTGGTACTACCTTTCCTATATATTTATTAACCTTCCCTCTTACCCGCTAATATTTTTATTTATTTTCCTCCTGCCTCCCACAGGGATGAAGTATGATATAGTGCTGCTAAATCGTCCCACTCTCAGGCCAGGACAACCCCTTTCTGGGAGGGAAGCTTAACATAAAAAAGTGATGGCAGAAAAAAGACCTACATGTTTTATATTTTTTTTTTTTTTTACTTTTCTGTCTGAAACCACTTACTGTTGACTGACTCACTACCTCTGCAGGAAGTCTATTCTTAGCATCAAATACCCTTTCAGTAAAATAATACTAGAAGGAAAAAGCAAAGAGAGGGGCGCCTCTGGGTGCAGTAGTTTTAAACAGTGCAATTTATTATGAGCATGTGTTTTAACAACTCACATTTTGGCAGTTATTTCAGGCATGTAGTAAAAAAGTTTCCAGCAGGTATCATCAGATCAGTCTCCTCTGTGCATGGGTGTCATCCTCCTCAATTAGGTGTCTCCATAGACCGCTATGATAGGAAAGCCGGCAGCGGTGGGGGAGTTTCCTCAGAGCGAGGCTTGGTCCGCAGAGGGTTCAGGGCACATCCGGATGACGTCACTGGCAAGCGATGCACGTTTCGTGAGCGTACGGGCTGTGTTAGTGTGACAGCCGCGCTCCTTCATCAAGCTTTAAATGTATTACTGTGGACTCTATTGCATAATATGCCAGAACAGCCAGTAATCTTTTTCGCCATGAGTTTTACAATACATTTGACTATTTGCGCATTTACTTGTATAACAGTAAAATAATACTATCTAAGCTTAATTTTGAACTTTCCTCTAGTTAGTTGGAGGTCATGTCCCCGTGTTCTTGATCTTGGTTTCATATTGAAAATACTGCCCTCTTGAAAATTCCATTAAAGCGTTACTAAACCCACAACAGTAAAATCAGTCTGTATATGCAGTAAAGCATGCTTGTTATACTCACTGTGGAACCTAAGGGGTTATTAATGGGCATTGTGCAAAAAGGCTGTTTGATTCTGTTTCCTCTGATTCTCCCCTTCTTCAAGAGTCCTCAAACAACCTCCTGATAATACAGAGGCTAGGGGACAAACTGCACATGCTCAGTTTGGTGTGTATTGCTAAAGAGTTTTTTTACTTGGAAGAGTGCATGTGATCCGCACAGGGCCAATCAGCACTGTCCAGACAGAGAATCAGGGGTCCTGAGGGTCAGAGGAAAAGAGGACAGAGGGTCAGAAGAGAATGAAAACTCCTCCTACAACCTTGAACCAGACACAGATAGAAGTCACAGGACTGCTATATACTGCTGATGAGAAAAGTTGTTTAGCAGTTTATATTTACTAAAATAATTGCATTTCCATGTTCTGTGTACTGTGGGAGACCCGATATAGAGAATGTAGGGTCCTGGGTTTAGTAACATTTAACTGCTACTAGCTTGTACAAGTGATCCTTAAAGCGGGAGTGCACCTAAATTATTTTTATTAAAAGCCAGCAGCTACAAATACTGCTGACTTTTAATAAATGGACACTGACCTTTCCTGGAGTCCAGCGTTGTCGGCAGCCGAAGCCAATCAATTGCTCGGGTCTTGGCTGCTGCCGCCGCCATTCTCAGTGGGGGAATCAGGAAGTGAAGCGTTACGGCTTCACTTCCCGGTTCCCTACTGGATATGCACGAGTCGTGCTACGTGTCCTAAATGGTCCCGCTATCTCCTGGGTCCCATGTGTTTCCCAGGAGACAGCGGGGGGGAGGGCAGGAAGGGGCGTGACTCCCACGGGAGTCTGTTCCCGGAAGTGGGTGCAGCTACCTGTATTAGTGGCACCGGAGGGGGGGAGGAATCAGATGAGCGGAAGTTCCACTTTTGGGTGGAACTCCGCTTTAACTCCTGCCGTTTGCATACCTCTTCATAGACCACCACTTCTTTAATGAGTCCAGGGTGCTTCATAGGATTTTCTACTAGTCACTAAACAACACCTTCTCTGTAAAGGCTCTGGAAATGTCTGAGATTTTATGCTAACTGGAAACTACCCATGGGTCCTTTCAGAACCATGCTAGTCAATTACAAAAACATGACCATACTGTAAATGCATTACAACATTTTATTCTCAAATATAGCCCAACCTGAGATGCCAGTCCTTAACACGCCTGTGACATTTTTTACCAAGTGTTTCTTGACTAGATATCTGTATGCATGACACCTGGCAAATAATATAATGCACAATCTTACAACATGTTACAGACACAATTATAACTGTCTTTCTTATGTATACAAATGTAAATTAGGTACTATTTAAAAAAGATGGAAACGCTGTGTATACTTGTAAATATTGAATTGTTAAAACGCATCCTTATCAGGGATGTGCAGTGAGGTCAGTGGCTGGTGAGGCACTGTCTAGTATCAGAGCCAGATACACACAGGTTACATTCACCCCGAAATCGCTAGAGTGAGAGCAATAATTCTAGCACTAGACCTCCTCTGTAACTATAAACATGTAACCTGTAAAAAATGTTAAAGCCACGCCTATGAATATTTTGAAGTACTTTGGCACCATTCCACAAGTGTGTTCAATTTTAAAGCGTGACATGTTAGGTATCTATTTACTTGGCGTACCATCATCTTTCATAGGATACAAAAAAATTGCGCTAGCTTTAATTTTTTTTTTTTCATCAATGAAACAGTTTCTTTAAAAAATTTTAAAATTGAAAAATTGAAACCACCACCATTTTATTCCCTAGGGTGTCTGCTATAATAACATACATAATGTTTGGGGGTTATGAGTAATTTTCTAGCAACACAATTATGATTTTTACATGTAGGAGAGAAGTGTCAGAATTGGCCTGGGTGGCAAGGGAATAATTACCATAAGTAAGTACCGTATATACTCGAGTATAAGCCGAGTTTTTCAGCACATTTTTTTGTGCTGAAAATGCCCCCCTCGGTTTATACTTGAGTCAAGCACTTTTCCGCAGCAGAAAATGACATTTTCCGACCCGACTTTGGGACCACGTATCTTAGTGCTAGGAACCCCAAATTTGGTATGCCAACCCAGTGGACCTAGGAGCACTACAGCATATCCAAATATGGGGTTTCTAGCACAAAAGTGATTGACATTTTCCGACCCATATCTTGGGGACACTTGGTGCTAGGGACCCCAAATTTGGTATTCAAACCCAGTGGAACTACAACATATCCAAAGATGGCGTTCCTAGCACCAAGTGACCCCGAGATACAGGGCCTCAAAGTCGGTCAACTGTGTCCATCTGCAGCAATGTCATATCAGGACCCTTTGGATCCAGAGACCCCACATTTTTGGCTGCAGCTAGGGGGCATTTAGGAACCCTTAACTATCAAGTTTGAAGTTTGGGGGACCTATGGCTGCAAATGGGCACAGTGAGGCATGCAAATGGGCACAATGAGGCATGCAAATGGGCACATTGAGGCTGCAAATGGACATTGTTGACCCTCTTTTTCACTTACAGTAGCTGCGCATTTTTAACCCTAGACTTATACTCGAGTCAATAAGTTTTCCCAGTTGTTTGTGGTAAAATTAGGTGCCTCGGCTTATATTCGGGTCGGCTTATACTCGAGTATATATACGGTAATATACAAATAATTATTATATATTGTTTTTAAGGTAATTTTCAAAATCTGCATTCAAGCAGGTGGCTTAACAGACAAATTACTGAAGTTTGAAGTTATAACTTCAAACCAATAATTTCACAGTAAATAGATAAATAATAAATGATTATGTTATAACATATAGCATATAAATATATGATTTAGCTTGATTAAAACTACATCAGATTGGTGTTTTACATAGTGAAAATTTATATTTATCCTCATGTTATGATACTAATTCTCCTTTGTTGATTACACATGATGTGGATGTGTGGGGCTGCACAGCCCTGTCTGCTTCTGGGAGCCGCGATGTGCTCCCGGAGTCCTCCTCCTCCCCCTTTCAATGTTGCGGGGGTGTGGGTGGACCTTTGCCCTTTGTGCATCGGCGGAACGCCTCCTGTGTCGGACGTGTGACGTCGCTTTCTGTAACACCGCCGTCTCGCCGTGTGGTTTCTATGCTGCCGTTCATCATATGAGTAATTGGCACCAAATGTCTGGACGAGCATGCCTCCCAGGTGCTGATGCCTCCCCTCATTGCGAACGCCGGCCTGACGCTGGGAACAACCCGCTAAATTTTATGCATCCACACTGCATTGATTCCTTTATTTTATTTTTTTCTAGCACATCTATTCTCATTCTCAATTTTTTTGCCTCATTGGTTTCTCAGTACTGTTTTACATATGTTTTAATTAATATATGTACTCTTTACACATTTATACATAGTCATTATACTTTCACTTTGTGGAGACGTGTCAGTATTTTTTTGTCCATAGTTGGGCTGCTTGGTTTTCCATTTTTCTTTATCTTTTGGATCTTTACTAGCAATCCTTTAATATACATTACCTAGGTATCTACTATATTTACCATATACATACTTATATATACTCGTACAGAACCCATTTGGGGATTTCCAGTATTACCATTATTAACAATACAATGGAGATCCGCACCCTCTATGAGGTGCATTTGTGTGTGGTTTGGAGTTTGCGGTCAAGTGTTCCCACAGTTCCC